>CAUJNA010003860.1:691078-868578 GCA_963377175.1 Effrenium voratum
GAAGACGTGCGGCACGACGTATGTCTACAAGTCTTGCTTTGAACCAGGTGTCAAATTTGGCTGGAACGTGTGGGTGCGTCTTTTTGAGAGTTCGAAGGGAAACCGAAAGGAGAACCACCATTTCTTGGAGGGGGATTCCCGTTTGAAAAAAAAAAAATCACTACGCCAAACTGTTTCCATCCACTTGCTTCCTTTCGCCAAATCGACGGGCCCCACGGGCTACTCAGAGAAGCGCAGAATCTATGCTGCAAGTGCGCATTGTTTAGCATGGGTCCATGAGCTCTGCCAACAATTTCCCCACCTCGTGCCCAAGCCAGTAGTCTTTTGCACAAAAAATGCAACTGGAACTCCTAAGGTCACCCCCCTCTATTGCATTCTCAAGGCCGCCATAACCTGCACCAATTACGATAACTCATCCCATGATCGTTACTCCTGATCGTTTTCCAGTGAGTCGCGCCAGTTTTGGCCACAAGCAAACACCCAAACTCCTTCAAGTGAAAACGAGGTGAGGACCCCCTGAGACCATCGTGATCCGTAAGCTTAACCATTTGGGGGCTAAACCACATTCAGATGCAAGCCCAAACGAGTAACGCTCCAAACCCATTCGACATTTTCGATTTTTACCAACATGGCTACAAAAGGCTCACAACACTGGCCTGGCTATATTCCCTCACCCAGCTGAGAACCATGTACCAAAATTGCCGTTATATATATAGATAGATTTGTTTGGCGCGCATATGGCCATGGGTCAAAACCCTGGTCACGTGCAGCCCTGTGCACGTTGGAGGCAGTGCCCCACCATGTTTGCAATCATTTAATCAACATCTTCGAGAAGGAAACATCGGCCGCATGTAATGGGGCTTGGAGCCACTGTGCCGAAATACCGCGTTTGAATGTTAAACGTACCCCCAGTGAACATCCCCATCCAACCACTAAAATAGGTTCTAAAATGGGTGGTGAATGCACCTACCAACCAGAATGGGATCCCAAAACTGTCAAAACCACAGCCATATGAACTCGCTCGCTCTTGTGGTCCCCTGCTGCCACGGCGCCCAACAACAAGTTCTGCAGCTCGGCACTGCTGTCGCCCTGCTTGCGCGCGCGCATCATGAGCCTCGGAATCGTCCAAGATTCCGTAAGTCCCCCCTACCTTAGGGGGGGGGGGGTCCCCACCACGGGCCCCATGGCAAAGAGCACACAAGCAACAGTAAAAAAAAGAAGCAAACACATTCCCTGAGGAGAAATGGCTGGCCTGGTCTTGTGTGGTATTCCAACCAAATTCTACTTAAACTCATGCCTGGAAAGGAATGCTTCTTCAACATCTAATTATTTAAGTTAAGGATTCTAGGTCAACTCATTAAAAACAAACAACTTGTCTTTGCTCGGGTACTAGATTCTGAATTCTAAATAAATTCTAAACAAAACCTGATGGAAATACTATTTGAATATCGTTCCTAACAAGATGTCTAATCAAATTAATTACCAGGTTCTATTTGAATTTCAATTAACGTTTTGTTGAATTGTAAGTGAAACCCTAATCCTGGGAATGGAAATGGGTTCCTGTTTGACATCTACTGCAAATAACAGTCCTAAGTAAACTCTACTTGAAATCGACTGGAGCGCCAAGTATGAACCCAACTAAATTGAGAATGCTAACCACACTCAAATTGAAATCCCACCAGGAAAATACTTCCAATTTAAAATATAATCCAAAATGATAATTTAAACCAAAATCCTACGTAAACGTAAAGCCTTGCAATGTAAAGCTTGCAACCCTTGCAAACTGGACTGCAATTGTGTTTTCCTTTGGTTTCGACTGGTTTGATCACTCCGTTTAAGGGGCAGGCAAACTAGAAGAAACAACCATCTTGCCTTTCCTTGATAATTTCTATTCAAATTCTGGTTGAATCCCAACTGGTTGATTGAGCTTCAACCTGTTGCAAAAAACTATGATAACATGATCTGCGCAGCAGTCCCGGTGGCATACCGCTCCCTTTCTGGGAGATGTCAGAGAGAACATAAAACACCAAGTTGCAAACCCCAATTGCAAGACAAGCTCATTCGACAAGACTCATGCTGCAAGAGATCACACGGCAACTGAAAGTTCAGGATGGAACCAAGGATCCTCAAGCCCTTGTGGGCGTGGCTTACCCTTCTCCCTGTGTCAATCGATCAACCAGGGACTTCGCCGTCAAGAAGCCCAGAGTTTCGCGGAGAACCATGGGGTTGCTGCGCTGTCTTTAGATCTCGGGCGAAAAGTGAATAACTTTTAGTGGCCAAAATTCCGAAACCAAACCAATAAACCACCTTAAAATCCAAAAAACCTGGGGGAACAGGGCTGGGACCCACCAGCCTGCAACTACGGGTAGCTTGGCTCGGGTCTTTTTGCCACCTAGGTTTAAAAAAATGATCGAGCTTGTAGTACTTGTAGTGAAGGATTCCTTTTTGAAGGAAATGGCCGCAAATGTTCGAAGACAACAGGTGGCAAACAGCCCCCCCGCCCAAAAAAACAAACAAACACGTGGAAACAAACACAACCGGCACCAGATGGCAGGACCAAAATGGGAAAAATGGAGTGGCTGCAAACCTGGCTTGGCTCAGACGGCTCTCAGCTCTCTCAGCTGCAGCTTAAGCCCGCTGAGCGGCTCGATGGCGTGCAACCGGCAGTAGTACGCCACCACCGGCTCATGAGACGACAGCTCCTTTGATGCAACAACCCCTCAGCAAAAAGCGAGCTTCACTTTTTGTGGGTTGAGTGGAAAAAACTGTTGGGGTTTGTGGGTTTGTGGATTTTTGTGGGTTTGGGGGTTGAGTGGTTTTTGTGGGTTTAGTTCGGAGAACCCAACGATTTCAACCAAAAAGTGAAAAAGTCTAAAGATCCGTCGCCCAACAGCAGTCGACAGCTCCTCCGCCCGCTGAAGGTAGGGCCGGCATTTCGCCAGCGCCATAGGCCGAGCGCAAGCCGGGCAAGCGCTCGGAAGCGCGCTGAGCGACTTTGTTCAGCTGAGGAAAGGCGTGCAGTGCTAGCCTGCTGGGGCAAAGAATGTGCTGATGTCTTTTTTTTCTCTGAAAAGGGGGGGCTGGCAATCTTGCAATCAAGCAGCTCACTTTGATTTAAAAAATGGTTCCTCTGCAGCTGCCTGCGATCGTATGCCATGCGCGCTCCGAACAAACCGGCTGCTGCACATGCAGTCACATGCCACATGCACGAAAATACACTTCATATAGTCGTATGTAGTGGTTTCGCGACCGTTTTTTATCTTCTAGGTCCTCCAGTAGTTCGAAAAAGGGTGCCCTTTTTTCGGTAGTCTATTTTTTTGTAGGGGAACTCCCAACCAAAAAGGGGGTGAGAAAGGGCACCTAGCTGGGGCTTTCGCCCTCGAAGCCGCAACCAAAAAGGCGGCTAGAGAGGCTCAGTGGCTTTGATGGGGGTGGGGGGCAGAGATATGCAAAAATATATGAATATATACACAAATGTATCAATACATATATATATATATATATATATATATTTGTGTATAATACCTCAACATCCTTGCCTACGGCCAGAAAAGGCGTCTGGATCGGCCCACGGCTCAAACTGTCAAACCCTCTGTTCCGGACTGTCTGAACCGACCCTGTTCTGGATCGTCTCTATTCCGGACGTCTGGATCGAGCAACTTTGAACAACTTTGGGTCAACACTCAGCCAGTCAGGCAATTCGGGTATGGGTCAAAAATAGACCCCTAAAGTCCATGTCTCCATTTACAAGGGTTCCATTTTAGGTACCTATTTGTGACCCACGGCCATTTGGGTCAAGCATAGCATGACCCTGGCATGACCCTGGCCAATTGCTGTGTGCAACTGGCGACAGGCACCGATGCCACACAAAAAAGCCCAAGAACCGCAGGGATAGTACGAGCAAAGAAAATCGACGAATGGATCCCGATACTGAACTGGGCCCTCAGATTCCCCTAAAAGTTAAAAGTGAGTAACTTTTGGTGGCTCAAACTCGGAAATCCCAGCACTCAACCAGCTAAAAGGATCTAAACAAATCCCAGCGCTAAACCAGCTAAAAGGGATCTAAACAGCCTTTAGAACCGGATGGCCTTCGGGAAATCGCCAAGCCAGGCGCCGTTCAGGAAGTGGTAGATCAGGATCTTCTCGAGGTCCCCCATCCTGAGACAGGCAGCCGAAACCAATTGCTGGACCTGGTGGCAAACCACTTTGCATTTGTGCAGCTACGAGAAATGACAGTGAAGATAAAGAAGACCAAGCAAAAAAGAGGAAGACATTACGAGAAAAACAAAACAAAAAACATGGCAATAACCGTGAAGATAAGGATGTCTCCCCCCGATTTCCCCACGAACCGATCTGGAGTACCACGATTGAGGGCGGTGCGGAGCTCATAGGCATCTCAAGTCAAACAGTTGCCGATACCCATGCGCCCAAAGTTGCCAAGGGGCCGCAACCGGCCTCATCTTCTAAGGTGGCCCTCCCAAACCAAGTCTATATTACAATATATATATATATATACACACAAATATCGATGTATACATATATATACATATGGATATATATGGCAGGTGATCAATATTCCTGTTTCCGGAAAACGCCATCTTCGCGAGAAATTTCGCGACTCCATCGCCAAGCCCTTTTGTTTGCCCTTTTGTTTGCAGCGTGCGCTCTGGAGCCATTGTGGCTGCTGCAGTTATGCTTGCACACAGGATAGCGGCAGCTCACCTGCGTGCAGTACGTAGTGTTAAGTGCAAGCAGTCACCGTCATTCGCATTTGCCACTTGCGCTTGCCGGCGATGTGCGGAACCTTGCAACAAGCTCCCTGGCCTTTCGCCGGTCTTTCGCGGATCTTTCGCGAAACTTGCTCCAAAATAGCCCAGCCAACGTTATTGATTTGCGCAATTCCCAACACAGGCAGGGAATCAATAATGCAAGTGTAGGTGCTGCGTATCTCCCTCTACAAGGGAGCGGGGTCTACAAATATGTAAGTGCACAGGCATGCCTCCAAAAATCCAACGCGGAATCTTTCGCGAAAAAATAAGTTTCTTTCGCGAACTCCATCGCCGATCTTTCGCGGAGGGATTTAAGCCAAGACGAACGGTCACCGAATACATAGCTCCTTGCAAGGACCTTTTGATCAACCCCCATATATATATATATGTGTATGTATATATGTATATAAATACTATATATACACCTTTTCTGGGCCACGGGTGGACATAGACAAGGCCCTGCTGAAACCAACAAGGTCAAAAGGGTCAAAAGGCTTTGGGGAGTCCCTGAAAATGGGTCGCTGCCAGGTTGCGACCGCGTGCTTCCAAGGGTAGGGCGCTTGCGGTGCTGCGGACATCCCGGAAAATAACAGAAACACGTTTCCAGCATAGGTTTCCAGAATTGGGCAACTACTCAGTGGGCGTCTCTCAGCGGTCTACCAAATCCTATGCCGGCACCCACCCAGCACGCCAACAAATTCAACAACTAAGTGAAAAGGCTGAACATACTGACCCGCTGAGTGTGCTGGTTGGACAGCATTCTGACTTTAACGAGCCTTGACTAAAACTCACTTGGCCAGTGACTAGCCAAAAAAAAGTGCACACTTTTTGGGCCACCACTCAAATAAAGGGAGAGTCACCAAGGAAAAAAGTGTGAGGTGCGCCCACTGGCTGGGTGAGAAAAGCAAGAGATCGTGCAACAAGCTTGGGTCAAGTCGAATTTCCTTGGCCCCCGTGCCAGCCGTTTCCCTCGAAGGTGTCTGGCGTCACGAACTGGTTGATGGGATCCAGTGTGTCCTCACCAGTGCAGGATTGAACATGTTCTTGCTAGTTGACCTGTCCTTTTGTCTGTCTGTCTGTCTGTTTGTTTGCGTGTGATTGCTCGTTCCATCTTCCCGTCTGTTGGGAAGAAATGCTTTCTCACTCGGTCTTAGCGATTGTTGCTTAGACTGCTTGTCTGGTGTCTGTTCGTGTGTGCGTGTGCGTGCCTGTCATGTGTGTGTATGGTCACGATGTTTGCCTCAGTGCCTATGATGTTTGCACATGCCTTTAGTGAACAAACCAAACATGGCTGTGGTACCCAAAATGGAACCCTGGCAAGTGGAAACATGGACCAAAACCTGCGGTTTGCCCCTCCTGTTTAATTTTGAGCCACACCCGCATGTACATATGCGACGCATATTTCTTTCTTGACAGCTCTGCCTCTCCCTTTCTGTACTCAGGTCAGTCTTTATGGGCCCCTCTGTATGCCTCACTTTGCTCGCTTGATCTCTTCTTCCTTCGTCTCCGTCTAAACCCAGCGGGACAGGGACCATGTTTTCTTCCGCGAATCAATTTATCCATACTTTTCCAACAAACATGGTTTAGTGGAGAGGGGCCCGGGGGCTTTTTCAAGCAAAGTCAGCTTCCAAGACTCCCTTCGGCTTCCATGATTGCAGGGGATCCATTTTTTTTGTTGGCCCATAGGTCATGCGTCAGAAGTTCGGCCCCCCATATGCGTCAGAAGTTCAGAAGGCTTCCTCTAGCCCTGAGGTTCCGGCCCAGGCGGGGATCTTGGGAAGGTCCAGGGGCTCCTTGGCTCAGGGGCCCCAAGGCCTCCACTTCACTGCGGGGTCCCAACCCAACTGTTGGCTGAAACCGTCCATGGAGCTTTGGCCGACTGGGCGAAGTCCAAGCCAAGCTTTGGTTAAGACAAGTCAAAAGTCCATGGGGTTTTGCACATGGCGAACTCGGCGTCGGAAGCCTGTCAAAGTGCAAGTATCGAGCCTTGAGGCTTGCCCCTAAAGTGATTGGACCCAGTCCTTGGTTACCCGCTCGGTGTAGTTCAGAAAGGCGCTAAAGGTCCTCAGTGAACGTGACTGGGCCAAGGTCGACCTGTGCCTCAGTTGCCCAAAGGACCTGTTTATAAAAGGTTAACCTTTTGGGACCTCTACTAAAAATAGACCAAAAAGGGAAAACCAAAAGGTCAAAAGGCTTTGAACAACTGAGGTGCATTTCCGACACCCAGCCGGGGGGGCTTTCGGGGGGGTTCTCGCGCCGTCCGACGAAGCGCAACCCATGGCTTATGAGTGACCGATGAGCGCTTCAGACGCCACAAGAATCCACGCGCCCCCTATTGGCTGTTGGATATGCACAGGTCGACCTTGACCCCTATGGCAATGTCTTCGCTATAAAACTTGACGAAACGTATACTCCATACCGTACGGTATCCCGACTTTGCACATCCGGCAAAGGCTACCTTGAGGTTGCCAAGCATGTTTACCAGAGTGCCTTTGGATGCCTACATTTGCTGATGCGTCCCCTGGAAAAAAGAGAGCAACTATTTTCAAATGCAACAAATATATTCATTTCAGCAAATGGAAGAATACTGGATGCTTCAAGAGAATCCGAGGGCCCCGCTTCTGATCGTGCTCGTAGGGGTGATGGTACATCCAAACCTCAGCCATCAAGGACCGAGGCCGTCAACTGGTCGGAGTCCGCAGGTGTCCTTTTAGGGGAAATAGATGGCCCCTCGGTTGCTTTCTGCTCCCTGCTAAAAGTTTAACTTTTAGTGGTTTTTGTGGAAAACCCATTAGTTGGCAAAATGTTAAAGTCCTAACATCCAAGCACAATGCCGCAAAGGGGTTAGATGATTAAACCAGGGCCATCGATTTTCCTACCCAAACAACCAAAAAGGACACCTGTGCAAGGGAGCCTTACGTCGCGGTCCCGTGATTGCAGCTCACAAAACCAAGGCCTCACCACTGCTGCATGAGTAGTTGCGAGCAGGAAGCGTGGAAGTATGGACCTGGAACATGACGCATGCGATTGGTCAAACAATGTTCCATCCTAGGTATTCCAAGGTCCTGCCTTACAGACCCAAACGGACGTATGACTTACCCCTTAAAACTCCAAGCCCTGGGGAAGTTAATCTTTTACAGACATATAGCCCATGTTACCCAAAAAGTTGAAAAGTTGTGTTTTTAAGAGGTAAGATGATGCACCGACAGTAGCTGAAAACCAGCACAAGAAGAAACGGTGTGTTTGCTTGAGCTGGTACCCGTTTGGCATCGGGATTGATCTGCAGCGAAAGAAAATCAGGAAACCCATCCATCCATTTCCATGGTTGCGCCTAATGGGGGATACAAAAGAATGACATGGCCGGGGGTCAAACTTCAGCAACCAGAAAACCGCAGATTGTAGTTCATGTTGCCATTTACCAGGTTGAATTTTGGGTACCCATGTTTGACCCTCCCATAGGCCTCTTTTTGCTTCAAGTCTTTGGCGGCAAGCTGCATTCGCCCGCGGCTCGCTTTTTGAGCCATGCAACAGATCTGGGCTGCCCTCAGATCCCCCGCTGAAAGTGACTAACTTGTAGCGGGTTAAATGGAAATTACTCCCCTAAACACTAAAAGGATCTGAAAAGCTCAGGGGATGGCTGGGAGCCACCAAGTTTAAGTTCAGGGAATCTCTGGGTTCATTCCCAACACCCGGAAGGTCCCTTCAAGGGAGTTGCTGTAACGACCCTTCTGCTGTAACGGCTGGGAGCCTCCGAGATTCCCAGGATGCGGTCGTCACAACTGCTTGCACTGTCCGGGCACCCGCGCGATAACGGCCAAAAGCCAATCTGCGACAGCCTCCGTCGAGCGGAAGTAGACCTTTGGAGCGACAGCCTCTCTGACCAATTGCCCTCGCGATGGCACAGACTTGCACAGGTCAAACTGTTGGGATACAGGCTGTGCATGGCATGGCAAGAGAGACAGGCCTTCCGCCAAGAGTGCCGACACCTGAATCCGCAACGCGATTGCTCTTGTATAAGATTCTTCTTAAATTAAATATAGGCTAACCTGGGCTTCTGTACATGGGGAGCTCCTCCCTTCTCTGCATTCCATGTTGCAATTCAGAGTGTCTTGCGACACAAGGAGCCATGCTTGGATCAATGACCCAAGCTGGTCGGCGAAAAACTCCTTTCAGAGTTCAAGCTAAGGCAAGCCACTCTCCTGGAATTTGCATTGAACCCAACGTGTTAGAGGAATCTCCTTTTGGGGAAACTGCTGCTTTGGTTTCATGTCATGCTTGGGCAGGTGCAAATTCCAGTGCAAAGATAACTACGAAGATCATCCCCGTAACTCAAAGGAAGGAAGAAGCCGGTAGCGTACCACCCCCTGGCACTTGCTACAGAAATACGCCCCCGCCATGGCAGGGATGGATGACCGAGCCGTGCTTCGGGCTGGAACGAGCCCTCGCCCAAAGAAAGCCGTGGACCCGAGGACGCCCAAGGCGCGGACGATGCCGTTGCAGATGCAGTCCGCCTGCGCGAGCCAACGCTGCCGGCCGGCAACTCGCGCAGCTTGGCGGCAGGCAACGACAGGGTTCCACTTTGTGACTACGTCAGGGCAGACTGTGTGACCCCCCCCTGACAGAACAGTGGAAACAGTCAGCTGGAGTCTCTTTAGTGAATTCTGAATGAGAAAAAACAGTGTCCACTATAGAGAGTGCTATTCATCAAGCAGGGGTGGTCCATTACCCCCTAAAAAAGGAACAACCCCTGGGCTTGAGTCGATCTTGACATCGTCCGAAAAGTGGAAAACTTTGGGCAGCGAGGTGTTCGCATCGCGGCAAGGTGTCCGGGGGGTTCAACCTGAAGCTGGTGGCTGGCGCTTGCCAACCCAAATCAATCCACAGGTTTAGCGTGGAGGCTATGGCGGTGGCAAGGCATTTGGGTTGATTGGGGTCAGAGTGGGCTTGCATGAAGGCAGGTTGTGTTTGAGTTGTTTTTTTTTTCCCATTTTAGCTTGGGTTGGAGATAGGCTTGGTTTAGGGTTGGTCACGGCTGGTTTTGAATTGGATTGGCTGGGTTGGTTTGGGGCTGGGTAAGCAAAGGATGGGCTGAGGCTCAGTTCCAGCAAGGGCTTTGAATAGGGGCAGGATGGCTTTGGGGTTGGTCCATTGGCCATGCTCTAGGGTGGGTTTTTTTCTTGAATTGCACTTAGGTTGAATTTGGAGGTTTGGTGTTGGTTGGGTGGAAGGTCAGCAGGAATTGGTTGTGGTGTGCGTGTATGGACGCGTTTGAGGGTAGGCCAGGGGTGCGTTTAGCCTTGATCTAGGAAGGGGTTCGGGTTGGGATGAGTCAGGCAAGGGACTAAGCATGGCGCCGAAATGGCTTGTTACAGCGGCAAGCACAGGGGGGTACCGCAAGGGTACCCTCCAACATAAACTCCCACTTGCTTTAGTTGGTATTTGGAAAAAGGTTGCTATGTCCATAAACATCTCGCAAAAACAAAAACACCTTCTGCTACCAAAATTGCCATCGGGAGATTGAGGCCCTGTAGGCCCTATAGGCACACACATGCCCTCCTGCCCACGGAACCCACAAAGGGTCCTTAAAGGAAAACAGTCCTTCCAATGTGGAAAATCCCACCTACAGTTTCAGGGAAGGTTCGGCCTCTCCCGCCAAAAGACCCTCCACCCCCCCCCCCAACTCCCCCCCAACTCCCCCCGCAACTCCCCCCCAACCCGCCCCCACCCTCCCCCCCCCCCCTCGCCAACTCCATCCAACCCCCCATCCAAATAGAAACCTAGCAGCTCGAGCCAAGATGTCATGCGCCTCAAAGGAGCCCGAGACCAGCAAGTCGTAAGGCCCGCGCCTCCGATCTGCTGGATTTCGGGGTCCAACGTCGTTCTGAACGTACACAAACCCCAAATGGCCACCGACATGCCCCCCCCCCCAAAAAAAAAACAAACAAAGCAGATTTGGAAGTGTCCAACTTGTTGTGAAAAAAACAAGCCCAAACTAGAGCAATTGCCATAATATATATATATATAAACAGTTGTGTTTTGGCGTTGGGTTCAGCAGGCTCTAAAGGTGTTCCCATTGAACTCGCAGTCCAAGCTCCCAACGTACCGGGTGAAAAAGGGATGCTGCAAGATGCAACACAAGCTCATTTACAAACTCGGTACCGAAAGGGCATGCGATCTTGCCATGTTCACCTTTCGGTACTGCCAGATGATGGAAAAGCTGAAGAGTCCCCCTGTTCAGACATGGAGCAAGTCGAACCGCATTGTTGCCAATCCAGAGGCCAGTTGCCAATTGCCCGTCCGGGTCCTTAAGAGTCATAATCAACACCCGGTACACAAATGTGCACCCAGAACCATGTAAAGAACCAAGAAGGCGGCCGAAGCTATTTACGGTTGGGATTGTCCCTTGCTAACCTTCATCTCCCAGGGTTTTGTTTGTGGCTCATAAGAGGTTTGGACATAGATAGATGTTTGCCCCCTTCAGCACACCAACACATAAGGACTGCGCTCCGCGTGGGCGACGATCGCCGGAGTGGGATCGGCCATGAGGAAAACGTCCAGGTCAATCCACCTGGCACAAGAGGTACCGCCTTGGGGTCATACTGATGGACGAAATCCATTTCGCACCGCCTAAGAAACCCTGGGGTGAGGATTCCCTGCAAATACCAACAAACGTTATGTTTTCAACCATGGCTTCAAAGTGGAGCGGTTTCGGATTTTGTCTATAGTATGTTGATTGTTTGTACGTGCCATAGCTGCAGGTGTTTCAAAACTTGATGCAACCACCATGGCCTACATCTGCCCAGGTCGTGTGTTGGCGGGGGCCGAGGCGATCTTGGATCTGGAATGGCTGTCCGCATTCCTCCGACTCCTTGTCGGGCTGAAGGCTCTCGGCCCGCCAAGCTTGGGCTCAAGCCTGGGCTTGAGCCAAAACCTGGGTTTGTCCAATGTGATAAATTTTGATTGCCAGACTGCCTAGGTCCAGTAGAGAAGTTAGAATAAGTTGGTCGCCCTTTTTTCTGCAGTCGATTTTAGTCGGGGAACCGAATCTCCCAACCAAAAAAGGGGTGAGAGGTCGGGCACGGGGGGGGTTGCTTCCCAAAGGCCGGTGTCTGCAGCTGTGCTCTTGGAGTCGAAACGCATAGCCGGGCTGTCCGTGTTCTGATCCCCTGCGAATAGTGAATAATTCGTGGGTTAAATGGAAACCACCACTAAACCAACGAAAAGCAAGTAAAAAGCTATGGGACCAAATGCTGGGAACCATGGGGGGTTGAAGAATCCTTATCAAAGACTAAGCCAAAAGCCTTCAGCATCTGTTCGGTTCCAAATGTATACAAAAAACCCACGGTCGTCCGGCGTTTTCTCGCCTGAACTGCAAACCATCTGCATTTCGTGTAGGCCTTCCCCCTCGACCTATGCAAGTCTTCTTTCCTCGACTTCCCACGAGCTCCAGGTACACCTCTGAGCTCGGGAACGGTTCGCCAAAAACTCGAGCAAAAGCATGCCGGCCTGACACCGAGTCCAAGCCCAACCTCGCGCACAGCAAAGGCAGCGTGAACTTGTTGACAATCGATGGAGTGCCTCACCGCATTCCGCGTGAGAAGTGTATCGTCAAGATGCGATCGGAGGGGGAAACCGCCGAAAAGGGGCGCTCTACAATACCAAGTGCCTGGATATCAAACGATGCTCTTGTCTGAGTCTTTTTTGAGGTGAGCTTGCAAAGCAAGGGTCTGAATGCTCCCAAACAATTTGGCCCTTCTCTTTTTTCCGGGCGGCTCCGGCGATGCAATTTAGTCTGCTGAGTTTTGGCTTGGGGTCGTAGGAGCCCTTTGAGGAAAATCAATGGCCCGGTCGATTCTGAAACAGGCCAACCAGGAATCGCCATAGATTTTCTACAACCCAAAAACGACACCTATGCTTGGGGTACTGCCCGTGATTGAAACTGCATTGGCTCGCTTCGAGCGGGCCGCTCGGGCGACGGAGTGCTCTGGCCTTCCATGTGCCCTGAAACAAGACCAAACAAGTCGGCTCTAGGGACGAATTGCAATGCATCCTGCTTAAAAGCGCTGGCTCTAAGGACAATTTACATGCAGGCTTCAATTTAAGCGGTTGGCGCGTGGTTGTCCGCCCTGGTTTCAACCGGACGTGTTTAGATGTTCCAGAGCCACGGTCCATTCGCGCCACATGCGTCGTTCGGCACCCGTCCTCGGATACATCGCCCAGCGTTCTCCACCAAACACCTGGGCATCGCGCGAGCTCCAGGACATGTCTGAAATTCGGAAACCCAACCACATTTCACCAACTCAAAAGATCAAACAACTCAAACCCAAACCCAGCCACCTTTCACCAACTCAAAAGATCAAATTAAACCCAAAAAACTTAAGCCCTGCCACATTTCACCCACCAAACAGATATTCAAACAAAACTCAGGAGGCCGCACGTCCGGGAAAGGAGACACCGAACTGCCCCGCGCCAGCCGCGCCCCGCGTCCCGCGCTTCCGCTTGAGGCCTTGAGGCCCAAACAGCCGAAAGGCGTCCTCGTCGAGCCTTGGGGCCACGGATCTCTCGCTCCCCACCCGACAGGAAGGGGTTGTTAGATTTTATGTTGGAATCCGCGTTTGCGATGCTTCTACACCACGCCCCCACCCAGTATCCCGCCAGAGCAGCTCGCCAGTGGATCCCGCCGAGTATCCCGCCAGAGCAGCTCGCCAGTGGATCTCGCCGAGTATGCCGCCAGAGCTGCTCGCCAGTGGATCCCGCCCAGTATCCCGCCAGAGCTGCTCGCCAGTGGATCCCGCCGAGTATCCCGCCAGAGCGGCTCGCCAGTGGATCCCGCCGAATATCCCGCCAGAGCGGCTCGCCAGTGGATCCTGCCGAGTATCCCGCCAGAGCGGCTCACCAGTGGATCCCGCCGAGTATCCCGCTGAGTATCCCAGAGTAGCTCGCCAGTGGATCCCGCCTCAATTAATCCCGCCAAGTATTCCGCTGAGTATCCCAGAGTAGCTCGCCAGTGGATCCCGCTGAGTATCCCGGCAGAGTATCCCACCAGAGCAGCCCGCCAGTAAATCCCGCCGAGTATCCCGCTGAGTATCCCTTGCTGGTGGATCCTGCCGAGTATCCGGCCAGTATCGAGCCGGAGCGGTTCGCCAGTATTCGCCAGTAGATCCTGCCAGTGCCCGCCAGAGCAGCTCGCCAGTCTGGTTTTGCTTAATGTCCCGCCCGGCGCACAGTTGGGTTTACTTTTCATGTTGGCACCTTCGTGTTTTGAGTGTGCCCTGAGGCTCGGAAAGGGTGATGCTTTTGTGTTGCTTTGGGTTGTGAATAAGCAACTTAGTTTAGTCCCCCGTCGGGCTTCTTTTTGGAATGGGCTTGGCTTTTGTTAACGGAGCCGATGTTTGAGTTCTCGAGATCGGCTCGCAGACAAGTGGGGTTTGACACAGAGACAGGTGGATAAGGCTCTCAATGCAAAGCTTGTTGAGCAGTCATAGGCCCCAAGCCACTCGAAAACCATGCTTGAATTTACACAACCGTGTTCACGGTCGTAAGCTCGTGAGTGTGGAGGGTGGGGATTGCTCGAAGCGAAGTAGTTCGCTGCGTGGAGCTCGCCTCTACCCCCGAAGAAAATCTCACAGGAAAAAACACTATACCACTTTTAACACACACACACACACACATATATATATATATAAACAAAAACAAAGAAAAACGAAAAACACATATACCCATATACCCATATATACCCACATATACCAATATACCTTACCACATGTTCCCATATACCATACCAGATATACCACATATACCCACATATACCACATATACCCATATACCATACCACATATTCCCATATATTGTACCACATACACCACATATACCCACATACACCACGCATACCCATATACCACAGAAGAACTAAAAACCCCGGTTGGTTCTGTTTTGGTAATCGCTTGGTACTCTTTTAATTTCGCACCGATTCTAGAAGGTGAAACCCTTGCGGTTGGAAAGAAACCAACGCCAGCCAAATAATGCTTCAACGCATGATGCATTTGAAAACGAACGGGATTGAGTTGAGGAGTGAAACAAATGAAGCAGCACAAACTTCGCCACAACACCATGCTTTCAGGTGTCCCTGTTGCCACCCATCAGAAGCAAACATAGACAGTTAAGCCCATACTAACCCACACCAGTTTATTAATAGGGGGCAGTCGAGCGTGTAGTTTCGGATCTCTTATCAAAGCCGAAGGCTTTTGGGGCTGCCATGTTTTGGGCATGGCGTGCTGGGTGTCCAAAACCCTGTAATTTTCCAGTGTTTTTGGAAGTATATTTTGAGGGTATTTGCGGGGGGTTGCTAGTATCTTCTTTTGATGGTTGATTTTGAGAAATATCAACAAATCCTGTTTTTTTTTTTGACTTTTTTGTGGCCAGCCGGCTGCATTCCCAGCATTCCCGGCATCTCTCGTATTTTCTGTGTTTGGTCAATTTTGCGTGTCTGAAAGTCTTCAAATTTTGCATGCGAAGATTGGGTCTGTTCCTGTACGTTGTGTGGTCGCATCCCTTGCATGTTCCTTGGAAAAAGTGAAAAAGGTCTTAAAATCCCTTGCACCCCTCTGGCGTCGGCGGGGTCGCTTAGCGATTTCAATAAGAGATCCCCCAAGTCAAGGATCTTTCCCATGGCGTTCGCTCGTGTTCCGATCCTCGGCCGATCCCTCGCGAATCCCAGCGGCGTGAAGAGCAGCAGCCTCTGGCCAGGTGTGCCCAGCGCACGCGCGCGGGCGCAAAACCTCCCAAGGTGCCTGGCCGTTAGCAGAAGACACCAACGAGCCAACCAGCCAGCCAGCCAGCCAACCAACCAGGCAAGCAAGCTAGCAAGCAATCCAAGCAAGCAAGCAAGCAAGCGAGCAAGCAAGCAAGCAAGCAAGCAACAACCAACCCAACCAACCCTTGAAGTTGTCCAGTGCTATGCGGCTCCGGAAACCTCCGAGTGCAACCTAGTGCTCCCTGAGTGGGGCCAAGCCAGGCTAGGCGAATGTTTCTAAGATGTTCTAGGTGTTCGTGACATTTTTACCCCGCAAACTACGTCTGACACCCGTGACAAAACACCAGGCACTGCACCGAAATAGTGACACTGATGTCCAGAAAATGACGGCTCCCCTCAAGTGCAAATCTGAAGCGAATGCTGCCCCCCCGCCAAAGAAAATGAGAGAGTGCGGTCGGTTTCCATTTGGTTTCCTTTCTTGACACGCTAAAGGGCACCGACTTAAAAACACTCAATGTACGAGGAAGGTTCAGGTTTTGTTCCATAGCTCCATGGCCCCACTTTGTTTGGCGAGTGTTGCATGGATGAAGGCCAAGATTCCTTAATCCCACACAAGGGCTCGAACTTTTCGAGCAGCTAGGACCTGTTGGCATGTAACGATACAGACATGAGAGGAAAACCCCCTGTGGCAACTTGGGGGGCCTTTAGAGAACGTTCCTTTCCAACTTGGTATGGTAGCAAAAAGCTCGTTGTGTTGTGATGTTTTGTGCAGCCCCCCTAAAAATGAACAGAACAAACACATACGAAAACCTAGCAACCTGCGAACAACAGTGAAGGTAAAACGAAGGATATGTTTACGCCAGCTATTTGTGAGGTATTTGCATAGCAACCTGTCTCACACACACACACACACACACACACACCCAGCCCGCCTATTGAAGTTTTTGCCGTAGATCATCGTCACGTAAACGATGTTTGGCGCCTCCAAATAGAATGGGATGGCCCGAAATTTGTGAAGATAACCGCTTCAGGCTGGCTTCAAAGACTCTCGTGGGACTCTCTGATTAATTTTGACAGGGGTCAAGCATTGCGCTTGTGGCAGGGCTGCAAATATTTGTTGGTTCCGTGGCTCTTGAGACTCAAGTTTGACAAGGGTCAAGCACTGCTTTGCTTGCGGCCCTGGCCTGCAAATCCACACAAACGACAACCATTTGGAAATCGCGTTGACCCGCAGGTTTGTTCAACAGATCGAGTCTCAGCGGAAGAACTCAATGCGAACGTTCGGATTCTCCAAAAGGCCCAAACAAGTCATGGAACATGGCATCCCAAGCACAAAATGGCCCAAACGAAGCATTCCGCCGCCTGGCCCCAGTCAAAGCTCAAATGCCCAGTGGATTTCCATGGGGAAAAAAAGGAATCGGAACCCTTACCCAAAAACAAAGTGGAACAAGAAGCAAAGAAAGGGGCATCCTTTTTTTGTTGGCTGAGTTTTAAGGGGAACCCTTACCCCAAAAAGGAAAAAATGGCACCAGCGGGTGGTGCTGAGAAAGGAGGCGGCCATCCCCCGTGCTTCCCTGCCTCCGCGGGTGCAGGGCCCAGGTGAGGCAAGGCCGCCAGGAGGTCCCGAAAGCTCTGCGAGGACTGGCGAGCGGCGTCCAAAGAGCTGGGGCCAACCCCGGGGTTTTAGTCTTTGGTTCTATTTGCCTTCTGGTGCCATGCCACAGCCATAGTAGCGGACCAAATCTAAAAACAATCAACCCTTGATATGGGGCCCCCTAAAAATGAACAGAGCCCAAAAAACACGACGTGACGAAATCCTGCCATAAACAAACAGTTGGGTGTCCCGATCAGTTTTCGGCGTTTTGAGGTTGGAGGTATCAGTTGTTGGGCAGTCCCCTCTTGATTTCGTGGCTGTTGCTCATTTTGCTAACCCCGAGGCGGCCCGACTACCATAAACTACTGATGATTCTGCCCGATACTACGACATGTTTCGTTCTGCACCCAGTCAGTGACTCAAGACGATAAATAAACCTGCTGGGTAAAGTGCGTCTTTCTAAGGTGCTATTCCAAACCAACAACCGTTGCTTCACACAACTTTCTGGTGCTCACAGGGACTGAGAAATGGAATGACCCCAAAAATTACTTCGCTTCGAGCAATCCCCACCCTCCACACTCACGAGCTTACGACCGTGAACACGGTTGTGTGAATTCATGCATGGTTTTCGAGTGGCTTGGGGCCTATGACTGCTCAACAAGCTTCCTTATCCACCTGTCTCTGTGTCAAACTCCACTTTTCTGCGGGCCGATCTCGATAACTCAAACATCGGTTTCGTTAACAAAAGCCAAGCCCCTTCCAAAAAGAAACCCGACGGGGGATTAAACGAAGTTGCTTATTCACAACCCGAAGCAACACAAAAGCATCACCCTTTCCGAGCCTCAGGGTACACTCAAAACACGAAGGCACCGACATGAAATGTAAACCCAACTGTGCGCCGGGCGGGACATTAAGCAAAACCAGACTGGCGAGCTGCTCTGGCGGGATACTGGCGGGATCCACTGACGAATGCTGGCGAGCCGCTCCGGCTTGATACTGGCCGGATACTTGGCAGGATCCATCGGCAAAGGGTACTCAGCAGGATACTCGGCGGGATCCACTGGCGGCTGCTCTGGTGGGATACTCGGCGGGGCTGCTCTGGTGGGATACTCGGCGGGATCCACTGACGAATGCTGGCGAGCCGCTCCGGCTTGATACTGGCCGGATACTTGGCAGGATCCATCGGCAAAGGATACTCAGCAGGATACTCGGCGGGATCCACTGGCGGCTGCTCTGGTGGGATACTCAGCGGGGCTGCTCTGGTGGGATACTCGGCGGGATCCACTGGCGAGGTACTCTGGCGGGATACTCGGCGGGATCCACCGGCGAGCTACTCTGGGATACTCAGCGGGATACTCGGCGGGATCCACTGGCGAGCCGCTCTGGCGGGATACTCGGCGGGATCCATTGGCGAGCCGCTCTGGCGGGATACTCGGCGGGATCCACTGGCGAGCCGCTCTGGCGGGATACTCGGCGGGATCCACTGGCAAGCCGGTCTGGCGGGATACTCGGCGGGATCCACTGACGAGCTGCTCTAGCGGGATACTGGGTGGGGGCGTGGTGTAGAAGCATCGCAAACGCGGATTCCAACGTAAAATCTAACAACCCCTTCCTGCCGGGTGGGGAAAAACATCCAACTGGTGGTTTCCTTTCTTCGGGAATCCCAACCCCGGGCCATGTCCGCATCGCCCCCTTGCCTCAGACTGTGCTGACAGCCAGCGCCCCAGTTGCACGGCTGACCTGATCCCGGCGAGTTCCTTGATGTCTGAGGGCTGGGGGATAGAAACAAGCCAAAAGTCGACCAAACGACCATCCAAACAAAACCAAGCAAGCGCCAAGCGCCAAGCGCAGCCACCCACTGACAAGGGTGCGACCTCTTTTTAGGCCTGACAAGGGTGCGACCTCCGTTTTTGTACCGCATTCTCTGAGGTCCTGCTTTTTGGCCTCTATTCCGGCAATGCAGAGGGGACATCCACACATGTCCGTGCTTTTCATGGCGCTTGCCCACTGACATTCCGGCCAGGTGGGACGCCTCCGAGTCATTGGCTCCAGCAAATTGCAACAGCTTCGAACAGGGCTCCCTATATTTCCCCTTAAAACATCACCCCCACCAAGGGATACTCACCTTTGGGCCAAAAAGGTGATGTTTATCTCACGGGCGCACGCGTCGAGCGAGTGCCGACCTCCGGGCCTGCCGGCGCCGAGGCCAAAACACACCTTGGCCGTGTTAGCCAAGGGCAAAGTCCCAATCGCGGGGCGTCCGCCCCTTGCGATGGACGCGAGCCAAAGCCTGTGCAAGCAGCTCGCGCTCACCGCCTGACACCACAAGGGAGGCCCCGGCGTACATGCCTTTAGGAAAGCACACACCGAAGCTCCGCTGCTGCGACGGCTTCCACACTCCCGGCGAGGTATCACCGCACCGCCCACGGATCACCCCAAGAGCCTTGCGGGCCCACTTGACCTGGGCCGCAACAACCGTGACACGCCCCGGCGTGTGAACCGCTAACGGAAAGCGGTGGTTCATGTAAATGACGAGCTCATGCAATGGACTCAGAGTCACCAACCCGCCATTCAGCCTGCGCAAAGAAGTCGCGTACCGCGGCCCACTGCCTCGGAGCGTAGTGCCACCAACCAGGCGGCTCCCAGGGGAGCCGAACCGCCGACGGGACCGTGCGGGCAGCTGGCGCCCGCGCAGGGGGTTCGCACTGACCAAGCCCCGGGTCGACCTCCTCGGCCGCATGGAACGGGCTGCACTCAGGCAGCAACCTATAAAGCTGCTGAAGCCACCGCTGCCTCCTCCAGGTCGCATAGAACAAAGTGTCCAGCTCGCGCATGGGGACCCTCTGCACACTGGAGGCAACCGCTTTGGCCGCCCGGTCAGCTGCGTCATTGCACAAAGCATGCTGAAGAGCCCGCCCACGAAGCTGGGTCAAGTCTTGGTGCGCCGGCGTCCATTGAAGCTCAACCGAAAACTCCGGAAAAGCAGCCTGTTTGTGGTGCACGATCTCCCAAAAAAGGGTCCACAAGCCAGCCGCCGCAGCATGCGAAGGGACCGTCCGAGACATCCGCATGGACTGCCACACCTGCACTGCAGCGTTGCAATCAGTATGGACACAAACTGAAGAAACAGCACCATGCACGGCCATCACAATCGCCGTAATCTCCGCCACATAGTTGTTGGCGAAAGCCCCACGCACCTCCCCAGCAGCAAGCGTGCGTCGGTCGGCATCGACAACCGCATAGGCTGTAACCGCACAGAGAGGATGGGTGCAGTCAAAGGCAGAGCCATCCGTCCAGAGTTCGATGAAGCCATGGCGCGGAACAGCGGCTTGGTGAACCTGACACAGTGGGCTAGGGGCACTCCTATGCACAAGCCATCCGAGCAGGGCAGGAGAGAGCTCGACCAAGGCATGAGTAGCAAAGGCCGGGCCCTGTCCGGGCGGGAGGGGGGGCGGGTGTCCAAGGGAGGAGGCAACACTGGGGTCCGGCTGCAAAAGCGACACTGAGGAGAGTCCGCAAACCCGGCACGAAAAAGCCGGTCCGCAGTGAGGGCGGACCCGGTAACGACCGCCTCAGCAACCACAGGATCAAGAGGAAAGGCACGAGCAAAGGCCCGCCACGCGTCGCGCGGAGGAAGGCGCCAAGGGATCGCCGTCACATGGATATCCAGGACCCCGGTGGGGCCACACACAATGTCCTTCCGATCCGAGGCACATGCAAGGCGGTAAGCCTGCAAGGGGGCCGCCCATCTGAGCAGCCGGACAAGGAGCCGCCGAGGGGTGTGCCTGAGGGAAAAGGACAAGCCCGGGAGGACAGACAGAGCATCAGAAGCCTGGAACCCGAGACCAAGGACCCGACAGGCATGCTCGAAATGGGCAGGGAGAGCAGCACGAGGGCGGCGGGGATTGGTGAACGCCAACGACCATAAGAGAGACAACTCCGGGACCTGTTGCACGGAAGCAACCACATTGGAGATGACCCGGATGGTCAGCGCAAAAGTCGGATGGACAAGATGGGCAGGATCGTTTGCCCCACAAAGTTTTGGCAACCCGAGCGCAAAGGGTGTCCAGCACCCTCCCCGGGACTACGTTGAGCTCCGGGGCGTAAGCCAGGACAGAGATGGCCTTAGAGGCGACATAGCGGGCCTTGACCTTAGGAGGGACAGGAAGGGTGTCAATGGCACGCATAGCCTCCCGGAAACGGTCAATCGCAGAGTCCCTCAAGCCAGAAAGAAGTACCACGCTGGTTGAGGTGGATAGTGACACCGAGGGGGCGCAAGACTTGGAGGCGAGGCATGCCCTCAAAACGAGAGGGCCAAGGGAGGGGCGTGGCGATCATCGCTGACCCACCACCCACACTTGGCAGGGTTGGAGATGTGACCCAGCACCGCATCAGCAAGCTGAGACACCTGAAAGGCAACCGGCAACTGCTCAAGCTCCGAGGCCTCCTGCGTAATCAAATAGGTATCATCAATGAAAGCAAAGGGGCGCACACCCGGCACCTGCTGCACGACGAGTGACCACGCAGCCATAATGCCGTTGATGGCCAAAATGCTGAGAGAGCATCCCTGGGGGATGCCATTGCGCGTAGCGTGACACTCGTGATGAATGAGAGCCAAGGTGTGCGTGACGTCCCGGGACTGGCGGCCCTTGATGCCGCCACACAAGGCAGCCGGGAAAACGCGCTGCTGCCACTCCGCCGTGCGCAAACCGCGTACTACTCCACAAGATGTACGGGGCGGGGAGAACCGCAATGAGCCGCTTGGACAGCGGCTTATCCGAATCACCCTTATTGAGGACAGCGAGACGCGCCGTTGCCAAAATACGCGGAAGTTGGCACTGGCCATTTTCAACCCGGCGAAAGAGCTCAGCGAGGGGCTCAAAACACAGGACGGGGAGAGCTTGGAGCTCAGGGGTAGTCCAGCCATCAAGCCCGGCGGCAGCCGAGGGCTTGCGACGCTTGCACGTAGCCGCAAGATGCTCCGCAGTGATGTGAGGGATGCGGCAGGGGCTGGCACGGGCCTCAAGGAGCGGGCGGAACGGCGCCAAGGCCGTGTCAACAGGGGGGGGAGGATCGTGGCACCCAAAAATGCCATTCCACTGGTCCGCCGCAAAGGAAAGGGCGCGGGCAGGAGAATGCAAAGGCCGATTGTCCTGATCAGTGATGACATTGGACCGGGGCATGGGGCCCTGGGCACGCAAATGGGCGAAGATCTCCTTGCCCTTTCCACCAACACTACCAGCAATGCGGGAACGCCAGGCACGAATGGCAGCCTGCTTCCGGCGGTCGACCTCCAAGTGCCAAGCGGCCCTGAGGGCCTTGTGCAAGCTCGGGAGCAGCTCAGGGGCGGCAAGCCACTGGCCCACACGAAGACGGAGCTCACGCGCAAGCCGACGGGCCTTAGCCAGGACAGAACGAGTGGCAGCAGCATCCCCCGGGGAAGCCGTGGCAAAACGAGGCAACCGGTGATCAAGCTCACGAACGAGGCGCAAGAGCTTGGCCCACATAGCGTCCCTGGCCGCCTCCCGAGAGGCTTTCTTGGTAACAGGGGAAGCCACAAGGAGGGGGAGCGTACCCCGGGACCGGGGCCCATGGCCCCAGGTAGCACCTGCGGCAGTGAGGGTAGCAGTGGAAAAGTCATGAAAAAGAGTTAACAGCTCGTCGGGCGTAGAACAAGGTTGCAACCGGCACGCAAAGGTCGCATTCCAGAGATCATCGGCAATACGGTGCCTATCCTCCGAGGACTGCAAGGCATGAAGGTGCAAGAGAGCGTGGTGCTCCCAACGCGGGGCCACAGGTATCTCCGTATCCCAGGCAAACTCAGCAACTGCCGGATATTCGGCAGGGATCGCCTGAAAATCGGCACAAATGAGGTGTGGGACACCGGGGAACTGAAAGCCCGCACAATCATCAAGACGGCACGCACTGAGCGACCTCCACGCCACGTCGTTCAGAAGGACGGAGTCAATGCTAGTGAGAGGGGCTTCCGCAGGCCAGGCGGAGTCCCGGCAAAAGGTGGGGGGGCGAATTGAAGCCCCCTGTTCATCAACCTGGTCCAAGGGGTCCAACCACCGCCCGGTCGCAAGCGCAGCAGCAACTGCCGGATATTCGGCAGGGATCGCCTGAAAATCGGCACAAATGAGGTGTGGGACACCGGGGAACTGAGCGAGGAGCTCAAAGACAGACGTAAGGGTGCGATTGTTCTCGAAAAGGACTTCACTCTTGGCAGCCCGAGTCGATGCGTAGTAGTTGACACACAGGGCATGGACACCGCCAAAGGCAATCCAAAAAACTTGAATTCGGCCGGTTGCAAGCAGCTGGGGCAGGAGACCACTGTGATCGGCCTCGAGATCCAACGCACGCACAGCACAATTTTGCGAAAGAGCTGCAACGCCACCCCAATCGGCACGCAGCGCCCCCCGGGCATCCTGAGAGTGGGCCAGGAGGGGGCCAGGCAGAAGAGACAGGCCCTTCCGGTTGGCCTGGAAGGTTAAAGTACGAACATTGGCATCGGAGATCCGGGTCTCCTGAAGACACAGGAGGTGACGCAGCTGCCGCATGGCGGGCACCGCTTACAGTCGCGCTCACTGCGACTGTGCGGAAAGTAAAAATAGCGAAACCTGGCCGCCATCATGGCGTTCTGCGTCTCCACGTCCACACCTTCGCGGTATGCGTCCTCCGTGGAGATCCGCAGCTTGTCAGATCCGCTGATGAAGAAAGGCATGCCCTTTGCAGACCACGTCACATCCTCACGTTTCGAGGCATGGGCACGGCGACGTGTTGCCCCTCCAACAGAACGAGCAGGCTGTCCCACCCGATCCGCATGCTTTGTGGTCGCAGATCTTGTAGCACAGCTACTTTTTTGTTCACAATCCCCTGCAACGGAAAGTTGCATTTTCCTGCAGGCCTGGTGTATGTGAGCTTGGCTCCGAAGATGTACGTCACCGGGTCGATCGCGCAGGATTTACCCGCGTTGCGTGGCCCGTAGAAGAACAAATTGTTGAACTTCTCGGCGCCGACCTGCAGCGTCCTAATTATCGCCGCTATCAGCCTGGCCTCCTCCGGCTTTTCTTCTTGCGACATCTGCGGGGGGAAGTTCTCGCACTGCACCCGCAGATTGTCTCGCATCAGCGGTATCCACAAGCCGTCACAGACGCACTTGTCGCGCGCCGCGGCGCACACCAATTTTTCAGGGAGACATCTTCAGTCTCTTCAAGTTATCCGTGGACGCTTGGATCTCCCACACGGTTGCCAGCAGCGTCGGAATGTCCTTGAAGTGCCTGAAAAAGAATTCGCGCACCGGCTCTTGACAGAGGACAAGACCTCCGGGTGCGAGTGCAAACTGCCAATGTTGTGAGACCCAAGGATGAAGGGGCCTTCACCCGGAAAACCCAACGTGGAATCGAAGCCCATCACGCCGGAGGCGCAGCAGGCCACAAAGACATGGAAGAACCAAAAGGCGGGGACAAAAGGGAAGGCATGCATAGGCCGAATCACACGGCCTAGTCAAGACGACACACGAGGCGCCTTCGCCGGGGGGTTCGGGGCTCCCTGATCCCGGGTCGGCTTGAGGGCGCCGAGGATTCTGGTGAGCTGGCCCGCAACCTCCTGGTGCTGGGAGCGCAGCTGGTCTGCGAGGTTGTCCGTCTTGTGCTCAAGGGCAGAGATGCGGTGCTCCATCGAATCAATACGCTTGTTGTGGAGACCGAAGAGCCAACAGAGACAGAGGAGGGAGGGGGGGAGGGAGGAGGGCCAGACCTCCCTCCCTTGGGCTGCCTCCCCTGACCCTTGGGCTTCTCGAGGGGGGCCTCAGGGGCAAGCAAGACTTCGGCAGTACGGCCCGCAGCCGTGATGGGAAAGCGCAACAGAGAAGGTGGGCTGGGAAAGCCAAGAACCCAGGTGAGGACTCCTCCTTTCCGAAAACTCCGAAGAGGAATAACGGCAATTCCCGTAGCCCGATGAACAGCAGAAACGATGGCAGGAGGGGCGGCACCAAACGGGAAGCCTTCCGCAGTGAAGTGGAGGCGGGCGACAATTGCATAGTTCAGCTCACAAAACCTGTCATCACCTTGCAACAAAGTCCGGCGAGCATCCGCGAGATGGCGATGAAGGATGCGAATAGCAACCCCGCGCTTGTGAGGCGCAAGGCCAGCAAATCCAGCCAACGGTCTGCCCAAGGTGTAAGCGTCCGCAACACCGTCCCGAGTGAGCGACCAGAAGCGGTGAGTGATCGAGGGGGGAGGTTCCCCTCGGCAGATAATCACGAACAAACCAAAGGGAGGCTCCGGAGAAACGGAGCGCGGAAAGCCGCATGGCCGCCGGGGTTTTGATGATGAATTGCACCACTTTGCCGAGGCCCTGGGGGGAATCCCTGAGGAGTCGGTGGGCATAGGCTCCTTCAATGCGAATCTGCGGCAAGGAGGCCGCGAAGGCGGCCTTGGCGACCGAGATGCCACCAGCTTCGGCCTGGGCCCATTCGACCTCCGGGAGGAGGGCTTGATACCTCTCGACAACAAGTTCAACATACTCGGACACATCGACGATGGTGGTGATGCTGGCTGCAGGGCGGTAGGCAATGCCAGGGCAGAGGTGGACCAAAAACACAACCCGCTGGTAGTTGGATTGGCCCTTCAACAGCAGCATCCGAGGGGAGCGGAGGGGGGTTGAGGGGGGCTGCTCCCGGGCATAGCAACACGGTAGGCATAACGGTAGTAGTGCGCACAACATCGGCAAGGCTAGCCCGCGTAACGAAAGAAATGCCCCCAAGGTGGGGACCCAGCAGTTGCTTGGGAGTGACCCGAGGGACCGGGAGATCCTCGGACGGATCATCATAGACAAAGAAATGGTCCGAGGGCAGGGTCAGATCCTCCCACTTGGCAAGCTTGCGAGATGGTGGGTCGGATGACCAAGGGTCTGACACCAGCCAGGGGTCAGCATGGCCAAGGCCAGGGGGGGCAAGATCGGCCTCCTCGTCAGAGTAGATGTCCGTCATCTCAGCCTGAGATCCAAGCCCGCCTCCAGGAAGTGGAAACACTCGCAAGCGCAATGTAGCTTGGGCATAGAGATCAGCGGTAGTGTCGAAGCCAACGGCGACCTGATTGATACGGGCGGACACGAGCCAACAGAGGATCAGGCAGTGGCAGCGACCAGACGATCTCCCACAGAGTAGCATTGGCCGGGGCAGAGACCTCATGGACCCTGTTGAACGGGTCGACAATGCGTAGGCCGACGTCCTCTGGCTGATCGCAAGGGGGGGCGGCGGGACGGGGAGCCCAGCCGGATGGGTAGGCTGGGGCTTCCGGCAAGTCAAAGTTGAATGACGGGTCCGTCCATGGGACAGGGCGGGGGATGGGAGGCGGAACCGCAGGAGCCGGGAAAGAAGGGGCAACATCACTGCGCAGAAGAAGGGCCAACCAACGAAGCCGCTTGGCACCAGCAAAGCCGGCATGCTCGTGCACCTGCTGGAAATGGAAAACATAACCCGCCCACACAGCCAAAGCCTGCAAGATCCGGAAGTGCGGGTGCCGGGGGAGCATATCCACACATTCAACTTCCAAGGAGAGACACGGCGCAAGAAATAGGTCCAGGAAAGCCTGTCCCGCTTCGCTATCCAACCCAGGGGCTGGTGAAGAGCCAGTCCTAGCACGGGACCACGGCGGACACGGTGGGGAAGCCGTAACCAAAGCCGTTCCAAAGCGCGAGACAGCATTCAGGATGGCCGGATCAGCAACGTCAGCCTGGATAGAAAGGGACTGTGGCTTGACATGCCAGGCACGGAGGAAGGCCGGGTTGTGGCACACGCTACCAGCATCAGTGTGCGCAGAAGTGCTGATGGCTTCATCATCCACATCCACATGCACCTCGGTCTCCACAGAGAAATCATGCTGCCTAGCCAACGTGCGCAAGGCCTGGGTCCACCCACGGAACCCGCCAGCAAACAGGTGCACAACCGCCAGGGGGTGACGTAAGAGCGGAAGTGGGACGGCCCAGACAGGAGTGGCCTCATGCAAGGAGGCAACCAGAGGCATCCCAGGATGCAGAGTGACATTGAGGGCACGAAAATCCCGGGCAGGCTCCAGAACACCTCGAAACTCAAGGGGGGCACGGAGAAGAAAGGTCTGAAGCCGGGCCGCAGGTAGCGGGGTGGGATTCAGGTCGAAGGGCAGGCGCCTGGATAACCTGGGCACTCCACTCTCCAGGCTGGGTTTCCTGGAGGACTTCGAAAGGCCGCAAGCGTGGCGCGAAGCGACTGGTCCCGGGTCACCATGACGCAGCCGAGAGCGGAACCACAACCAACAGCAACGCACGCAAGCAAGCGAGGGCCGCCAGGAGCAGCCGGACCAGAGCGGGGCGGGGCACCCCCCAGGGGAGGGGGGTAGTGGACGATGGACACCCGAGGGTTGCCCACCCCAGGGCGCACCTCACCCGGAGGCACAATGACTGTGAGCCAGAGCAAAGGTGATGTTTAAAACCACCCAAAAAGGGAAATCACTCGGGACCCTGTCGAAGGGGAACTCCAAATTTCGGCTGATCCTGTTTCGAGGGTCCACCCTTCTCTTGCTTGAGTTTGGTTTGCTTGGGCAACCTTTTACAACCCTTGGTAGCAACAAAAAAAGTGTTGTTTGCATCCCCCTACTAAGAAGGGAGCCAAACAGCCCAACAACGGCGGGTTTTGCAAAACACGTGCAGAACCAACCAAAAAAACAAAAACAAAATAACAAAAACACATTTGATCCCAGTGGTCAGCGAAGACCACGAATTTCAAGGCAGCTCCCGAGTTTTGCAACGACGCGCCCCATCTCCCATCTCGCCTGCCGAGGTCGCGGTGGGTCGCGCTCCCGGAGAGCTCCTCCTTCGGGGAGTTGTTTTGATTTGCCCTGGGCATCCCCAGGCTTGGTTGACGTTGGGTTAGGGGAGCAAAAATTTACAAACAAGAGTTAGCAGTGAAGTGGATTTGGATTTCAACCACTAAACCACAATGAGCAAAAATGGGAAAATGCTGCCCAACAACAACCATGCTTGTGTGGCATCCCTCTGTTGCCCAGTTCGGACTTGGGACTAAAAGGTGATCACCTTTTGGGGCCATGACTAAATATGGACCAAAACAGGAGAACCAAAAAATCAAAAGATTGATTTGCTTTGGGCAACTGAGATCCTTGCGTCATAGGCATCCCCGCCAGGAGCTTGCCTTGAAAAAACACAGACCCCTGGCAATGGCTTAGAAAAGGGTGCCCGATTGTTGTTGGCTTGTCTATTTTAGTAGGGGAACCCTCCCAAACCAAAAATTGGGTTAAAAAGGGCACCTAGCTGGGGGACCTAGTTGAGGTCACACATGGAGAGGGGGAGTTGTGGTTTTTCTTTGTTGGTTTATATCTATATGTATATGTATATATATGTATATGTATGTATACATATATATATATGCTTTACAGTGTTTTTTAGCCTAGGCGTGGATCTTTGGGGGGGGGGGGGTGACCATATATATATATATATATATACATGGGTTTGTATTTTTTAGGGTGGCCGGGCAGGAAGGTTTGAGTACGGGGTATGATTCGCAGGTATGATTCGCGGGTATGATTCGGGGTATGATTCGGGGGTATGATTCGCGGAAGCAGCAGCAGTAGCAGCAGTAGTAGTAGTAGCAGTTCGCAGAAGTAGTAGTACTAGTAGTAATATTGTAGTAGTAACATCAGTAGTAGTAGTAGTAGTAGTAGTAGTAGTAGTAGTAGTAGTAGTAGTAGTAGTAGTAGTAGTAGTAGTAGTAGTAGTAGTAGTAGTAGTAGTAGTAGTAGTAGTAGTAGTAGTAGTAGTAGTAGTAGTAGTAGTAACAGTAGAAGCAGCGACTGTAGTGGCGCGGAAGCTTTGAAAAGACTTGGCGCTGGCCTTGGCAAGGCCAGTTCATTGCGCGGGTATGATTCGGGTATGATTCGCGGGTATGATTCGGCTAGGTGCAAAACGGCACTGATTACAAACTCGTAGAAGCTGTGGTAGTAGTAGTAGTAGCAGTAGTAGTAGTGTAGTAGTAGTAGTAGCAGTTGCAGAAGTAGTGGTAGCAGCTGTAGCATAAGCAGCAGCGGCTGTAGTGGTGCGGACGCTGTGAAAAAGACTTAGCACTAGCCTTGGCAGGGGAAGCTCATTGTCCGGGTATGATTCGGGTATGATTCGCGGGTATGATTCGGCTAGGTGCAAAACGGCACTGATTACACACTCAGAATGATGTATGTGGTAGTAGTGAGTAGTAGCAGCAGCAGCAGAAGCAGGAATAGTAGTAGTAGTAGTAGTAGTAGTAGTAGTAGTAGTAGTAGTAGTAGTAGTAGTAGTAGTAGTAGTAGTAGTAGTAGTAGTAGTAGTAGTAGTAGTAGTAGTAAAGGTAGTAGTCGTAGTAGTAGTAGTAGTAGTAAAGGTTGTAGTCGCAGTAGTTAGTAGTAAGGGTAACAGAAGCAGAAGTAGAAGCAGCAGTAATACTCGTAGTCGCGGTAGTAGCAGTAGTAGTAGTAGTAGTAGTAGTAGTGGTAGTAGCAGTAGTAGTACTAAAAGTAGTAGTAAGTAGTAGGAGTAGTAGTAGTAGTAGTAGTAGTAGTAGTAGTAGTAGTAGTAGTAGTAGTAGTAGTAGTAGTAGTAGTAGTAGTAGTAGTAGTAGTAGTAGTAGTAGTAGTAGTAGTAGTAGTAGTAGTAGTAGTAGTAGTAGTAGTAGTAGTAGTAGTAGTAGTAGTAGTGGCAGTGGCAGTGGTAGTATTGGGTAGCGCTGGTGGTGGTTGTTGTGGAGACAGTGAACAACACAAAACGGTAGAAGAACAGTAGCATCTTGCAGCATACGTTTTAAGGGGTATGATTCGGGGGTATGATTCGGGGGTATGATTCGGGGGTATGATTCGGGGAGGTCCCACCTTCTGCCTTTTGAAGCAACTCAACACACCAAAAAAAGACAAACCCATATATATATATATATATATCTTGTTTTCGGGCTGCACGCCTGAAGTTCTCCAGGTTTGCGTTCTATGATTTTTTTCCGGCCGCGAATCTGAAATCCCAATGCCCAACATGGGCCGGACGCATGGACACGTGTCCAGTGTCTTCGAAAACAAGGTCATCCCTTGGCAAAGGAGTTTGAGATTCTAAAGGTTCTCCCATTATATACACCCTAGGGAAATGACCCCAACTAGTCCCAAATGAACTTAAACGAGGTTTTATCTGGAGATAGGGCTTGAACATGATCGGAAGACGGGAAACATTCTGAAACCCGAGCGAGTCCGTTCCGTGGGAGGGTCAAGCAGGAGGCTGCGGTCTGGCTGGGCTCAGCTTTTTCAGTTTGGCCTTTGGGATCCCCCCTGCCGATAGAGGGGGAGGTCCGGGACCCAATTCCATTTATCTAGTCTTCCCCCACAAAAAGGGAAATGGGTTACCACACCTCGAATTCCAGGGTCACCCCCCTCCCCGAATTCCATTTTTCAGGGGGTGGGGATCCTTTGGGTGAAAGGTACAAGAGGCCGCAACAGGCATGGCATCTCATGAACAAGGCATGGCAACTTTTATCCTCAGCTCGTGAACTGACTGTTCAGAGAGGGAGCCTTGGGTTGGCTGGGAGGCCTTGGGTTTCATCGAGCTGACCACCCGTGCATTCTCACGCATGCCCTGTGCATCCGTGTCTGTGCAAGATGGTCATGGAGCGTGGAACTCGTTGCCGCCTGAAAGTACTAAGCCAAATGGTGTCTCTTGATTTGCGTGCTCAAGGACTTCAACTTGGCCCAAAACGTGTTGGCTGAACCAACCCCTTTGTAGGAAATGGTTGGAACCCGGGATTTAGAGTACACCATTAGTACACCAGGGTGACTCTGGGCTCAATTCCCTTCAGCCAAAATGGGGGGGGGGCCTATTTTCACCCAAGACAGTCTCATCCAATTTTGGCTTCCAAAATGGGTTTCCTTTAAAACCTAAAGGTCCCCTTCACAAAACCATCTCTGGAAACCCGAGACGGTTGTTCTCATTTTGGAGTTTTCTCCAGGTGTTGTGTTTCCTTTTGGTTTCCTTGAGCCACCCAAAAAGGGGTCACCCTGATGTAGACTTGGTTGCTGGAACGACCCCCCTGCAAAAAGTTCGACTTTTTGGGGGTTTTGTTCGGAAAACCCCAAATGATTTCAGCCAAAAGTCTAAAGACCCGTTGCCCAATAGCAGTCAAGTGAACCACCTCACCTGGAAGTCCTAAATTTTCAGCAACACCCCTTTGATAAGCCTAGGATAAGCCCTTAACAAGCCCTTAACAAGGCCTTACCAAGGGATCAAGTAGTGTAGGCTGGAATCAGAACCCCAGCAAAAACATATTTTGTGCCTGGGTAGTGGAAAACAAAGGAACCCCCAAAAAGCAAAAAAGCAAAAAGGGGGAGCTAATTCTGGTTGGAAGTGGAGAGCCTACAAAGGAGTCTGAGCCGCGAGCCTCACTGAAGTCCAGGAAGTACTTGTGCCGCGCTGAGCGGGCCATGTGGTTGATAATCATCGCCCAGGGCCATCGGCCTTGGCGCCAAGGCCCAAAGTAACTGAACAGCGGTTATGTTTGTTTTTTGGTTTTAATGTTTTTTTGGACCCCCTGGCGTTCTGTTAGGAAAACCAAGGTGTGTGAAGACCTCTCGCTACATTGACACGTTCCTAAATCAGCCAAGTAGCTTTGCGTGGCTGTGGGTGAAAATAGGGTAACCCCAAAATTGAACCCTGGTAAGTGGTAACATAGACTAAAACCTGCGGTTTTCTGGTGGCTTAATTTTGACCCATACCCATGTGCCTTTTTGGGACCCCCTGACGTTCTGTTAGGAAAACCAAGGTGTGTGAAGACCTCTCGCTATATTGACACGTTCCTAAATCAGCCAAGTAGCTTTGTGTGGCTGTGGGTGAAAATAGGGTAACCCCAAAATTGAACAAGTGGTAACATAGACTAAAACCTGCGGTCCCCTGGTGGTTTAATTTTGACTCATACCCATGTGCTTTTTGGGACCCCCTGACGTTCTGTTTGGCTTTCTGAGGACAAGCTACCAAAGGAAACCAACATATGTGCTAGCCCCTCGCTATGTTGACACGTTCCCAAATCAGCTCTGCGCAAAGTACAGCGATACTACAAGCCCCCCCCCCCACCCACCCCCCCCTAGAAACATGCTTCCGTGCCCCAGGAATCGGTGTTTCGTCTGCATATTCGACGGCGAACGTAGAGCCTTGGAGGTACAAGTAGTCAACGTGTAGTTGAGCGAGGCAACCCAAACAGCCCCGCATTTCAAGAAGTTTCGCACATCCCAAGCACTTGCGGACTCGAAGAGCTCACAGCTGTGCCCGTTTTCGGCTCCGCTAGAAGTGAATATTTTTTTTGTGGGTCAAATGGCTATGGGTCAAAACCCCGTACCTTCCGTGAACATCCCAATCCCCACTAAAATAGGTTCTAGCATGGGTGGTGAATTCACCTACCAACCAAAATGGGATCCCGTTGGTGTTGACCCACGGCCAAATGGACATCCAACCACTCAACCACCCTTAAAAAAAAAAAAAAACTTAAAAGAGCTAAGGAACCGGAGGCATGGGAGCCAAGTCGATTGCCATGGAGCTGAAGAACCACTAAACACCAAGACAGAAAGGCTAAGGACCGGATGGGAGCCACCAAGACAGACAGCGCGAATCTGGCCAAGCCGCTGTGGGCCAGTACTTCGAAGAAGTTCGGCCTTGGGCGGAGCGCGTGAGCACAGAACGCCTTGTGCTCACGAAGCTGCAGAAGTCAGCTCTCTCACGCAATGGCGCCGGTTGCTACCTGCTTTAGCCTCACCATTTTAAAGAAGCCCAGCCATGTGAGCCAGAGGCAGCACAAGACAGTTTGGCTGATTTATCGGGTGTTTGCACCCGTTTTTGTCCAGGAGTTTGTCGCGAATTTAAATTACCCCTCCCTGGTTTTTGATTTGCCCCTGGGTTCCGCTTGAACCAGTCAACATGGGGCAATGGGGTTAAAGGAAAAAACACAGCCATGGGGATGGCTTCGACTAAAATTCTGTCCCCTCGATCTCGTGCCGCCCGGATTCTCCGTCGAACCATACTGAGACCCAAACTCCTTGGCAAAGAAGCTCTCTATCTGCGAAGGTGCTCACCCCCCCTCCCTCAAATCCGAAGGCTTGCAAAATCCGTAGCTACCGTAGGCGCGGTCATTTTTTCAATTTGAGCAAACGGATGAGTAAAAAGACGAAGAGCACATTGCCCTTGCCTGTGTTCAGCAGGTGTCTCAAAATTCAGGACCCCCAAACCCAACTAAATGCAGTATTCAAGCTTAGCTGCTTTGCTCAGAGGTGAGTGTCTAGCTTCCGGGAAAGTGGGGTGTTGTGGCTCAGGGATGCAGAAACTGCATCTAGGTCCTCCAGTAGAGAGGTTAGAATAAGGGTACCATGTTTTTCTGTAGTTTATCTTAGTAGGGGAACCCTCCCCCCAAAAAAAGGTAACAGGACACTACTGGAGGACCTAGGTATGGAGAACGCGGCTCCAAACATCACAAAGGTTGCGCCTGCTGCGCAAAGCTCTCGTAGCAGGTACTCTCTGACGTGGCGCATGTAAATGCCTGGCAAAAGGGGCGCATGTATCAGACGCGGCCTTGAATGCAACATGGCTCAGGTTCTCCTCAACTTTTCTACGTGGCATCATGTGCCTGGACAAGTTGCCGAGTTGCAGAGATACTTGCCCGCAGAAACTGTGCATTTGCCCAAAGCCCCGGCGATATAGACATTTGCTTGATAAGGAAAGCCAGCAAGAGTAGACACGAAGCGGAAACAAAAACTCAGATGCCCGGTGGCAATGGGAAAAAAAGGGCATCCTTTTTGGTTGGTTGCCTTTAAATGAACCCTTCCCCCCCCCCCCCCCCCCAAAAAAAAAGGAAGAAAGGGCACGACTTGGCAACTGGTTGACACCGTCCGAAGTTTTCAGAAGGGCCTTGATCAGCATTGCCGTCAGGAATCCCAGAAGGCATTCTTTGGCCAACTCCTCGAGAGATCTGAGAGGTCCACGTGAGAAGCTTTCAATCAACTCCGGGGACAAGGTTCACCCCGGATCTAAGCAGACCCCCTGGTTGATTAATAGATTGGGGGGTGTCCAATTCCTTTTAGTGGGGTTTTATCACTTTTGGAGGGAACCCCCCCATTAATAATGGGACGGGTTTATTAATGCTGGGTCAACATTACGGAGGGAGGCGGGTCCCGATATGGGGGGAGTCCCTTGACGCCATTTCCCATATCCAACTTAGTCAAGGTGCAGCAAACGGGGGAAGGAGGTATCCCCGGTTGCCCTGTATCTCTGCTAGATGGTTTCCCTGAAATTCTGCGATGGACTCCGGTGGAGTCATCGAGTCATCCATAGCACATTTGTTTCAACTCTCGATCATTCACAATGGGTAGGACTCACGGGCACGGCATTACTTCGACATACTGTCCCAGCTGACTTTGACCCTTCGACAAACTGTGGCATCTCGACGGACAGTCTTAAGGCGAACACGACATCAACCCTCCGCCGGTTTCCTCCACGTCCAAATTACACATCACCCCACCAAAAGCAAAGTGCTTTTTGCGAAGCACCACCCAGCGCGGAGATGTTTTTTTTCCCGTAAGGCCGTAAGAAGCCAAAGAGGAACGCAACAAGACCACTGCTCCCATGGGCAAAACGGCTCCTGCGGGATCTGCGACATCTGCCAGGAATACACGTAGCGGATGGAGGTCTCCATCCTAAGCCCGGTTCGACGCGGGGCAACCTGATGATAGCTGAGACTCCACCCAGGCGAAACCCTGAGGTTTACACTGAGTCTAGCGCTTGTCTTTGAGCTATACCTCACTTCCTGAATTAAACTGCCCCCAAAAAAATACAACACGCGCCTTTGGGGTACCACTAAAACGGTCCAAGCCCAAAACGTGTTTTTTAAAGTCCGAAACGGAACTCAGGGAGTTAGATACGGTTCTTGATGCTCTCAGAGGCTGAAGGGAAGCTGCAAGGTGAGTTTGGGTAGAATTCGGAAACCCAACCACCAAACCAACGAAAACCAACACACTAAAGCTCCGTTGAACCGGATGGCGGTTGAAAAAAACAAAGGTGACTAGGTCCTCCAGTAGTCTTAGAGAGGTTAGAAAAAGGGTACCATTTTTTCTGTAGTCTATTTTAGTAGGGGAACCCTCCCAACCAAGAAAGGGGTGAGAAAGGGCACCTAGCTGGGGGACCTAGATGAGTTGGGCGCTCTGCATTGTTCGGGGGCGTCTGAGATCCACAAAACCCGAGCTGGGGCCCGAGGCCACTCCTTGCGGCGCTCGCCGTAGAAGACGGATTGGAAGCCCCGCCAGTCCAGCATCTCGTCGCTCGCGAAAGAGAAGGAGAAGCGAACCCAATTTGGGGGTCGTTCGAGAGAATCCGACCCCATTTTGTGGGTGTTAAGCTCAGAAGGGAGCCCACAAGGGGCTCGGAAGGTCGTTCGAGAAAATATGTGTATCCGTTGTGTGGGTTTTCCAGGTTGATTCAACAGAACAGGCCTAGGAGACCCCCAAAATGGTGGTTTCGACCCATTTTGGTTCTCTCTTTTTTCCGCTTCTTCCAAAAAAGGTTCCCGATTTGGTTTCCTTTCCCTACTGAGAACCAGTAAGTTTGGCCCAAGTAGGTGGTTTCAAGCAAAGCGATGAACCATGCATCCCAACTGCTGCAGAATCGATTCTGTCCATCCACAGGTTTCACTCAATTGGTGCTTTCCCCAAATGAAGGAATGAGGAGCCCGGCAAACAACTGTATCTTTTGCCTGGTTCGTGGAAAACAAAGGGGACCCCAAAATATAAAACCTGAAAAAGGGGAGCTAATTTTGGGGAAGCCTCCAGGGACGTGGGGCTTGGAAAGGTAAACGAGCGCAATTGTGTGGTTTCCTTGAGGTGAAGCTGTGTGAGCACGTGAGGTTCTCAGACCCAGGGTCGCTGTCTTGGCAATTTGGTGCGCCAAACCAAAAGGCTCGGTTTGCCAAAAAAAACGCTGAGAGTTGCGGGGTTGTCAGCTGAGCCCCCATCGTGGGGTCTTTCGGATTCTGGTCAAAAACTGGCTAAGGGGTCCCAACAAGCAAAACATAACAACACGTATGTTGGACATGTGAGTTTCGCTGAGCAAAGTAAGCTGAATGAAACGTACAGCAAAAGTAAAGACAAACCTGAAATACAGTAGTGTGGCTCAGTGTCGAAACTGGGACGTCCTCCAAACGGCTGGCTTCATGTTTGCCCCTTACAGCACTGAACAAGGGTCCCTGGTTTGACACGTGCGTTTACTCGGGAAGCTTAACTCTTCATCAGCATGGTTTCTATATAAAACTATTGTATAAAGCAAACATGAAGAATGTTGCCAAACGTTGACCCACTTGGCAGTGGCCCACCATTCCACACACAAAACAAAACCTGAATGTTGGGCCCCCGGCCGGATTCTCCACATCTAGACAATTTGCTTGGCGACTGTTCGCGAAGTCGGGGACTCCTGGCATGACGACCCCAGCCAGCTGTCACCATGATTCCTGAGTTGGAAGCTGTCGTGCAAAACATGATTCTGACATAATGGAACGACGTGTTTGGCATGGGTGTTCTCAGTTGCCCCAAGGACCCGGAACTAAAAGGTGATCACCTTTTGGGGCCATGACTAAATATGGACCATATTGCTGAGTGGATGGCCCAAAAAAAGTCCAAACTTTATATTTACCACTAGAATGGTCTTCCCAAACAGTTTAAAGTTCATCAACTCAGAAAGTAAGTGAATCAAAATGGGAGAAGGTCAAAGCGTCAAAAGGTCGATTCGCTTTGAAGAACTGAGTGTTGGTACCTAAAAGCAATGACTCAGTGACCCAAGCCCTTCCTTCCGGCTTCCTACGGGCAGACATCGACAGTCACGCACACAGACGCCAACAGTTCCGAGGCACACCGCACCAAAAAAAACCACGGAGAGCAACAGAAAGCCATTACAAACGCACACTCGCGCAACGAAACTATTGCACCATCCAATTCACTGTTGCCCCTTGTTAAAAGACACAAGCAACAAGCAGCCTCCCAACTGCTACCATATGTGCTGACTGCCAACCATTTGTTCTCTTCGCCTTCAATCAAAGCCACGTCTCAGAAAAACCTGGCCATCGGTCCTTTCTTAAGGCCTTCAACTTCTTGCGCACGCGTCTGTCACGTGTAGCTTGGTGAGCGCGGGCCCACACGCCTTCTGGCACTTGCTCTCGCAGGGCATCCGGCCTCGGGACCCGTTGCAACCGAATGTACCTGGGGTACGCTTGGCCGAAGGCACGCCCTGCCTGAACCAACTGGAGACTTCAAGCACCATTCTAGGGGCACCTTCCATTTCCATTCTTTCCAGGCATCCCTGGGGTTGAAAAAAACGATGGTTGAAAAGAATGGAAAAGGAATCAACTAGAACCATGTGGTTCATCTGGCCGAGGCACGCCCTGCCTAAACTAACTGGAGCAGGGTTGTCGAAAATAACCACTTCTTTGATATAACGAAAGGGGCTAAACAGGAGACTTGTACCTCGCACTTCAAGCACCATGGAAAGCTTGGGTCTGTGAAGCTCCGTGTGCTGTTGCCCGGGCTGCCGGGCTCATCTTGCGAGGTCAGGTTTACCGGTTTACCGCTTGCGCATTCCGCGGGAGAAGCCAACAGGTCATTCAGTCGTTTGCTGACCACACCTTCCATTTGCTTAAGCCCACCAGGGAAAAAACTAATTAACAATATTTCCAGAAGTGAAATCGATGCCCTTAAGGGAAAATGAACAAAATATTCAGTTCAGCAAATGGAAGTCAGCCTTTGAGTGCAACTGGCCCAAATAATAGTCGCTGGTGGTTGGAAGGGGGCCACTATGGAGCGGGTATCAAAAAGGAAAACATATCGTTCAGCAAATGGAAGCAACGACCCATCCCACAGAGCCCAGAAGGGCCTCTCTCAGCTTCGGGGTGCGGCGCGATTTTTTTTTTAAGAGCCAGGGGACCGCAGGGTTTCGTCCTGTCCATTCATCGGAAATCGATTTAATGACTTCCATTCATCGGGAATCGGTTCATCGGAAGTCCATTTCATGGGTTCCTTAGCTTTTTTGCCACGTGTTTTTCGCCCTGGAAAACAGGCTTCACGGAGGCTTTGCCCGGGAGCAGATTTTCTCTCAGCAGGGGCCGCACGAGATCAGCAGCAGCAGGGGCCACTGCGAACCTGCGAGTGGCTTGCCTCTGGCCCAAGCCGAACTTCGAGAAAACGGCTTGGATGTGGCTGTGGGTCAAAAAACAAGGTACCCCAAATGGAACCCTGGTAAGTGGAAACATAGACCAAAACTTGCGGTGGCCTGGTGGTTTAATGTTGACCCATACCCATGTGGGCGAATCTGTGGATCCACTCCTGGGTATTGAAAGAGTAGTAAAAGAGTACTAAAAAAGAACCTACAGGGAAAATAACTGGTGAAAATCCACAAAAAGCGCATCCAACCCGTTTTCTAGCTGGTGAAGGCCCCAATCTTTCGATCACGACCTTAGGGTGTTCATGTTGGTGGCACTGAAATCTTAACCGAACAAAGTGAGACAATGCCTAGGTCCTCCAGTAGAGAGGTTCCAATAAGGGTACCAACTTTTTTTCAGCACGTCTATTTTAGTAAGGGAACCCTCCCAACCAACAAATCTAGAAAGCGGTTTGGATGCGCTTTTTGTGGATTTCACCCGTCCTTCCCCCTGCGGGTTCTTTTCACCACAAAAAAAGGCATCCAAGCCGGTTCCTAGAAAAAAAAGGGTGCGAAAGGGCAGCTAACTGGGGGGTACATTTGTGGTACATTTCTATTGGTACATTTGGTACATTTCTATTGATTGATTGACATTTGGCACATTTCTGGACTTGTTTTGACACGTGGCACAATTCTCTTTGTTCAGAGTAGCGAGTTGGAAGCTTGGCGCGGCGAAGAAACCGCGACGCCTGCGAGGTGGATTTGACCACATTGCGCCAGTGGCACGGCTTGCGCTTTCAGAGAGGAACATACATCACACACACACAACACACACATCTAGGCTGTCCTCAGATCCCCCGCTAAAAGCTTAACTTTTAGAGGGCTACATGGAAGACCCCACTAAACTCTAAAAAGCCAAAAAGCTAAGGGGATGGCTGGGAGCCACACATTTGTTTGACTAGGTCCTCTGGTAGGGAGGCTAGAAGAAGTTGGTACCAACTTTTGTTCTCCAGTCTACTTTAGTACGGGAACCCTCCCCCCAAAAAAAGGGTAAAAGGGCACTACTGGGGGACTTAGTGCATCACACACACACATGATGTTCACATTGTGTTCACGCCTTAATTTGCTTTGTCTAAAACCTTGGCATTGATCACAGGGTGACAGAACATGCACGGCCCACAAACAGTATGGCAACCATCAGCCTATTGCAAAACAACCTGGGCCGGGTGCGCCAGGGGAGTTGTTTGAAAGCGGAACAGCTCCTCAAAGATGGGATTTTGCGCGTAACAGGTCCCTACTGTGGATGGTTGCGAAATCCGAAACCGCACCACGAAATGAAACCCTGGTTGAAACAAACATCACGTTCGTTGGTATTTACAGGGGGGTCGAGTCATTGGTGCAGGCATTCATCCATGCATGCAAAGCATCTTCAAGGAAAGGTCACGCCCTGCCTATCAGCACCCGCAGCGGCCAAGCGCGAAGCTTGGGGCCTCTGCCCATATTTGAAAGACAAGTCCAAAGTCCAAAGGGATCCGTACATATCCCTGTCTGCCGCCCAAATGGACATACCAAAAAGCATACAGTGCTGCAAGGGGGAGGAACAGCCCGACAAACTCCGCTGGGTCATTTCGAGATGACTTCCTTTTCAGGTGTTGATCAGTTTTATCTGCGAGGGACCCGTGCCACGTTCTCACTTCCTGAGTTCCTGGCACACTTGCTATGCCTTTGTGAAACTCCTCTCCGGGGCTGGGTGCAAATCCATTTGGCATTTCGCTGGGGGTGGGATCCAGCGGATTGGTAGCTCTGCGCACTGCAACCCTGAGTCGTCGGCGGAGGCTGTCTCGGTACGTCGCCGCATGCTCTGCGTGACCGTTGCTCCTTAGGAGGCATGCACTGTCTTCATCTGAAACCCTGAGCAGTTTAGACATTTACTTGGTGAACGAGGCTACCTTCAGGATTTGCCCCGAAGCGACTTTTAAAGCAGAACAAGCACAACACGCATGACGCCTTCACGGACGTTCAAACCCCAGGCGGCACGCGCCATTGCCGGCAGATAGCCTTTGGTATTCAACGAGTGGCCGGGCTGCTTTTATGTTTTCATGAGCTGCCACACGGCGTTGAAAACCACCTAAGTCTTGGAGCACACGGTGTCCCTTTGGACAAATGGATTTCGCGCATAAGAATCCTGAAGCCAATGCAATCCATACATGCTCAACCAAACTGTGCTGTTCTCAGATCCCCTGCTACAAGTTTAACTTTTCACGGGTAACATGGAAACCCAACCACTAAACCAACAACACACAACTCAAAGTCTATCAAACGATTCGCTGGGAACCACCACATGCAAACTGAATCCAAGAAACCCGCTACAGGATAATATGCAGGACTTCCTTGTTTTTGGTGCTTTGGCCAATTTCCAGTAGAATTGCCTGTTGCTGGTTTCTAAGACAAATCCAGCAAGGACATGCTTCCCTCAAAGCAATCCGGCCCAACATGGCCATCCGAAAACCTCGGCGCCCGAGCATTGCGAAGGTGTAGAGGGCCAGCTCCGCATTGAGCACGCCCAGCCTTGGGTCAGCTTCTGTCAGGGGGTTGCAAAAGGGCGAGGCATCAAACAAACACTTATCAAGCATCCAAAAAACGTATTTCTAAAAATCAAGAACCAATTTATTAAGCATCAGACAAAAAAGTATTGGGCATTATGTTGCTGCAAAAGGCTGTAAACAACCAGACAGGAACCGCGCCATCAAACAAAACTTCTCAAACAACACTTGCCGGGCACTCCCAGGGTTGCTTTGTTTAGAGCTTGCTGGGGTTGCTTGGTTTAGGGTGTTTGGCTTAGAGCAGGTATATAAATGTTTAGGGTAGGTTTAGGATGGGTTTAAGGTCGGTTCGGTGTGGAACCCAGTAGGCAGTCCTTCCTTCCTTGCTTCCTTCCTACCAACCCTACCCTTTCCTTCCCTTCCCTTCCCTACCCTTCCCTTCCCTTCCCTTCCCTTCCCTTCCCTTCCCTTCCCTTCCCTTCCCTTCCTTCTGCGCAGTTGTTCGGGAATGGCAACGAATAATGGCAATGAGTTTTTCCTTGATGCCTAACAGGTTGTTTTATGATGTCAGCATTTTTCTTGATGCTTAACAAGCTTTTGCTTGATAACGATCACGTCGCAAAGGGGAATTCCTGCATAGGCCTCAGCACAAACCACTAACTCAGGGATCTGAGCAAATAAGGACTCATCCTGCATGGCTACCCTTCACAGGAACATCCCCACCACCCCGAAAAAAGCTCGCTACTTCAGACCTTCTGAAAATTTCTAAGGGGAAGAAACCACAAGGACCAACTCGGCGAGGTGGGATCCCAGTCTCAAGTTGGTGCTGGGGCCTCACTGGGCTGTCCTCAGATCCCCCGCTCAAAGTGACTAACTCTTGCTGGGCTAAATTCGGAAATCCCCCACTGAAGACTAAAACACTAAAAGGCTAAAAAGGCTAAGGAACCGGATGGATGGGAGCCACCAAGATCACATCCATGTGGGGTGTGACTAAAAACCGAGTACCGTGCGCCATCGAATGGGAAGCTTCCATTTTCATTCACCCGCGCTGAGTCGCTGAGAACCTCCACGTTCGGTGTGTCAAAAAAAGGGGGCACAAATGGCGGTGTTTTACTGTTGGTCCCCCTTCAAAGTTCCAACCCCAACAGGGTGGCCTCAAAACAAAACAACGACTGCCCAACCACTACGGACCGTTTCTTCAAAAGTGGACTAAAAAAAGCTGGGAATCGGGGTCACAAGGTTGGCTTACTGAGCTTAGAACTTCGTCGCTCACTTCGGCGCGAGCAAAACAATGGAAGGGAAAGCATCGGCCACCTTTCATCTCATCTGGGGCGATAAGCCCGCAAACCCCGCCGGGGGAAAAGCCAGCTAAGGCAGCCCAGTGGATATGGAAGTGGAGGGGCCTTTTTTTCCGAGAGGATGGCAGTCTTGCAAGGCATCCCTCTATTGCAAAAGGTTTTTGTGGTTCAGACAACTCACGCACGGTTCTCCCAAAAGCTGACTTCGACTGGGCGAGCTTCAGCGCTTTCTTTTTTTCCCGGAGCCGGAAAAGCGCTACGGACCGGAGCGAGCCGTCCGAGGTAAGGCCGGCCATTGGACAAATATTCTTTGCTCAGCTGAGCATGAGGTTGAAGCAGCTACCAGAAAGGATTAAATGGGCACGCTTTGGTGGACATTGTTTACATATACGACAGCCAACCATTTGTGAGGGTGTTCTCCATTCATGGTCTGTGTTCCTGCAAAGGGACCGTCTCTCTCTCTCTCTCTAAAGGGACCGTCTAGGGGCTTTTGTTCATAAAGTCATACCATGTTTCAAGGAACGTTCGCAATTTCTGCAAGGGAGCAAACAGGGCGCGACCATGAATGGGCCGAACTGACGCCGCGCGATTTGCCATACCTCGAACCCGCCACGAGTTCAAATGCAGCTGGCTCGGCCGATAAGAAAATGCGGTGCCACACGACGCGGCAGAATGTTGCCAAAAATGGGCGTGGGTCAAAACTAGGTACCCCAAATGGAACCGTGCATGACAACGAGGCCTAAAACCTGCGGTCCACATCCGGTGACAATTTGTTTGACCCCTACCCACATGGCCCGAACCGGACGAACCGCAGCCTTCGCAATGCCAGCGCCACTTTGGGCATAGACCAGGCCCACAATCTGTTGATTGCGCTGCACCGCTGCCCTTTGAATGCTTTGCATCCCAAGGGCGCCTTCGTTTCCGCGTCCGGATCTGCGAGCAAAGTCCGAAAGGGGTGATGCACCACGTCACTGGCAAGGGCAATGTAGAATCCAAAGATGCCAAAGATGCCACGAGCTAAGTATTCAATCTCTGCTCAAAATTATCGAAACGGATAAGCTGAAGCAAGGAGCAACATGGCGTTCAACCTGCTGGCTGATCTGTCTCGTATGCGCGGACACGACAAACCAAAAGAAGCTGCCAAGCTTCCATTTGCTTAAGAATTTTCTTTATTTCCCTTGTTGGTCTTCAAGGGAATCTATCACTACTGGGAATACTTCTCAATTTGTCCAGACGGCCGCTCTGTGAGAACCTTCCCGGCGCTTACAGCGTGAAACGGTTGGGCCACACTATTTGGCCAGCTCCTGAGCAATGGCAGCATCGGTGAGCAAGAAGGATGCCAGGCCTCCTTCAATCATAAAGAGTGCAAGCAGCATGGGCTAAGCCCCATGAAGAAACTGTCAACCATAATTCAAACAAAACATGAGGCGATGCCTTCTATTTGTTCAGCAAGATCAAGGATTCCAACGAAGGATACTGGCTTTAGACCATGTTGCAATCAAAAAACACGCGCCAAGATGTCAATTTGGCCGAACTGATGGTAAAATGATTAGGTCATCTGGGCAGTGGTTTCCCAGTGGGATGGTTCCTTTGCAGAAAGTGATGAAGACTCCAGCAGACCTCCCCAAAAAAGACAAACAAAAAACGGAAGAAAAAAAAGAAGAAAAACAACGCGCTCCCCAGCATTGATGAAATTCCAGGGCTCCCCTGCGCATTGAGGGGGATTGCAATCCTTGACCTTTGGGCGAAAAAAGTCACCTGCACCGTCTGAGTTCCACCGCCTTTGTAGCAGCAAGCATGTCTTTGAGCCTGATAGTTTGCAACAAAACCACAAAGAGAGGCCCACAGCCATTGACTTCTGGTTCCTTACCAAGTAAGACCATTGATGGGATTGGGGTCACCCACGCCACACCAGGCAAACGCAGGCTTCCGTTTGCTTAAGCCCCTGGAAAAAATAAACAACATTTCCAACAAATAGACTCCCTTTAATGCCAACTAGGTCCTCCAGTAGAGAGGTTAGAATCAGGGTAGCATATTTTTCTGTAGTCTATTTTAGTGGGGGAACCCTCCCCCAGAAAAGGGGTGAGAGGTGGAGGACCTAGGTGATAGATTCCCTTTAAAACCAACAAGGAAAAAACAAAACAAAAACATATTCTTAAGACAATTGAAGCAGCGGGATGGCTTGCAGATCCGAACCCGGGCTTGCGGGCCTTAGTCCTTCTTCGTGCGGCGCGTGCAGAGCCAGTGCAGCGCAAGCCCACATAGAGCACCCAGCAGGGAGCGCAGCAAGAAGCGCTGACACTGAATCGCCTCGGTTTTTGTTGCAGTTTCTCGGCGAAACTCGGCCACAAGTACAAGGTCCAGCCACAAGTACTAGGTGGTTACAAAAGGGTGCCCGAGTTTTTGTTCCCTTTTGTCTATTTCAGTGGAAGCCTCCCAACCAAAGGGGTGAGAGGTCGGGCACTGGGGGACCTAGACCAAGAAAAGCTTCCTTCTTGTCGCGCCAATTCCGCACCCAGGCCTGAAGAGATTGGAGCTGGTGAGAATCCATTGCTTTGAGCCCACTTTGACACAACCACTTAGTGATCCCTCCTGGTTGGAAGGTGGTCCGGCTTTGAACGTGGTGCTTTCGTGCGTGGGCGGGCGCGCTTATGCAACTCTGAGAGTTGTTGATTTCTAAGTGCGGGGGGTCGCCAATTTGAAACACTCTCGTGAAAGACAAATAGAAATGTGTTTTATGAACATGCACAGAGACATATATATAATATGCACATCTGGGCAAACTACTACAAATCACCGACAGAAGAAGGCTTTTGTGAAGGAAACACGTCGCAAACCCTACGTCCTGTCTAATCTTGCCCAGATGCGCATGTTGAAGTCATGTTTGGAACCTCCCGCGCACACGGGAGGCCATAGATCCCCCCCAAACGGGGAAGGGGATAGGGGGTCCCCAATTCCATTTGTCTAGTCTCCTCCATACAAGGGAAAATTGAACCAAACATGGAATTCCAGACCCCCCTCCCCCAAGTCCATTCTCAAAGGGGCGGGGAGGGCCATAGGACAAAAGCGGGCCAAGAAGCAAATGGCTCCGTGATCAGCTGCTTCGAGTAGTCGTTCTCACCTTTCCTGCCGGAGGCAATGATACATGTATAATATGGCCCCTCCCCCGAATGACAAACATATATATATATGTATGTGTGTATATATGGTGCGCCCACCCCTTGTGCCCCCAATTCCCTGTATTCTTGCCACTGCCGTCTAGGCGTTCGACAAATAAATGACAAAAAGGATAGAATTCAAGATACCAGCAGTTGAATTTCTAGATACCAGTATTATTTTTTAGACCCGGGATCCAACAGGCATTGAGACCCTGGATCCAAGATCCAAGATGTGTGGAGACTTACGGGAGCAACCTTGGATCCTTGAGTGATACTCCTGAAATCGAAGCTACCTGTATTTACATTTCTAAATGCAGGTATTTAGCATTCAAGGGGGCTGTTCCCGGTTCCGAGATTCCACCAAAATGTTGCCAGCAATCTTGGATCTTGGATCCAGGATCTGAACACCGGTAATGGAATCTACATACCATAGTTAGATGGGGAAAATGAATGGATCCAAGGTTGCTCGAAGCGCTCCCCCAGAAATTCGGGATCTTGGATCAAAGTACTGTTTTGAGAAGCTCAGATTCACCAGTCACAAATTCAGGCGGCAAGTCAACAAATATGTTTCGCATGGGCAGGGTTTCCTGGGCGATTGCGTTTCTTGAGTGCAACAAAAATGCTCTCTCTTTCTGTTCCAGGGATGCACGTGTGCTCTTTGTTGGTGCTGTTTCTGCAACTTTCCGGGAGTCTGGCATGTCTGCATTTTGCTTGGAAAGCTTGCTTTTTCTCTTGTTGTTGCAATGGATTTGCTAGCTTCACACACTTGAGTCTTAAACTGATTCTATGGCCTTTGTTCTTTCCTGGGCAATTGTGGATCTTGAATCCAGGAAATATGCACTGCTGGCTGAGTCCGTCTTTGCACTTTCTTTGCGCAAGTTCTTTGAACAAGTTTCTTTGCGCAAGTTTCTCCGAGAAAAACCGGGACAACTTGGAACACTCTTGCAACACAACGTGCGTGGGATTCGTTGTGCGGACATTAGCTTGCCTTCAACGGAGCAAAATATGTCCTCTGTCCCCCTGCCTTCCATTTGCTTTTGTGCAAGGAGTACCGAATCTGGGTTGCTGTTGGCCCCTCTGCAAAAAGTTTAACTTTTTGGGGGCTTAGTGGAAAACATCTTTATTTCCCAAAAAGTTAAAGTCGAAAGATCCAACCCAATAGCAGTCAAGGAATTGTCCTTGTGTTGGTCCAGTTTCTATCATTTCCCGGGGCTTCTGGCATGTCTACATGTAGATACACTTTGCTTCATGTTCTTGGAATGGTGCGATGGAATGCTGACTGTCAAAAAATGAGGAACTGCGTTCATGCCTCGCTAGTGGCGTAGAGCACATCAAGCACTGCGTATCTCTGCTTAAGTCTGCTGCAAAAACTGGATTGGGCTTCTATTGTTGCCATACAGTTACAAGTCATCCAATTTGATTTCACTGGAAAGTCAGCTGCAGAATGCCAAGACCGGGTCCAAATGTGGGTATCCTACAATGGACATCCTCTTTATGATGGCTGTACCCCTGCCCCCTTTTGGGACACACAAGCAGGTAAGGCTGCTTTGCTGTGGCAGTCCTGTGGCGTTCTCGCCAGCTCTTATCGAAGAGAACGTCCGTAGCCCTGAAGGGCACCGGCGGGAGCTTAGGGTAATGTGTGCCACGAAGCTCCCTGCGTGGGTGCGGCTTTAGGAAAACATACTGTGGATGGTTGCGAAATCCATTTCGCACCACCTAAGACACCCTGGATCATTGCCCTGCAAATACCAACGAACAATGGTTTCCCATGGTTTTGAACGTGGTGCGAACGGATTTTGTCCACCCACAGTCGGACCCAACGCCCGCCCCAAGGACCACAACCCGGAAGTGAGCTCGAAAGGCGCGAGGGATCTCCTATCCGCCGGGAAGCTGCTGGTTCAGGCCAGGGGTTGGAAATTTGAGGCTAAATGTAGCTCTACATGTATGATATATGTGTTTGTACATAAAACTTTGTAATTGTTTGTTCGGCCAACGCCAATGGATCTACATTGAACATGGATCATAAAACCCAACACCTCAAAGCCAGAAGGACATACGGGTTTTCGGGCCCCTCAGCACGGATCTACTGATACTGAGTTGGCGTAGTCGGCGTTGGAGACCCTCTGGCGGGCTACATCCAAGCGCCCGCCCCCCCGCCCCCGCCCCCCCTTTCACACCCAAGCAACTCGGCAACGTCGGCAACTCCCCGCGAACGCTGCTTCGTCTCCAGCGGACCGGAGTTGCTTCATCCCTTCGGTTGCTCTTCAACAGTCGGCCCACCCTCCTCAAAACAGTGATCGACACAGGAGCCCGTGGGGTTTCTAATGCATCACCTCGGTCCTCTCGCCCGGGCGAGAGAAAAACCAATCTTGCCCGCTAAGGCCAAGCTGGACCTCCCCTCACTGTTGTCCCGAAATCACTGGCGAAAGCGTAGAACAAAGAAAGATGAAAGTGAAACATCAAAGAACACAATACTCAAATGTCATTCTCGGAATGGACTTGAAGATTGATTCTAGGTCCTCCAGTAGAGTGGTTTGAATAACGGTGCCTTTCTTCTGTAGTCTATTTTAGTAGGGGAACCCTCCCCAAAAAAAGGGGTGAAAGGGCACTACTGGGGGACCTAGGATTTGTCACCGACGCACCATGTCCTTTCTCCTCCCAGGCTGTAAGCCGAAACAGGCCGGGGCCCTGTAGCCCACGTCACTCTGGGGTTCGCCGCTTCTGGGACCCGCCCCGCATGCTCAGGGTTCTGCATATCTCACTTTACGCCCCAAAGAAACCGCACCTCAACTTGGCAACTTCCACAGGAAATGCGACAAATGTGTCCTTATCCCCCCGAAACAAACCAGGACTTGACCAAACCTGGCCAAAACTCTCTCAAAACTCGGGGCGTGGACTCGGCTTGGCGGCCTCACGCATAAGGCGTGCAAAGGCCTTTGCCCTTACCCTCGGCCGTGGATGCCACGACGAGGCCGACGATCAGCCCATACAAGCCCAGTGCTTCAGCGAAGATGAGGATGAGGATCATGCCTGCAGGCCCCCTGCCCTATTTGGAAGATCCATCAAAAGACTAGGAACCCCGAAATGGGGTGGTTAAACGGTTACACAACAAACAGCCATAAGCAGACTCCGGCCCAGAACCTTACTTGTTCTTGTTGGCCCCTGTGCATTTGCCTGTAGTCACAATTGTGCTCGGCTTCAGTTCAACACACCTGTGTATATCTACATGTACAAATATACGCTTCCCGTGTGTTGCTCAAAAAACGTGTATCTTCTCAGTTCTGGGTGTTCTCCCGAACTGAATCATTCACATGCTCGCAGGCCGCTCCTTTATACACCGCGAAGCCTGATTTCCTTTTGTTCGGTATGGATAACACATGAGATATCATTCAGCACTGAAAGGTGGACCCTTGCCTTCAGGCGTGAGCCAGATCCTTGCCCAAGCTTTCCGAAAACCGTCCATCCATCCATCCATCCATCTGGACCTCTGGCAATTGATGCCTCTTGCTTGGGACCCGGCGCCGGGTCTCAAAGCCTCAACCCTTCAAAACCTTGGGACCTGGGGAAGCCTTGAAGATCCAACCAAGCAGACAAGAGAAGTAAGACCCACGGTGGGTGCTAAACAGGGCCTGGAAAAATATGAAACGCCGCCCTCCTGTTGCTTCCTTTCGGAAGCAATTTGATTAATCATTTGGTTGCTATTTACAGATCGCATGGCTTTGACGCCTGGGTTCTCAAAGGCGGGACCCTCCAAATTGTGTCTTCACCTTGTCTAGGTCCTCCAGTAGAGAGGTTGGAATAAGGGTACCTTTTTTTTCTCCGGTAGTCTATTTTAGTAGCAAACCCTTCCCAACCATAAAAGGGGTGAGAGGTCGGGCATCTAGCTGGGGGACCTAGGTGATAGATTCCCCTTCACAGACCGACACGAGCAACTCCAGGACTCCACAAAGAGGAGTTCAACCAACCAGGGGACCCTGCCAGGGCGAATACACCCCCAAAATCAGACTGTTTTCTTTGGCATCCCATCAAGCCCCAACCAACATAAGGAGGACGCCCTTCCAAAAACAAAGACAATCTTCCATGATCTTCCCCCTTTTTGTTGATCCACCTCGTGTTTGGCCCCCCTTTTTGCTTTTACGTCTCCGTGAAGCACGTCTGATCGATTTTGCCCCTCCCTCCCCTCCTTCTCCCTACCTCCCCCCCCCACCTCCCCCTCCCCCCACCTCCCCCCACCTCCCCCCACCTTCCCCCCCCTCCCCCGCCTACGAAGAGCCGGGGCTGCTGGGCGTTGGCGCGCACCCCGGCGTCCCCCACGATGCCAATGGCCAGGCCGGCAGCCAGGGAGCTCATGCCCACCTTTGCCGTCGACCCCTCTGCAAAACAGTGAGCTTCACCTCTTTTTTTTTTTTTGGGGGGGGGGGGGTTAGTAGGAAAAACACATGTTTTTTGGGCTTGGTGGGAAAACACTGTTTTTTGTGGGTTTGTGGAGTTTTGTGTGTTTTTTTTGTTTTTGTGGGTTTTGGTGGGTTTAACTTTTTGGTTTCGCTCGGAAAACCCAACTTGACTTCAACCAAAAAGTGAAAAAGTCTAAAGATCCGTTGCCCAATAGCAGGCAAGCCACCGTGAGCCCGGCGCCCAGGTGCGCGTAGCCTCCGGGGGTGGGCGTAGGGCGGGGGCGGGGATCCCGGGTAGACGAGCAACTGGGGAGACCCCCAAACCACCTGCGTTTTGTGTTTTCTCTTCTTTTTTTCTACCCCGTTTTTATTTGGTGGGGTATCTCGATTTGCTGGAGGTTGTTAGTTTTGTCTCAGGTGGTTTCCAAAGCACTACCCTTCGCAGAATGTGTGCCCCTCCAAAGTACAGTAGCAATATAGTGGGCGCGTATATATCATTGGACCCATGGGGGGCGTGGTTCGCGGGTAGTGAAAATTAACATGAAATTAATAATCTTATAACTCCAGCTCCCACATTGCCATGGCACCTGACAGGGGGTCCCTACAAGAAAACTATCTTCCACGTAGCCTCCCACAACTGCTACTTACCCCTTAAAACTCCAAGCCCTGGGGAAGTTAATCTTTTACAGACATATAGCCCATGTTACCCAAAAAGTTGAAAAAAGTTGTGTTTTTAAGAGGTAAGGCTACGTCAGTGGGTGGGAGGCTTAAACTTTGGAAAACCCGGCCGGCGAAAACCGCTGGCTGCGGCTCGTTTCAACCCTCCCCCAAAGCATTTTGGAGCCTCGGGAAAGGCAGCCAGGCCATTTTTGTTGTTGGGGAGCCAGGCCATTTTTGTTGTTGGGGGGGGCTTTTTGTTGAGAGGCCAAAGAAAAAAACACATAGGGGGAAGGCCCATTCATTCTGAGGAAGGCCCATTCATTCTGAGACCATTTTTGAGAAAAGAAAAACAAAACAAAAAAAAAAAAAAAACGGCGGCGGTTTGAGGGCGCCAACCCCAAAAAAAATCGAGATCCGGATTTTTGGTCTGTGCTCTCGGAAGCTGCCTGAGTAGGCGGAGTAGTTGGCGGCGTCCATCTTGCCTAAGCCAGGCATTGTTCCCAGCGGTCACTGCTCCTAGGTCCTCCAGTCGAGAGCTTAGAATAAGGGTACCAACGTTTTTCTGTAGTCTATTTTAGTAGGAAAATATTCCACCCAAAAAGGGTAAAAGGGTACTACTGGGACTCGCTTCTCTCAAACGTTGACCCCCTATTTATCAACGGCAGTTTATTCATAGGGGGGTGTTGCCTCTAAAAATGCGGGAATTACTAAATTCAGGGAGCCCCCTATTCACAGGGGTTGATTTTGGTTTGCTTGGCCGTTTAAGTACAAGCCTCGGGGGTTCAAATCCCCAGTTCCCGGCAATCCAAAGCACCAACTGGGGGATACTTGACCGTATCTTCGCACCAAGGTGCCTCCATAATTTGCTGGAGCCAAACCGTTGAAGAACAAAGCTCCGGAAAAGCCTCCGGAAAACGGAAGCTTATCAAAACAGACCCCCCCCCCCTACAAAACCCCGGCTACTTTTTTGTTTTTCTGCCTAGGTCCTCCAGTAGAGAGGATAGAATCAGGGTACCCCTTTTTCCTGCAGCGTAGTCTATTCCTGTAGGGGACCCCCCCCCCCCAAAAAAAAAAAAACAAGGGTAAAAGGGCACCTAGCTGGGGGACCTAGTCTTTTTTGCACTGAAAGCCTGGAATTCGTTTATGCAGACATCTACTGGAGCCCCACGAGACCTGCTCATGTTGCAGCTTCCCGGCGCAGGAAGCCAACTGTGGGTCCGGCGTGTTTTCAAGGGTGATTGCCCGCTGCTTTTTCCTTTCTTGTTGTTTCTTCTTCTTTTTTTTTTATAAGGGAAACCACGAGGAAAATTTGATAAACGAATCAAGGACTGTGGAAGAGCAAGGGTAAGCAAAGAAGTTGCTTTCCTAGTTAGCCCCCACATCGACAATTCCCATCTTCCCTTGTCCCGGAATAGACCCCACATCTTCCACAACCATCCCCATCTCCCCTTGTCCCTGCCCTCACTGCGACTGCCTAAAGAACCCGGAAAACCTGGCCGTTGAGTGTCAAACCGCATATCCGACCCCGAGGCATCCATCCATCACCTGAAGTCTAAGGGCTTTTGTATTACACCCTGATAAATTGACCCCATTTAGGCACATGTTCGGATAAAACCGTGTTATTTTGAACCACTCTGGGTCATTTCCCAAGGGCGTAATCCCAGGGTGTCATACAAAAACCCTCAGAAAGGAAGGCAATCACCACCAAGGAAAGGCACCACTACAAGGCTTCATTGATCTTGATCCCCCCTTCTGCAACAAGTTTATGGATCACACACTGTTTAAAGCCCCAAAAATCCCAAATCCCAACTAACATGGACTAAAATGGGTGGTGCACCTACTTGGCTTTGACCCACAGCCACATCCGACCCCGAGGCAATCCATCGACCTCACATGAAGCGAAAAATCGCCCCAAGGCGCCGTTGATGATCACCGCCGTGATCAGCCCGTAGATGCCCAGCACACCCGCCATGACCACCGGGATGATGGACTTCCTAAGTTGTGCATGAGCTGCGCAGAGGTCATTGGGGCTGGCCAACCAATAAATCGACTCACAATAATGTTGTTTCATTCTTACATATATATATATATATATATAATGTGTGTGTTATACCATTATTTATTTGTTTTTGTTTGTTTGTTGCTTTTCTTTCTTTCATTTTTTTGGGGGGGTGTCAAAGAATTCCAGGGCCAAATGCAAACAACCACACCTTCTGGTTTATTGCGAGCGAATGAGCGTTTCTGGTCCAGATTTGCTGGGCCTACGCATCGTCGTGTGCGTTTATCCACCTCGCACACCTGGCTGCTTTGCGCATTGGCCAGAAAGTGCGCACCTTTGACCAGGAAATCCGTCAGTGAGTCAATCAACCAGTCAAGACTCATTTTCCCGGCATAACAAACACTCAAAGGGTTGGGTCACAGGATAATCTACAGGACATGGCCCCAAACCACGCTAAATCAGCTGTTTTCGTGTAGAATGTCTTGTAACCCAACTCTTTGAAACACCTCACCTAGAGGCTTCGCTTCTCTTCGCACGCACTCAAGCCAGCAAGCACAGGGGGCCCGGAGCCTCCGATGTACCAAATGCTTGGTGGGCGTTTGGGCTAATCATTCCTTACCAACTGCTTCGCCACTAGATCAACTATTTAAATCTGTGGGTCAAAAGTAGGGCAACCCAACAAGGGCTAAAACTTGGGTGGTTTTCAGCCAATCCTGAAAATAAAGCCTGCCCTCCAAAACGAAAGTGGCTAACCCCCAAATGGGGGGTTTTCCTGAGAAGCCAAGCCCGAAACAAGACCCGGGAAGAAACGAAAGTGGGCTGAGGTGGCTTGACTTGGACCCAAAAAATGAGATTTCTGCCGAGTGTCATGATCATATCCGGCCGCATGACGCCCATCGAAGCAATGCCCACCCCGGACTTGGCGGTGCCATAGGCCTCGGACTCCAAACCCATGGCTTGCTCTCCGCTACCCAAATGATGCAGCTAGGCCCTCCAGATTTGGGAGGTTGCAATAAGGGTACCACCTTTCTTCGGTAGTCTATTTTAGTAGGGGAGCCCTCCCCAAAAGAAGAAAAGAAAGGGCACCGCTGGGAAACCTAGGCTGGATCGTGCACCTTTCTCGGCACATGCGCCGGTCAGGCCTCTTGAAAAGAAAAGACCGTCTCGGCACTTCAAACCCGACAGCTGCACTGGGCCCTTCACAAACGCCTCAAATTGCCAAAGCTCCGGAAGGACCAAAAAGGGAAGATCCAAGATCTTCTGTGCCAAATGCTATCCTTCCAGAAAAAAAAAAGAGGAAAATTCTGTCGAACGGAAACTGGCCACGCAGGCTCAAACCGGGGGCGGCGGAAGGCTTCGATCTTAACTCCCCTCTCGGTTTGGAGGGTATGGGCCACGGTATGGGTGGCTTTCAATTTTCCCTCAAGAACCAGGGCTTGCCTTTGCTAAGATGAACATGTGAAGAATCCCAATCAGAAACCCTTCTCGGGTGCTTCCTTTAGTTTATTTTTCTCCTTTCCTAAATCTCCCCGCATTCCTGGTTGGTGCTTGTGCTCGGCTTCCGTCATTTGCACCAAACGAAATCTCGCAGCTCCCAACTTGAGAAAATGTTGAATCACGAAGCGGGCTTTCAGCGAACGAATTGTTCCAACGAGTTGGTCTCTGGACCTTCAGTCAAACACCAGCCCCCGCTTTGGCCCGCTTTGGCCGACCCGATGTGAGACCCGTTTTCCTTTCATCTCGTTTGGGAAGAAATCTTGCGACTCTGGGCATGCAGCACCCAAACCAGTCACCAACCTCCAATGCCGATTTTACTTCGCCTCACATTTTAAGGACCCTTGCCAACAGACTTTGGACAGCACCTGTAACCCCCGCCCGCCTCCTTTCCGCCCCCTCCTGCTTCGACCCACCAACCCCAAACTGAGAAATCCGAGGCACCGCCCCCAAATTCGCAAAGACCAAGGCGGAGGTCACGCCCATGAAGCCAAAGAAGGCCGAGGAAGGGTCGCACTGCATCATGGCTCGCTCGCTTTGGCTCGCCCGAGGAGGCTTGGGTGAAATCCAGCGGGGCTACTGGCTTTGGGCCAAAGGAGCGGCAAGATGAGCTGCAAAAAGCTGAGAACTCGGTCCAAACATGTTTTGTACGATTGTTTTGTCAGCGCGCGAGGAGTAAACTTCCCGGATGAAAGGTAGATCCCACCAATACTGAGTAGAGGGGCCAACAACGCTAGATTGCGCCAGATTCACCACATGACTGACCTACTGTTTATGCTCCTCCAACCAGTGTCGCGAGAAGTTGTTGTGAAACATCTGGGGCCCATTAACTCCGCTGTGTGGAGAAAGCTACAAGCGACAAAGCTAGGTATTGCGTGACTGCCATTTCCGTGGCGGTTCATGAACGGTGATGAACAAGCCCTGCGCCATCCAGACTGCTGTACCCACATGCCAATTTTTCCCCAGCCACAGGCTGCACCTGTTAATTCCTCCGTGTTTTCTCTTCAGATCTTGGCATGGGTTAAAACTTAAAACCAGGGGACCCTTTGGCAACCATTTTGCCACATGCCCATTTACAAAAGCCCCTGGCTCTTGAAGCAATGGGACATGTCGCGCCAGCCTGCAGGCTGGGTTGGACGAGGATGTTGGAGAGGTTGCACCGCGGCACTGGTCTGGTGCCGTGCAATATGCATAGCCTAGGCAAGGCGCAATGCGCACACGAAAACAAGCGAACTGGACGCTTGAGGACGTGTTGATCTTTTTTCGTTGGTTGACTTTAACAAGAACCTCTCCCCAAGAGAAGGAGAGTGCCACAATTGATCCCCTCCGCCCCACCCCCCAAAACAAACGGCGGCAAAACTCTGATTTTCGAAAACATATCTCACTTCCAGGGTGGATGGGCCAAAAAAAGTCCAACATTGTTATTTACCATTCAAGTGGTAATCCCAGCAAGTATTCTTGGCCGGACCGGAAAAAGGAAACTAAACCGAAATTCCGCGAGCCCTTTTGGCGGGGTTCCCCAAATCAAAAGTTGATCAGTTGACTGGTCATGCCCATTGAAACGATTGGATTCCACTTTTAGAGGTTCCCTTTAAAGGCGAATCGCGAGCGATAATTTGGGTGGGAAACCCAAAACGGCAAATACGGCTCCGGGCGGGGGCAAACCGTCCAAAAATCGGTTTGCAAAGGGACAAAACTATAAAGAATCGAATCACAACCAGAAAGTTCCCCCCGAGCCGTCCGAATCACAACCAGAAAGTTCCCCCCGAGCCGTCCGAATCACAACCAGAAAGTTCCCCCCGAGCCATCCGAATCACAGCCAAAAAGTTCCCCCCGAGCCGTCCGAATCACAACCAGAAAGTTCCCCCCGAGCCGTCCGAATCACAACCAGAAAGTTCCCCCCGAGCCGTCCAGATCTCCAGGGGTCGAATTCCAAGCTCCCCCTTCCCGAATTCCTGGTTGGGCCAACTGACTTCCTGAGTGGATGGCTCAAGAAAAAGTCCAAACCTTTTCGTCTACCACCAAAATGGTCCAAACCCAAAAAGCTCACTCAAGTCCGAAACAGAATTCAGGAAGTGAGGAGTCCAATTGCGAAATATCTTGTGGGGGGGGGGGGGTAAACATGAAGCCATTTCCTACTGCGGATGGTTGCGAAATCCATTTCGCACCACCTAAGGAACCCTAATTTCTGATGATTCCCCGATAAATACCAACAAGGGTTATGGCATCTCATGGTTTCAAAGTGGTGCGAAACTGATTCCGCCCATCCGCAGTATGGATAGCCAAGAAGCCAAGAGCAAACAAGTTTCCCAAAGCAAAACGAGAAAAAGAGAACCAACAAAAAGCCATTTTTTTTTGGGGGGGGGACATGAAGCCGTTTTCTGTGGATAGAACCCCGTCCGAACCGGAAAATGGAGAGAACAAAAAACGCGAGACCGAGGCGCTGATGGCCAGGCCGTTCCGCACCTTCCCCGCAGCATTGGGCCCCGCCGAGTGCAGGGTCCAGCCGTCATGCCAGGCCACGTCGCCCAGACGCAGCTGGTCGTCCTGCTGGGTCCTGAAACAAACGGCTCAGCTGGTTGGCTCTTGAAAACTGGTTTGCTCGTAGATAGCTTGTGAATCAAACAAATGACTAGGTCCTCCAGTAAAAGCAAAACATCACCGCCCAAATGGCCTTTTTAGGTTTCCAACCCCTCACTGCTGTCCCTGGTGGAGAGGGTTCCCACTGGCAAAAAACTCCCAACACAAAACGAAGAAAAAGATCTGAAAAAAAATAAACCCCTCCCAATGCTATGTCTTTTGGGGGGACATGACTAGGTCCTTCAGATTTGAGAGGTTGGAATAAGGGTACCCGATTTTTTTCTGGCCGTCTATTTTGGTAGGGGAACCCTCCCCCAAAAAAGGGTAAAAGGGCGCTACTGGGGGACCTAGAAACGGAAGGAGCTTCCCTGGTGGAGGGGGATATGCTGGGTAAGAGAGAGAGAGAGAGAGAGCGAGAGAGCGAGACATTGGTCCCTTCTCTATTTATCTTTCCTTGTCCATGACTTCGGTCCGGCAAAATACAGAGGAGAGAAGTGGGGAAAGGAATGGATGAGTGCATGGGTTGGTGGGAAGGATTGGGAAGGATTGGCAAGGTTGGTTGGGGTCTATTTCTCTTCTCCAGCCCCTTCCTCTAACCAACTCTCCACTCCTTCCTTCATCATATCAGGGTTCCCGGACCCTGGACAAAATCAAATATTTCCAGTAGTGACAGACCCCCATTGAAACCAACAGGGGAAAATAAATAAAAATCTTAAGCCAATCGAAGCTTGGAGGAATTTCCCACTTTCCAGGGGAAAGTTCAAACAAATCTATCATGTTCTTGTTTTTGTTTCTCGGGGGTGTGCTTGTTGGTTTTGCCAACGGACCCAGAATCAAAAGGCTTTTGATCACCTTTTGGGGCCATCACTCGGAATGGTTGCCAAAAAGGGGGCAACTCAAAGGTGAAAAGCCCCAAACCACCGATCCAAACCGCAAGATTTTTGGGCAGCAACCTGAAAGAAAGGGGGCGGCCTTGTTATTTTTCCAGCTTCTCCATAAAAACCGGAAAACCAGGATTTCCCAAAGATGAGGGCTGCAAAGGCTTGCCACAAACCGACGCCAGTTGCTGTGATCTTAGGGGACCTCCCGTTGAGACAACTTTGTGGAGCTTTGAAGATCAGAGCAAGGCCAAAGAAAGCTTTGCTGAAGCAACTGTTGCTGTTGGCCAGTCAGCGCCACCGCAACGCGGTGTGATTGTTGCGGCAGGATTGCCCTGATGCCATGATCATTGCGTCTTGTTGCTTTTTGTTGAAGTTGAGTTTCATCTGCCGTCCTCGCTGCAAAACTTGCCTGCTTGCTGGCTGATCTTCGGATGACCGGCAGTTGCTCACAGCTTAGTTCTGAGCTTAGGTCTGCTTGCAGCTTCTTATTTTTCCTGGCGCTCTTCTGACAACTGCTAGAGGCACCAGTCAACAACCTGGGTCCTGGCCGTGGCAAACCACGCGAATTCCCAGCTGAAGAGGTTCGCCAGCAACGTTTCGAACCAGTGGTACCTGCACTTGCGACGTCCTCCAGTAGAGATGTTAGAATCAGGGTACCAACTTTTTTCGGCGTTCTATTTTAGAAGGGGAACCCTCCCCCAAAAAAGGGGTGAGAAATGGCACTACTGGAAGACCTAGGCGAACTTGCGAGTCCCCAAATGCCACGGCCCCTCGGATGATCCTGCAGCCTTTCGACACAACTCTCGCTCACTTGCTGACTGGCGAGACGAAGTTGGAACTGTCTCTTTGCCACTAAAAGGATCTTCCCAAAACAACTCGAAAGTCCAGAAACTCAGGACGGGAGGTCAAAACTGCGATGGGAACTCATTCTCGTTTTCCCTTTTTTTGGGCGGGGGAGGGGGGGAGGGGGCTGGCAAAAAAAGCAGCGAGCCACGAGAAAAAAGAAAAAAAGGCTGGCGCCAGGGTACTCTCGGCGATGGGTCCCCAGCAAATACCTCAAGGTGCCCATCTCCTTCTCCATGGCCGCCAGCGGGATCCAGGCGTGCACCGTGCGCATTCCTGCGGAATGCATCCCCCCCACAAAAAAGAAAAACAACGAGCACCGGCCGGACCAAGTGGAACCTTGGCTCCGTTTTTTGTGTTTCTCATATGATTCTGTTTGATATGTCGTGCGCGAAAGAATAAACAATGATTTTTTCGTGTCCTTACTGGAAGGTCGCTTGGCTCCCTTTCAATCAGCTGGGTGTCTTCTTTTCTGACTTCCAGACCCATGCGAGGGTTTTGGGTGAAGGGATTGACCCCAATATAAACGATCCTTGTGGCTTCCTTCCGAGAGATCCCAAACGTGTTTGTATTTCCAGTAGTGGTAGTTTCCCTTGAAAACCAACAAAGGAAACCAACAAACATATTTCCAGTGATAGGTTCCCTTTGAAACCAACAGGGGAAAATCAACCCCCATGGTTACGATTCCCTGAGGAACCGAAAGGCCAGAAACCGGCGCGCCGCCGGGCCGGCCGAGGGCCGGCCGATGGACGGCCGGTCACCCGGTCACCCGGGCCCCGCTCCTGGATGAAAGCTGGGCAAGCCGATGGCTTCGTCGTCCCGGTGCCAATGCGTCTCGGGATCCCCGGGGTCCTGGAAAAACCAGCCCAACCCCACGGGGGCAACAACCAAAAAACGCGCTTTTTGTTTGTTTGTTTTTGTTTCTCATGTTGTTTTTTTGTTTCAAGGTTTTTTTTACAGACTAACCTACAAAGGTCACCTATGATCATGATAGCGGATTTGTTTCAAGAGGATGGTCGTCTTCCACTTCCATAATGCTTCCTTGAAGGGAATTCCCAACACCCTGAAGCGTTCCCTGCTGAGCACCAGCAAGATAGCCACAGCTGATTACGCAATTGCGTGAGATTGATTGGCTGGAGCCGTTCATCTTGTGTTGACAAGAGGGAATGCGCAATTCCAGATTTCCCTTTGAGTGAGGACGTGATTAATTTTAAGGGGCTCGTCTAACCAGTCAAGTCCTCCAGATTTGCGAGCGAGATGGCGCAGGTCGGTTTTGTCGTGGGTGTGCCCCTTTTGGAGTGGTGTTAAGAAAGAAAAACAGGGGCGCTCTCGCGCAAACAGAGGAGGTGGCATTGGTTTCAGTTGGGTTCTTCGTTGGCCATGTGCTAGGCGTGGAAGACCCCTTCTCTTTCAACTTAGCCGGCTCCCATGGCGCATGCAGGGTCCCCGCAAAGCACGCAGTCGTCTGTCTTGTTTGGCATTCAGGTTTCCAAACAACAGGCAACACCGTCCAACGGGAATTGCGCGACGAGCCCAATCCGTGTTCGAAGCAATGCAAGGAGACTCTTTGTCATCAATTACTTCCCTGCAAGTGGCAACTTGAAAACCAAAACGCCCCTTCCCCCACAGCCAAAATGCCTGCAAGTTGACTTGAAAACCAAAACGCCCCTTCCCCCGCAGCCAAAATGCCTGCAAGTTGACTTGAAAACCAAAACGCCCCTTCCCCCGCAGCCAAAATGAGCTGCGTGCCCAAGTGAGGGTTGCGCCTCGCTCGAACTCCGTCCTTGGAAAAGCCCCGGTCCATGAGTACACAGAGCTGCTCCGTGCCGGCTAGGCGACTGGCCTGGCCGGCCAGAAGCGAAGCCCCACCACTGGCGATTGAAGATTGGAACGGCTGCTCTCTGCCAGGCAAGCGAAAAAATGAAAATATGTCCAGTGGTGATAGATTCCCTTTAAAACCAACAGGGAAAAAAAAAACATTCTTAAGCAAATGGAAGCAATAGGTGGGACTGGTAGCTTCCTTCAAATCAAAGGCGGAGTTGAGAGTGTCACTGGATGCAGTCTGACCTGCGAGCTTGGACGTAGGATTTACCATTTGACCTCGGGGGAACGATAGGACACCCTCTTTGAAGGTTTAGGAACTCTCTCTCTCTCTCTCTCTCTCTTTTTGCAAAAAAAAAACAAGTGTGCAACATGTCATGCCTGAGTGAGACATCATGTGTTAAATCCACATGGCCGCCTGAAAGAGTTCCAGCGGGTCACAACTGGACATGTTGCTCCTGCAAAGAGGCCAAAGACCAATTTATTCGCAGTCCTGTAGGCAGTGACACTGTTTGCTATACTTGAAGATACTTGTGAAGGTGTTCACAATGTTGAGTGGAACGCCATGCCTCATGTCCTGTTGCTCCCCAGAAGCGCTCGGTTGACCCACGGTCAGCCGGTTGCAGCGGCGTCTCGCTAATGCGCAAGGTCTCCACACTCAAGCGCAATACTTCTCCTAGCTCCTAGCGGAACCGAATCGTTGATCAGTTCTCTCCATGTTTCCATTCTGGTGGCTGTTGCGCATTGTCAGCAAAGCGTTGGTCAGTAGGTACCTGTTGGTCGCGCTGCTTGCTCCGGAAGGGTTGGGTGGTGTTGATCCATCAAGCCCAAATATGCCTTGAGTTTGAACTTCCATTCTTGTCAAATGTTGTATAGTCTCCTGTGTATGTTGGAGGTTGCTCCGCTGCCATGTAAACATCAAGTGTACAAATCTGATGGATGTTGACCTCCAAGTCGGTTGCGCTCTCACAGTTTTATCCATAGCGGGGCTATGTTGAGTCCGCAAAGGCAAGGCAAATACGACATGCCTGAGTGAGACATCCTGTTCATTCCACATGGTTTAACATCTCTCTCATTCTTATGTATACGGGGGCCCGTTGATTGTTCAGATGTCAAAGCCCTAGTTGGATTTCTGCAGTGGTCTGGTTCTCAGCTTACATGTCTTGACTTCCATAATGTCCAGGGGGGGATGTTAAACAATAGTCACTTTTCACATTAGGCGCAGAAGGTCCCCGGAAAATAGCATGCGGTCAATCGTCACGGCGATTTGACGTCTACAGCAACCGCAAAGGCTCTTGGACACAACCCATACGGATTTGGGTGTGGCTCAAAATCAACAGCTGGGCTACGCAGGTTTTGCCCTTTGATTCCATACACCAGGTGCCATTTTGGGTACATTCCGTGAGCCACAGCCATTTCGCCCCGAAGCCTCCTGCCACAGAGTGCCATTCTTCTTGCCCACGAAGTCTGCAACCGTACCTCCGCCGAAACCAGTGCTCCACCGGCAAGGGAGACAGCCAATGCCCACAGAAAGACCATCATTCGGAGATCCTGTGACGGTGCAGCAAAACTTTGTCTTGGCTCAATGGCAGGTGCATGCACAAAAAGGAGAAATACGGCAGACCTACCAATTGATTTCCTTCACAATTAGATGCATTACAATTCAACAGGAACAACAACCACGAGAACTGCACAAAAACACAACAAAACAACTAAGGCCATCCCATCGTCCAATCCCATTCGGCTTCTGCCAGACCTGACATGAGCACCCTTCCAACTAGTCTTTGCTGTCTTTGCTGCATTGCTTTGTTTCAGGGCAATGTGGCTAGACTGAACTGGTGTTCCAAGATTTTGTTCGTTCATGTGAAGTTTTTGGATACCCCATGTTTTGCCATTGCTATTTGTTTGCAACGTCTTGTTAGTGTTGGATGCTATGCCATTGGCGAGCGGAGCAGGAGCGGCGAAAAGAGGGCGTTGCAAAACGCGGATCTATGCGGATCTGGAAAACTATGACACAGAGCCACTCTGTGTCACATGTGAGCTGACTCACCTAAGCGTTTAAACTATGCGCGAGCTCGTCTTGGTTGAGGTTGAAAGGAGAGCAACAAATAAAACTTCAGCAGTTAAGTGGGGATGTCCCACTCAGAATCAGCAAAAATGTGAAATGTTTCCCAACCATACCCGAGTTGTATGGAAAACTTGGCAAGCGATCGATCCACTCCTTGCAGTTTCTCGTTTTTTAGGCAGACCCCTCCTGGGCTGAGCTCAGACGCGCCGCTAAACTCGGTTGCTTTTTGCTCCCTTGCTAAAAGCTTAACTTTTGGTGGTTTAATTCGGAAAACCAACATTAGTTCGCCAAACAGTTCTTCAGTTTGGCAAAATGCGCCAAGTAAAGTCTCACTCTTGGGCGAAATGGGGAGACCCAACCTCTAACCCCAAAACACCAAAAAACACCGGAGGGCCCGGCTGGGAACCGCAAAGCTAGCACGCCCTGCAACAAACAAACAGAGGGCGGGGGGGGAACTTGCTCCCCGTTGCCTATTCCAAAAAAAGCAATAGGTATTGTGTATATATACCGCAGTTCCTGGTGTCGCATTTGCCTTTGCGTGTGTTTCTCAGAAAATGCATGGTGCCACGTGTTTCTTGCAAAATGTGGCGTAACATACCGCAAACAGATCGCAGTGCCTGCAGTAGCTTCTTTTGAGGCCTGAAGCAAGGCTCAAAACGGAGATGCACGTGGCGAAGGTCCCGGATTGCTTCTCGAGGCAGTGCAAACAAAAGAAGACCAAGTAAAATGACGCCTTGGCGCCCAATGCCATGGGGTTCAAAAAAGGCTTAAAAGGGCTTTAGGCCGATGTTGGGCCTCACAGGGCTTGTTATCGGTCGATACTCACAGGGATTCACAGAGTCGAAGAGGGCATACTGTGGATGGACAAAATCCTGCACACCTAAGAAAGCCTCAAATTCCACTGTCAATACCAACCAAGGCTATGGTTTCAACCATGGAATCCTTGGCGTCCGTGCTTCCAGGGACCCTCGTGTTTTTTGTTTCCTTCGGGCCCCTTGACAGGGAAACCGCCGAAGAAGCCTTCAGCCCTGCTGCCGGGCGTCCATCCAACTCGTGAACTGCAAAGGTAAAGCGGACCTCCTGACGAGAGTTGGAACCCTTTCAACTTCCCTGGGCCCTCAGATCCCCGCTAAAAGCTTAAGTTTTGGTGGGTTAAATGGAAACTACCACTAAACACTGAAAGGCTAAAAAGCCCAGGAACCGGATGGCTGGGAGCCATCAACTTCCCTCTGGATTGGTGGTTTGGTGGTTTAACCTCTACAAGATCCAGGGGTTCAAATCCCCAAACCAAAAAACACACACACCAAGTATGGCTTACCTGAACTGTTGCGGCTTACAGGGAAAACCGAAGAACAAAAGCTCCGTTGGGATGCACCCAAAGGTCCTTCCCAGTCCTTGGTATGACGGCATAAGCCTTACGTTGTCTCTTGCAGCCACTGCAAATGAACAACACGAACACAAGCGACACAAATGAATTGAAACGGCGGAATGGGTGTTCGGGCCAGGATCAAACACCATCTGGGTTGGGCCTTTCATTTTGACACCTAACCGCACGTGGGTCTCAGGACAGGGACCTCTGGAAGTTGGGAGTGTTGAGGAAGACATCGCCAAACATCACATCTGATGTTAACCCCGGATCTAAGTAGAACCCCTGGTTGATTAATAGGGGGGTGTCCCCTTTTAGTGGGGATTCATCACTTTTGGAGGGAGCACCCCCCTAATAATGGGACGGGGTTATTAATCCTGGGTCAGCATTACCCCATTCATTGGGTCCGTCGGTTTTTGGAGGGTACCCTTTTCTGGTGGTGTTGAAGGAAAACCGAAAGGAAAACCACAATTTGTGAGGGTCCCCTGGAAAAAGACACGCCCAATTGAGCACAACGTCTAAGAAAAATGGAAGACGCAAAAAAAAAACACTGAAGAAGCAATGTCGTTGAATTCAGCGAATCCTGTCCCCGGCGTGGAAAAGGTGGGGAGTCATTGGCAAGACGTACGCCCCGTACGGCCAAAGGATTCTGGGCAAGCTGCTACAATTTCCAAGAACTATGGGTGTTAGTGAAACTGCCATCACTTCAAAAAAGAAAAAACGACCTGGCCATTGCCGGTCGGCCACCATGGCCGGTGCGATGCAATCCAACCGCACCGCAAGCAGCAAGCTTGTTCAAGGTACCAAGCACGCGCGTGAGAGTCCCAACCCTTGTCGTTTAAGTCATGCCACGTTGACCCAGCTCAACCCCTTCGGCAGGCGTGCCGCATGCATGGCACAGTTTTTTGCACGCCTTCTCTTTCATGACGCCGGGTGGAAGCTGCAAGCCAAGGGTTGGGCCAATCAGATTTTCAACCCCTGGCTGACTAATATCTGAACATGCTGCACGCGCCTTTTCTGAGGGTGCCGCCTTTTCCTTGTCTGTGCTTTGGAAAGGGGAGCCACAGGCAAGCAAAAAAACAACCACATCCGGGTGTCTTTCTTCGATTCGGCCCAACCCCTGGGGATTGCAAGCAGCCCGCAGTCTCACCCACAGCGCTGTTCGCCTCACGGGAATGGCAGCTTCACGTCCTTGGAAGCGGCCGCTACCTGGCTGGCCGCCTGGCTGGCCGCCTGGCGGAGAAACAACAAAAAAGCGGCAAGTTGATATGAACAGGGCTCCCCGAGCGATTTCCCCTTAAGACATCGCCCAAGGGGCACTCACCTTTCATGGGCCAAAAAGGTGATGTTTAAAACCACCCGTCTCTTTCTTCGGACTGCACCCCACGTGTGAGTGCAGCCCGAGTCCGTTCTCCTTAGCGCGGCGCCCGAAGGCGCTCTTTGTGAAACCTCCGTCTCGTCCACTGTGACTCGACGGTATCCCCTTCTTGCAAAGGGATGGAAATCATGCGAATGTCTGCAACCAAAGTGGGCAGGTCCCCAATGATGACAGGGCAACCTGCCTTGTTGCGAAATGCTTGCGTTATGTCTTCGTGGAAAGAGAACCACGGCCTTTTCTGAAGACCGGGTCGTGCCTGGAAGAAACCGAGGGCCCGGAGGCTTTGAGGTCTGCTGCAAGTGTTGCAAGGGAATGATTCGACCCCCAAGATTTTCCCAAGGCCCGCAAACTTTTCTCAAAGCTAATCATACGCTTATGCGTAGTCGGCTTAATGAGTTTCACCGCTTCATTGTGTTCTGGCAATGTGAAGAGTGGTCGATCATCAGTGCCAAGGTTAACTGGGATACCCGACTCAGTGCTCATTTGAAAGCTGAGAAACAGCTCAATCCATGAAACACCCCATTCATCTTCCTGGACGTGAGGTGCCCAGCGAAGAGTGGAGACCCAGTGATACAGCCTAAGCATATACGTAATTCCCCAAAAACGGCATCGCTCCGTCACGGCATCGTTCATCAAACTCTGGCAACTTACGTGTGGGCCAAGTGCTATGGACACTGCCACATAGTTTAACAACCGGGTCACTTTGCACCAAGTCCTCTTTTTCGGTTAATTCACTTACTTGCAACCGTGAGATTTTTCCTAACAAAGTGTGTGAGCTTCTTTGATAGCTTTCTCCGCTCTTAAGTTTGCAAAATGCAAAACGTTGGTCTTGCCCACAATATCCTGGTTGAGGGAGTTGCGTGCTCGATTTGCAGCGATATCCGCCGCATCGTTTTTCCAACACACGCCCACTTGTCTTCAAGGGTGTCTAAGTCGCAAATTTTACTATGGGATTTAACCTTTACCACAGAGGTGTGCTGGGGACCGAACATCTGCATAGCTCTACACGCGTGATGTATCAAGTCCAAGTTTTTGAGGTTCCAAATCGCTCTGGGCGAGGCTCGTCCATGATGTCGTTGAAAAGATCACATGCGTATGAGCTGTCGGTGTGAATCAGCTTGCGCTCAAACAAACAAAACGCATGGATGATGGCAGAAAACTCTGCTCGATTTATAGTTTGGTTGCCGTGGATGGCTGATACGGCAACACATCTAAATACGCCAGGAATTTTCTTATCGCGTGTATATTGGTCGAGAATTATTTGCTTCGCGGCGACACTCTGAATGCAATCTGCAATTATTGCGTAGGCTGCAACATTTTCGACATGGAAGTGCCTGACCGTGCAACTCCCATCAGTGAAAATATTGTGGTGCTGCGCAATCCGGTTACCGGTGAGTGGTGGTAAGGGCTTGCATCGATTCAATCTGATAATTTCGCTTTCGAGGTCATGTGGCGGAGACTGCAAACATGTGTTAGTTTGAACCCCAGCTTGCTCGTTCTTTCGACATAACCAAATATGGTGCATGAGGGTATCCTGCTCCCCACATCTTTTGCAATTGCCATCAGCGTCAGGCCTATATTTACTCTTGATTATCTTCGTCTGGAAAGTAGCCATGACTGGAGCTATGGCTTTGCGCATGCCAATTTCAAGTTTTTCACAGACCTTGGCATGTCTCAGTATGTGAGGTCTCTTGCAGTGTTGATATTGCTTTTGGTTGGTTATTGCCAAATGAATGGCTTTCCCCCAAGAAAAAGTGAGATGCGGACGAGTATCAAGGAAAGACGTTGTGCTTATGGGGAATTCAATTCCCATATCGGTCAATATGGCGCGGTTCTCCGTGCACTTCCATCCTATTGCCCCAAGTCTCTTCTGCAGGGTACCACACGGATCGTATGTGCGTTTAAAGTTGGTGGCCTGACAGGCCGTCTTCAACATTTTTTCTCCCACCGAAGGCTTGTTGTGCCAAGTGTCGAGGAACGTGCGCAAGGATTTCTCTAAAGAGAAATCTTCAGGATCGACGTTTTTTACGGACAGGCGCCCGCAAACAAGGAAAGGGTTGGGTTTCCCTTTTTGTCCATATAGGGCCTCTGTGATACGCGTCCTGAGCCGCTGCAAGTGTCTATCCTGAATCGCGGTGTTTTCACACGCGTGGAGTGCAGCTGGAAGCACTGCTGAGCTTATCATTGTGGCCTTATCGTCGACACTGAGTGGTGGGACCGGCAACCCCGACGAAAACCGAGCGGCTTATACTGCCACTAAGTCCTTTTAACTTTTGTAACTTGTGGAGACAAAAAATGTCCATGCCTAAGTGCTGGGCATGGGCTACCGACAACGCAAATAAAGTCATGTGGAAAAAGTTGCAATCTGTTGAACAGGTTCAGGGTCAGACGTTCTCAATTCAAAAAGGTGAAACCGACCTTGGCGCCACCATGCAGTATAATAAAACGCCTTGTGTGGGAAAGTTGCCGGAAAGACTTGCAAAGGCTTGCGCCCGCCTTAAGAAAATTGCTGCACTGTACCATTCCCAATTCTCGGCATACACAAAAGTGGATCCACTTATTGCGCCGATATTCATTGTCCATAGGTACGATATGGATATCATAGCAAGTACACTGACTGGGCATCCTTCTGGAGCGCCTGTAGTGCTTTTGCTAGTAGGTGTGGCAGCACCATTGACAAGCATTACTCTTTGGCACATCTGAAGGGAGAAATATAGGGACCCCTGATATCCTGATGAATGCTTGGCTTGAGTGGTTCTCGGTTGACGTTGGAAGGGGAGCAAACAATTATGTTTTAGCAGTTAAGTGGGGATTTCCCACTAAACCACAATACGCAAAAGTGTAAAATGCTTCCCAACAACAACCATGGGTTTGCCCCGAACTCCAAAGATGTGTTGTTTCCAACTTAGAACCGGTCTCCTGCAAAAGTGAAGTCCAAGAACGAAGGAAGACAGATCCGGGGACGACACGCAATGCAGAGGTTCCACCTGGAATCATTGTAAGAAGTCTCTTTTCTTGGTTGGAAACCAACATGCGCCCCCTGTCCGGCAACGATGAAAATGATACATCCTGCTTGCGCAAACCACTCTTGCATCTTCCACCTCACGCCCCCCCCCCCCACCGCCCTCAAAAAAAACTCCCCCCCCAGACAAAATACAGCTGGACAAAAAAAAGACTAAACAAGAACCACCCAAGGGTTACCTGATCAAAGGAATCTCCGCCGCCCCCCCCGGCCAAAAAAAAACAACTACCCCGACAAGCCCACCAGAACAGAACCCCCACCCCCGCTCGCCCCGCCCCTACCCTCCCCCCCAAAAAAACAAGTAGAAGAGAAAGAGAGAAAGAGAGAGAGAGAGAGAAAGAAAAAAGAGAGAGAGAGAGAGAGAGAAAAGAGAGAGGAGCGACCTGCATCGCTCTGCAGCCTAACCCTTTCTTCCCTCCCGCCATGTCAGGTGACTCACAAACCAAATAACAGCCCCAACAACAATCCCACCAGAACAGAAGCCCCCGCCCCATTTTCCCTCCCCCCCCCGGCCCCTACCCTCCCAACCCCACCCCCCACCCCCCCAAAATAAAAATAAAAAATCACCCCCCCCCCCCCAAAAAAAAAAGAAGAAAGAAGAAACCAACACCTAGGAAACGCAAGAAGCGCGAGCCCCAGGCCCCGAGCGGCGTCTTCGCGCGTCCTTTCGCGCGCCTGGTTCGCCGCCTCTGCCGCCAGCGCCGAGGCCTGGGCCTGCGCCGCGGAGGCCGAGGCCGCGGATTTGAAGGACTCGCTCTCGGTGATCTGCTGGATGATCTCCTGGACCCTCTCCTCGGATCTTTGGTTCGGTGGGGTGGGTTGGGAGGTGGGGTGGGTGAAGTGGAGGGGGGTTGTAGGGTTGGGTGTGTGGGTGAATTGGTGGGCGGGCGGGTAGTAAGGTTGGGTGGGTGGGTTGCGTGAATAGGTGGGTGGGCGGGCGGGTAGTAAGGTTGGGTGGGTGGGTTGCGTGAATAGGTGGGCGGGCGGGTAGTAAGGTTGGGTGGGTGGGTTGCGTGAATTGGTGGGTGGGCGGGTGGGTAGCAAGGTTGTGTGGATGGGTCGTGAATTGGTGGGTGGGCGGGCGGGTAGTAAGGTTGGGTGGTGGTGGGTGGGCGGGCGGGTAATAAGGTTGGGTGGGTTGCGTCCAAATTGGGTCCTTGCCATTCGCTTGATGGGGATTGAACCCTGTGGTGGTTGGTCGCTCGGGTTGGGTTGGGTAGGGTTGGAAATACACTGGGAAATACCCCTTTCGGTGATAATCCGCTCCCCCTATTAATAATGACGGGTCCCCCCCCCCATTATAAATGATAAATGATTCCTCCATTTTTTTATTGGGGTTTCGGATATTTTTTGCTTTCCAACAATGTGAGGGTTCACATAGGATTTGGAGGAAATGGACTGAATTGCAAGGTCCGCGAGTAAGCGGTTTAATAAGGAAATTTGATGTATCATTCTATTTGTTTTTCAGTTTACTGGTTGTTTGTGATTGACTGCTAGACAGTCCAGTGCTCGAGAAGGCAGTGTGGGTTTCAAGACAGCCAGACATGCATTCAGTGATAGGAAGGCAGCCAGCAGTCAGCCAGCAGGGCACAGCTAGGCAGAAAACTCAGACCAGACAGCATTTTGCTGATCTGGGCGGCAGCAATGGCTGGAGATAGTCAAGAACAACCTTTTCAGGAACCCACCAAAAGAACCCAACCTTTTGGGGAAGCCAGCTTTTGGGGAAGCAACCTTTTGGGGAATTGAGGAACCCACCTGTTGAAAAGTGAGGCTGGAAGCTTGCTAAAAGTGCCCTAATAAGGATTCCAAGACTTTAGTATTGGTTTAGTATTGGCGCAATGGAAAATCAATTGTGCGGAGTGGAAATCTGGTCTCTGGCCCCGGATTTGCATTTATTATTAATGGGGGTCATTCATTAATAGGGGGAACGGATTACCAAATGGTCCATGCGTGTGACTGCTTTGTCACTTTCAAGCCTTGGCATCGTATCGCATAAAGCTAGTCAAAATAAAAACTTGGTACCAACCAAACACCATGTAAAGAATCAAAAGGGCGGCCACACCTGCTTGTTGTCGGGTCGATCCCTCACCAACCTTCACCTACCCTTCAAGTCCCCGAAGATGGTAGCGGTCTCCAGTTTGAAACGGGATACTCGGCAACTAGACAAAGCTTGGCAACTGCTTTTCCTTGCTGATGCTCAACAGGCAGTAAGCCTTGGAATGACCCGTAAAAACCATCCAACTGGTGGTTTCCTTCAAGGGGACTGTGTAGGATACCAGAAAAAGCAAACCTATCCTGGTTCAATTTGACCCATACCCAACTCTCAACCCCGGCTCGGAAAAAGTCCTCAAGCTGGCTCCGACCTTTGTAGGGTTCAACCCCCACTAGGTCCTCCAGTAGAGAGGTTAGAATAAGGGTACCAACTGTTTGTTTTTTTTCCGGTTTTGTCTATTTTAGGGGAACCCTCCCAACCAAAAAAGGGGGTGAGAAAGGCCACCTAACTGGGGGACCCAGCCTATCCGCCAACTCACTTTTCATCCAGTGGATGGCACCCCCCCCCCAAAAAAAAAAAGCTGTTAATGTTTACCACCAAAACAACCAATCCCCGGTGAGGTCTACCGCCAAATTGGCCACCGACCAAGCCCAAGAAGTGACCCCAAAAAGGTCCAACCTCCTTGGAAGTGGAATAGCCACCAGCCTATTCGCGCATCCAATTTCTGGCGTATGGTTGCATCAGGGTTTATCCCACCCAGTGGCTCATGGGAAGGCAAGGGCGCCTCGCCCCAACCAAAAATCAGCTCAGATCCCCCGCCAAAAGCTTAACTTTTAGTGGGCTAAATTCGGAAATCCAACCACTCAACGCTAAAAATCGAGAAAGCAAAGGAACCGGATGGCTGGGAGCCACCAAAAACGACCCCGCCGATCAGCCCAAGGCTCCGAGAGCTTCTCGATCTCGTCGGTGGCGGCGGCGGTCTTGGCGTTGGCCGCCTGTCGTGCCTCCTCCACCATGGCCAAGCCCTTGCCACGCACCGCCTGGCCAAATTCGAGCACAAGGGCGAGCTTTTTGTTGGGATTCACCGATGATTCCCCGCTGGGTGCGTGGGATGGGTTGGGGTTGGGGTTGGGGTTGGGGTTGGGTTGGGTTGGGTTGGGTTGGGTTGGGTTGGGTTGGGTTGGGTTGGGTTGGGTTGGGTTGGGTTGGTTTGGTCGGTGGGTTGCTTGGTTGCTTGGTTGGTTGCTTGGGTTGGGTTGGGTTGGGTTGGGTTTGGTTGGGTTGGGTTGGGTTGGGTTTGGTCGGCTTTGTTGTGTCGGGTCGGTTGGTCGGTTGGTTTTCCAGGTTGGAAGGAGGGGCGCTGACGATTACACTCGAGGGGCCCGTGAAGTCACGAGGCCGAAGGAGTTTCAACCAGCACAGCGCCCCTCGCGGGCAGAATCTCAAGAAACAGATTCAAATATATATATATATATATAATGTAACAATTATACATTCACCTGGCGTGTAAAAAGCTCGAATATATATATATATGTATATAATAAAGATGTAACTGATAGAACCCCTCAATGTCTGAATACATTCATCTCAGTGTATGCTTCCCCCCCGTTTCCCTTGTCCCGGGCGGCGGACCCCCCGACCTCAAAGTCCAGGCCCTTCTCCGACATGCGCTGCACCGAGGAGTCCAGGCCTCGGACGTTGGGAAGAAGCCGCTGGAAGCGTCGCTCAAGGACGTGTTTTTTTTGGGCTTCCCCCTAAGAACCATACGGAGGAATGTGTTTCTTAAAACAAAACAAAAAAACAAAAAACTAATCAGTTGGAGTTCCTCCAGTCCAGGACATTGGTTCCTTTTGGTTTCCCCTAAAAACCATACCAAAAGAAATGAGAAACACCCAGTCGGAGGTACTGGTTGAGGAAAACATATGTCAGGGACGGTTCAGCTTGTTTCCTCATTCCCCCAAAGCCAGCCAGTTGAAGTCCCCAAGGCTCTTAGATTGGAACTTGAGAGCCACTCCACATCCTGCCACTGACATAAGATTTCTAGCAGCTTTAACAGCAGCGTCTTCCTGAGCAGGACCCCGAGAGCCTTCAGCAGACGGGGCCCCAGAGCGTCCGAACGCAGGGTTTACCCACTAAAATCACTGAAACAAACATCCCAAAAAGTATCAACTCCACGTACTCGGGAAGCCTCATGTTTGTTGTTCGCAGCGGAGGCTTGCCTTGTGCGAGCATACTTCTGCCAAGATGGGGGCCCGAAAGTTAAACGGCGCGGGGTTTCAGTGTATTGCCGGCAGTTTGATCATGTTTGGGAGCTTGCAACATGCGCGGCTTCCGCAGATTCCGCATGTGTTCAGATTGGCATACTATGCTGGCTCACACGCTGTGCACGTTCAAATGCCTGAGCATTTGACCCCACCCCCGGTTTCAATAGGCTTCGCAAAGCAAGTCCAGAGCATTGATTGCAGTAGAGAGGCTAGAATAAGGTTACCCCTTTTTCTGTAGAAAAAAAATAGTAGGGGAACCCTCCCAATCAAAAAATAGTGAGAAAGGGCACTACTGGGGGACCTAGTTGATTGAACCGTTATCCATCTGCAGTGGCTCCATGAGCTCCACGGCTACTATTACCATGAAGCCCCTCTTCAAGCCGCTGGGAAAACAATCCTTGCACTGCCAAAGTGGGAGTCCGATCAGTGTGGCTCCTTCGCTGTACCCGTTTTTTTTTGCTCCTTCGCTGTAATGGGGGGGGCCCTGTGCACAGAAGTCAACCGAAAGCCAATCATTTCCCACAACCACGCTTCAAACAGGTACGTGTCAAATAAAATAGGGGACCCTCAAATCTAGGCTGGAATTAGAACCCCAGCAAAATAATATATCTTTTTTGCCTGGGTAGTGGAAAACAAAGGGACCCCCGAAAAAGCAAAAAAAAGAAAAATTCAAAAAGGGGAGCTAATTCTGGGAAAGAAATGGGTGATCCTTTTGGTTTCTCGTTCATCCAACCTTGAAACGGGCGAATAAAGGCACCTACAAGGTTTGGCCAAAAGGAACCCCTCCGACTGAAGAAGCCCAACTCAAGAAATACCAACACCATAATTTTCAAATGTCCAAAGCTATTGCCAAGAGTGTTGCCAATATGTTTGCCCATGCAAACTCTTTTCATAGCCTAAGGGTTGCCATTCCAGGAATCAAAAAAAGAGGGCTAGCCGGAAGCAGCGAACTTCTTCCTTCAATGCATTTGAAAAACGGAGTCCACGTGAAGAAAATGGACCGACTGGCATCCGGATTGACCAGGAAAACCCTCCAGTGGACCTCGACCTTGAGAGGGGGAAAGGGAGTGTATCAATCATGTGCCTCCCTGTCGACCATTAGGGGGGGGAGGGGGAAGGGAAGGGGCTGTAGTAATCATCATGTGCCTCCCTCCCTCAAAACGTCGCACGCCCCAAACCCCCAAACTTCCCAAACTTGCCTGACCGGCCATTTGTCACCTAATCATGTGCCTGCCTCCCTCAAAACGTCGCACGCCCAAAACCTTTTCTGACCGGATCTCATGTTGCCAAGTTGCTGCCACCGCCCAGGGAGTCGATCTCATGTTGCATCTTCTCAACCTCGGCGCGAAGAACTCCGGATTCAGACCCTTCAAGCTGACGGCCATGGCCAGCTTTTGCTCAGTTGTTCAGTGACCCTGGAGAAAAAAAAGAGGGAACCTTGGTGCCACTGAACAACTGAGTTTCGTCGAGGTGCCGGGGCTGGGGAGATCACCTGAGCCACAAATCAAACCCCGGTATTAAAATGCTTGACCCAGAACCATGCTTCAACCATGTAAAGAATTTAGAAGGCGGATATCCGCAACTATTTATGGCAAGGGGACTGCCCCTTACTAACCGGATCATCAATCCCTGGGTTTTGGAGCACGTGGCTCAAGTTGCGAGTTGCGAGTTGCATTCCAACCATCCCAACTCATACCGCCGAAATTCCTCAAGCCGAAATCGATTCTTGGCATTCTTGGCATGTGACAACTCGTGCGCGCGTCTTTTGCTGCATGGCAAAGCCCCATTCAAAAAATAGTCTGCCGTGGTTGTTCTCCGCTGGTTCCCCTAGCTCCTGCAACCAAAGAGGACTACTGAAGATCCTACTTTCGCAGTCTTTGCCCGAATCAAATCACTTTTGTAGACTCTGGTCCATCTAAAACAAACAAAAAACAACAACCTCAAAATGCAATGGTCCAGAAAAAGAACAACCACCTCAAAATTTGCCACATGATGCCCTTTGAGAGGTCCCAGACGTCTGTTGGGACCTCGATGCATCTAAGCAGCAGTGCCCTCCTGGCTGCTCACCTTCTTCTTGAGCGCATTCAGGCGGGACTCCGTGTCTGCCTCAAGCGCGCGAAGAACGCGGCCAAAAGGAGGCCAGTAAACCTCCGTTTGCTTTCTTCGCCCGGAGAGAATGAGCACATAACAATCCGGTAGTGAAATCCATCCCCTTTTAGAACCGGAAAATGCAAAAACAACTCGTTCTTGCGTTTGCTTTCTTCGCCCACTGGAATGAGCAAATAAAAATCCAGTAGTGAAGCTAGGTCCTCCAGTAGAGAGGTTACAATAAGGGTACCAACTTTTTTCTGTAGTCTACTTTAGTAGGGGAACCGAATTTCCCAACCGACAAAGGGTAAAAGGGCAAATGAGTCACAATCAAAACTCGGTACAGAAATGCATGTAAAGAACTAAGAAGGCGGCCGAAGCTATTTATGGCTGGGATCGCCCCTTACTAACCTTCGCTTACCCGGGTTTGATTGTGGCTCAAATGGCTTCTAAACTTCCGTTTGCCTATTCGCCCGCTGAAATTGTTTCCCTTTAAAACCAGGGGAAACCAAAAAAACTCGTTTTCAGCAAATGGCTTCTAAAGGTGTCAAATTCCTCTTGGACTCGCTTTCGAAAAGCCCAAGCTGACAAGGGTGCCATCCAAAAAGACCCAAACAGTGATGGGTTTGTCTCATGGCGAGCCCAAGCTTCCAAACGGGCCAGAACCCAGAGAATCCGGACCCAGCTGATGTGGGGACCTGTCTGTACCTGTAATATACGGCTGTGGGTCAAAACCAATGGGATCCCATTTTGGGGTTTCGGTGCACCACCCATTTTGGGGTAACCTATTTTAGTGGGGATTGGGATGTTCACTGGGGGTACGGGGTTTTGACCCATGGCCATATGGCTTCCTCAAGTGATCAACCCCAATATTGGAAGTCCTCAGGTGGGTCCAACTTTCGTCCGATCTAGGTCCTTCAGTAGAAGTTAGAATAAGGGTACCCTTTTTCCCGTACTCCCAAAAAGGGGTGAGAAAGGGCACCTAGCAGGGGACCTAGCTATGGATCCGTTGAAGCAAGCCATTTTCATAAAACCCGCCAGTTACGTTGGTCCCAGCTGCGTAAACCTGCGCCAGCTCCGAGCGCTCGCGCATGGAGGTGGCAAAGTGGGCGGTGAGTACATCGCTCTCGGCTCGGAAGAGGAAGGCCTGCGAGGCAGTCAAACGAATGGGCTTTTGCATTACACCCTGGTGTTACACCCTTGGAAAATGACCCACCATGGGTCCAACCTAACACTGTTTTATCCGGACATATGCCTAAATGGGGTCATTCCCGCGTGGGTGTAAGCCCAGGGTGTAATACCAAAACCCTTAGATGTCAAGTCGTTTTGCCTGGTTCGTGGAAAACAAAGGGGACCCCAAAGAAGCAAACGAAGAAAAAAGGGAGCTTAGTTTGGGGAAGACAAGTAAACTCACTTTAAACAGGACCCAACAGGTGACCTTTGAACCCGAGAAGGGTAAAGGGTGTGTCAGTGGTTGGGAGCTTGGTGGTGGTTTCCCATTTACCCTCCACAAGAACCATGGTCCCCATCCCAAACCAATCCAAACCACACACCAAGGGGGACTTGATGGGACCCTATTTTTTTAGGAATTCATGGGTTCACCACATGCTTCAGGACTTCCATGCAAGGCAGCTGGGAACCGGGGTCATAGTTCTGTCTGTGGGGAGTTCCTCAGGGAACCAGACGCTCGAGGGTCCTCGAAGACCAATTCCCTGGCAGGGTCCATGTTAGTTGGTGGGAGGGTGCCCTTCACCTCCCACTTGGGGGGGGGGCGCGACTTTGATGATAACGTAGGCCAGGGTAAAGGTGATTGTTGACCTGGCGCGTGCATCCTGCAAGAAGCCGCGCAAATGGAACAACGGATCAGCCGACGCATCCGCGCTTGCCCATCTGAAGCCTTCAACGCCCTGAACATTGCAAAGGGAACAAGGACACCTCCTGATTTCCTGAAAATTACCATGTCTGTGGTTACTTGCAATATTTAGGGCATCCGCCGAAGCGCATAAAACACCAAGTAGTTTGAAAAGTGGTCAACAAGCTCAAGATACAAAACCAGTCTTAAACACTCAAATGCAAATACAGAATCAAAATATGCAATTTGCATATTTATTGTGAAAATGCCAAGGACTCAATTTCAACTCAAGTCCATGTTCACATTTTGGCTTCAGGAGGCCATGTGGGGAGGGGGTTTCCGGAAGGGGGGGAGGAGGCATTTGGGGGGGAGGGGGGGGCCGGGTGTGGATCAAAATTCAAGACCCAGGGTTACGCAAGTTTCATCTTTGTTTCCATTTGCCAAGGAGCCATTTGGGGATTCCATTTCTTAAGCCATATTTTAGCCAAAACCTCGTTGCTGCCCATTTCCTGCGTACGGGACTGGCTTAGTTTACCATGTTCTCGGGTAATTCACAGCAGGCCCCACATGGCCATGTTCGCACGGCAAAGTCCTTGAGCTGTTGGGTGAGACTGACCCTCCCAAAGACCCAAAGCCCAACACTGCATCTGGTGCCCCAATGAAGTCTGCCGGACAGATTTTTGTGCGTTCCCCGGATGTTTTTTTGTTTTTACTATTATTATTTGTTTTTTCCCCGCAGTTCAAATGGGCCAATTCTCATCCTGACAAGCTTAGCCACTGTGACCAAGAGGTCTGCACGCATTCAAAACGTGTCCCCGCACAAGAACCACCAACAAGGTATCCCTGATTCTCACGCGCCCGCCTCTCAAACTTGACATGACCGTGGTCCACGTCTGCCGGTACACCCCAACTCCATTGCTCCAGTTCGTAATTTGAGTAATGAGTCGATAGCTTGGCTCTTGCCCCCCCCCCAAAAGGGCGGCGCGTTGTTTCATTTAGCCTCTCAGGGAGACTTCTTCCAGGTTTGTCCGAACTTCCCCCAGGGTTCTTGCCTGCCTCTTGCTCAACTCTTGCAAATTGCCGTTTTGCCCAAACGTTGGGCTGGGAGGCGCAAAACGCACATTTGCCCAAACTCCAAAGGTGGAAAGAACTTGCCCCCATCCAAATCAGACACATGTTCCAGAACCGATGAAGGATTCAAACGGTAATCAGCCGCTGACCCTGGGTGTTCCGTGTCTTGAAGGACACAACTGTTGACGCGATTTTCAAAAAAAACGATTGGCTTCGGGCCAAAGAAGTGAATGCAAACGAAGCAGCCAGTTGACTGGGGCCCAAAAATACCCCTGGGTTCATATACCCACAAATTCAACAATATGTCCAAAAACCTGACTGAAGCAAGGAATCCAAAGATACAAATTATAGAACTTTAAATCATAAAAAAAAGAGAATGCGATGTCCAAAAGTATTTAATAACAATAACAAAACCGTTTAAGCTAACCAAAAACACGGTGGGTTCGTCCCATCGCAACCCCCGTTTGGCTTCAAAACTGGGCTGTCGTCAGCAAAGCAGAAAGAAACCAACCAAAAAAACTCAGGAACCGCATGGCTGGGAGGTGCTGGAACCAAGAAAATCCCCCCACTACCCCCCGCCCCCACAAAAAAAAGAGAGGAACAAACAACAACTTATACGGAACCAGATGGCTGAAGCAACTTCCAAGAAAATCCCGACTCCGGCCTGAAACAAAAAAGTTTTCCGCGCCTTCACCAGCAACTGGCCCGCGGGGATGCCCAGGTTAGCGCTGTCCAGAAGCCGCGCCTGATACCAAGGAGCCGGGGAGTTGTTCCGACCCTCGGCGTCCGTCTTTCCTCCTCGCCTTTGTTCCAGGGGTTGAGTCCTTTGTTTCAGGAGGTTTTCTGGAGGTTGTATTCCTTCTTTGTTTCAGGAGGTTTTCAAAATGTTCCTTTGTTTCCAGGGGTTGATTCGTTCTCCATGTTTTCCACTTATTTCAAAAACTAGCTGCTTTCCTGTGTTTCTGAGGTTTTCAGCCTGTGTTCCAGGGGTTGATTTTCCTTTTCCATTCTTTTCAACCATCGTTTTTCCAACAAACTGGCCGCTTTCCCTGTGTTTCTGGAGGTGTGCTAGAAAGCAGGATCCCTGGAAAGAATCAGTACCTCTAGATTTGTGGGATTATTTTTTTTTGGGAGGGTAGCCTGTTTGGGCTTCTGAAGCAACCTAAACCTCCATTTGCGGACACGGCCCCCGGAACGAATGGGAAAATCTGTCTAGGTTGCCGATACAACAGGGAACGTACCAAAACATCTTAAGCAAATGGAAGTCTTGGCTTCCCTTGTTATACTTTTTTTTGAACAAGGAAGCCTCAAAACACCCACCCGGCTTCCCAGCCTGCATAGAGATCTTGGAAGACACTGCGCTGGAGTTCAGCACTGACTGCAGGACCCACAAAGCGACGGTCACCTGCGGAGCTTGGAACCGCTTTCCTATGGTCAAGGGGACCCTTTTTGTGTGTGTGGCTCAAATTTCAAGACCTAGGGTTATGCAGGTGTTGGTCTGTGGTTCCATTTGCCGGGGTTCCATTTTTGGGATTCCATATTTTGAGCCACAGCCAAAAATACTTGCTACATCAAGGTAGTCTAAAAAGCATGGCATGGACTGGTGGCAAAGTCGCCAGCAAGTCGCCAAGTTCGATCACATTTGAACAGTTGAATACCCATGAATTGATTTACGCATATTCAAAAAAGGTGTCCTTTAAAGGCACCGTGGTCAGGTCGCCCAAACTAACTCTACTGAACTCTGGCTTGGACAGGCATTGGTGTAGGGTCAGGCTATGGACTTCAGGATTCAAAATATTGGATGCGGATAAAAATCACCTCCAAGTTGCTTTTGGGTAACCTGACGTATTTGGAGCGTAGATGCAACAAGTGCACCGGGCATCAAGCCATGTCGCCCGGAAACACCGCAAAGGTACCAGTCAGCTTCCACTTGCTTGAGCCCAGGAACAAAAAACATCCAGTGGTGATAGATCCCCTGTTGAACAAAACACTGTTTTGTGTTTTAAACAAACAACAAAAACATCTTAAGCAACAACATGGGACCAAACCACCAAACCAGGGGTTCAAATCCCCAAGCCACCAATCCAAACCACCCATTCGGGGATACCCTTTCAAAAGCACGCATACAGAACAACTTGAGCAAACCAACATGACATATTTCCAGTAGTTCCCTTTAAAACCAACAAGGGAAAATGTGATTTGAAAAGCACATCCTAGGTCCTCCGGTAGAGAGGGTAGAATAAGGGTACCCTTTGTTCTGTCGTCTATTTTAGTAGGGGAACCCTCCCCCAAAAAAGTAGGTGAGAAAGGGCACCTAGCTGGGGGACCTAGTTAAGCCAATGCAAGTAATTCTTACATTCCCTTTAAAACCAACAATATATGTTGTTAAGCACATCTTAAGCAAAATGGAACTGGGCTGCCCTCAGATCCGCTGCTAAAAGTTCAACTTCTAGTGGGCTAAATGGAAACCACCACTAAACACTAAAATGATCTAAAAAGCTCACCAAATTTAAGTTCAGGGAATCTCTGGGTTCATTCCCAACACCCGGCAGGTCCCTTCAAGGGAGTTGCTGTAACGACCCCTCTGCAAATGGACCCAGTAATGATGGATTCCCTTTGAAACCAAACAAGAAAGTACGTTTTGTTAGCAACATCTTAAGGCAATGGAGACTCGGTTGCTTGCTGCTCCCCTGCTAAAAGTTTAACTTTCGGTGGTTTAATTCGGAAAACCCATTAGTTGGCAAAAAGTTATTCAGTCCTAACATCCCTTGGCAAAATGCACCAAAGATCTTAATTCATGTTTTTAAGCAATTAAATGGATCACTTTTTCCCCAGTGATGATGGATTCCCTTTGTTTTAAGCAACATCTTAAGCCACTGGAGAGGTCCGGGCGCCAGGTTCATGAAGAGGAAGAGCACCGCCACCAGCATCGCCACCTTCGAGGCGCAGACCGTGACCCAGGCTCCGCAGAACTCGTTGGAGTCCTTGGCGTCTGGGTGGAAAGCCACCACGCCCGGGACGAACATGAAGCCGAAGTAGAGGTAGGTGTTGTAGAAGGTGCCTAAGCCGAAAACAAAAAACACACAGAAAAAAAGAAGAAGAGAAAACACATGCAGATGCGTGTTTTTTTTGGGGTAGGTGTTGTAGAAGGTGCCTAAGCCGAAAACAAAAAACACACAGGAAAAAAAGAAGATAAAACACATGCAGATGCGTGTTTTTTGGGGGTAGGTGTTGTACAAGGTGCCTAAGCCGAAGACAAAAAAACACACAGGAAAAAAGAAGAAGAGAAAACACATGCAGATGCGTGTTTTTTGGGGGGTAGGTGTTGTAGAAGGTGCCTAAGCCGAAAACAAAAAACACACAGGAAACAAATAAGAAGAGAAAACACATGCAAATGCGTGTTTTTTTGGGGTAGGTGTTGTAGAAGGTGCCTCAAAAAAAAGGGAAGAAATACAAAAAGAAAGAAACAGAAGAAACAACATATGCATGTGTTTTTCTTTCTGCTTCTTTTTTCCGGGTAGGTGTCGTAGAAGGTGCCTCAAGTTCGATATCGAACCAACGGCCAGATCTGTGGAAAACAAATTTTGGTGCCCCCCCGGAAAAATAGGAAAACAAAACAACATGCATGCGCTCTTGTTTTTGTTCTTTTTCTCCCGGGTGTGTGGCTCATTTGTTTTGGAAGAGCTGGGGGTACGCAGATGTTGGTCTTTGTGTTTATCCGCGGGGCCATATTTGTAGAAGGTGCCTCACAAAAAAAACAATCGAACAAACGGCCAGATGTGTGGTGAATGTTCTCGCGGAAGATCTAGAAGACATTTTTGCACAGCCCTCCACCCCCCATCCCCCACTCCTCAAAAAGAAAACAAGACATGGCCTCAAGGTGGTTGCTTTGGTGGCCACTTCAAGGTGGGTGGCAAAAAAAACACAAAAACCTTGCAAATCACCACTCCGGTCGCCCTTGAACCGACCACGCCCAAGTGAACAGACTGTAGAAAAAACACATTCCTCTTGGAAAGGGGCCTTTTTGCACTTCCACGTTTGGTGGGAGGAAAAATGGGTGTCCATTTCTGGGTGACATGGGAATCGGACTGTTGGAGGGGAACACCCCCCCCAAATCCCCTAATGATACAGTGGGGTTGAAAAATATGGAGTAACACCATGGGAGAAAAAACACCCAAGCTTTGGGCATCCTCCCATCTTTCTCTGGTTCTTCGCCGAACTGAAGCGGCCCCGGTTTCCTTTGAGGGGGCCCCTAGGTTCATTCCCAAACCCCTTTTGCGAACCAAGAAAAAAGTGGCGGAGCTTTCGTATGCACAACGTGTGACGGCATCGGCTGCAAACCAGCCCGGACAGTGCGGGAGTCGCACCCCCCGCCCCCCAACACTGCGCAAAATGCACCTAGCGTGCCGAAGCAAAATGAATGGCAAAGCGGTCACGCTAAGGGGTTTACACGTCTGGAAACGTCCTGTGGGAAAGTGTGGGTGCTTTCTAAAGCAGGGTGCCATCCTCCTCAGCAAACCTTGAAGCCTTGAAAGCAACCAAGCCCAAATCCCTCCGCCTGTGGCCCTGAAACTGTCGACAGTGGAATGCGGTGGACAATCTTGAACATCTCGGGGTTGCCCAAATGTCCCCCCCCCTCTGAGTGTGAGTGCGAGTTCACCCATGTTCGAACCAGTGGAAAGCGGAAACCACCAGGAAACCCGTGCGGAAACCCAAGCAATCTCCGGGGTGCGGGTTCCTCGCGCCCGGGAAAATAACAACTAGGTCCGACTAGGTCCTATAGAGAGGCTAGAATAAGTTGGTACCAACTCTTTTCGGTCGTCTCTTTTACTAGGGGAGCCGATTCTCCCAACCCAAAAAAGTGGGTGAGAGGTGGGGCACCAATTGCTGGGGGACCAGGTCTTGCCCCCCGGGAAAAATAAATAAGAAGCTGGGCATCCCGGCTGAGCACCCAGACCAGCGTCCCGAAGCCGATCAGGTGCGACAGCACCTCGCGCGGGAAGCCCGGGGAACATGAAGGCGAGGTCACCGTGGCTCGAAAAACCGGAATTCCAAAATGGAACCCTGGTAAGTGGAAGCATGGGTACCAAAACCGGCGGTTTGCCCCTCCTGTGTAATTTTGAGCCACACCCATGTTTCAATACCCTCCCCTGCCTAGGGGAGGGGGGTCCCCCAATCCCCTTTTTCCAGTCTCAAAAAGGGAAGAATGGACATGCAAATGGTTGCGTGCCCTTGTGCAGCGCAAACGGGGCATCCAGGCAAACCCGGGTAGGTCCCAGCCGAGCAGAGTGCTGGTTCGGGCCTGGTTCTTGAATTTGGGATGGGCGGTTTCATTTGACGGGGGGGGAGCTGCTAGGATCAAGCAAGCAAACACTCGCATATGGGTGTGGCTCAAAATGAAAGATCCTGGTTTTAGCCGTTGGTTCCACTTAAGGTACTATTTGGGTAGCATTGTTCCATCCACAGCCGTTTGGCTCAAACCCCTGCGATAACATGACCAACCCCAAACCAAAGGACAAAAGCGACAAACAAAAGGAGAAACACGAGAGAGACAGCTCAGATTAGCTTCTGAATCCGGAGGGGGGGTTCCATGAAAACGGAGCTTTGTCGGGGTGTCAAGGGTGTGTCAAGGGTCAAGACGAAGGTCCGAGAAAGAAAAGAGACGCAACGAAACTGGCAATCTGTCCTTTTGAGTTCTTTGTAGGCCGACTCTTTTGGACAAAGAGACCCCTGCCCCTGGAAAAAGTATTTCCACCCTTTGGGCCCCATGTTTTTCGTCTCAAAAGGCAAACCCGCGAGCTTGCCCCGGCCAATATTACAAGGGACCCGGCTGACTGGTTACAAGCTCGAACTGAAGGCCATGTGTTGGCATGAAACAGCGACTCAACCTTTGGCCCCACACCAAGACATGCCCTACAGTAGTATAAAGCTATCCCTAAGCCGGCAACATGTCAGAACATGTGGGTAACCCAAAACAACATACACGGAGATTGTGAAAAGCATTAAAACGCAGCACATGGTAGACATGTGCGTCTGGCCCGCCCAGCTGATTTCAGACATTCGGCAACTGGTGCCGAATATGGGAAGTGTCCCAGGAAAAAATGGCTGGTTCATGCTGGTTACAAGAAGCAATTTCATGGGCGTGGCTTCGACAACGAATGGATAATTGAAGATCCACCACGGCTCGGCTTAAAGAGCCTTGTTACTTGCATATTAACATTGGATTACCTATCGCTAAGACCCGTTTTCGGTATCCAATGCTAAACGGCTCTTTCTAAACTCTGACGCGGGCCTCCGGACCACCCCTACGATCCCTAATTAGTACGCGCGTTTGGCAGAACCACTTTCCCGCAAAAAAACAACAACAATTGATTTCAATCTTTTGGATGCGTACTCAATCCCGCACAGCGGGCACCTGCAACTACCTACTTCTGCAGACAACCTTCTTTTTCGGAACCCGTTTAACCTGCAGTTTGACCTTGAGTTCTTAATCCGATGTTAGCATTGTCAGTCATTAAGCCCCCTGGGACAAAAATCCACTAGTGATATAGCCCCCCTTTAAAACCAACAGGGGGAAACAAGGACATATCTTTCAGCACATGGAAGCAAACCAGCACGCGAGGCGTTTCCCGAAGCCGCCCGTGTCCCTTGCCGAAGGGCAGAGGAGGTGCACTTGCTCTCACAAATCACCTTGGCAGAAAGCCCATGGGCCCCCCACTAAGACAGGGAGAACATAGAGCAATGAACACATGAAACAACTGTAGCAAGATGTAGCTTCGACATCTGCTTTGAAGACTATCCCCCGTTTTGGTCCATTCAAAAAGTGGATCAAGGTGCGAAGCCCGGTATTGTTGTCAAGGGGAGGGAATGTCAAAGGGTAAAATGGCCCAGTCTCGGTTTGCTTCTTGTTTCAAGCGTCACGCTCTGAAACACCAATGTGATAGGGAAGTCCTTGCCCAATTTTGGGACAAATGGCACGTTGTGCCATTTTCCACTGCTCCTCATACAACCTCTTTTTCCTTCCAAGGGTCATGTTGTGTCAAGTCGTTTTGCAAGCAGCCCCGGCCACATGCATATGCGACCCGTAGCGATAGAACCTATCCAGAAGGCTTGTTCACCCGACACGCCGCGCGATGAGTGCCCCATGACGCCAAGCAAAAGGGAACAACATGAACACGACTTAAACAAACCACCACAAGTCAAAACCATCAACGAATCAACCCACCAACTCACCAACCCACCAACCCAAACATCCCACCAACCCAGGAGACAAACCGCAACCAACCAACCAACCAACCAACCAACCGACCGACCGACCAACCGACCGACCGACCAACCAACCAACCGACCAGCCAAACAACCAACCGACCGACCAACCAATCAACCGACCGACCGACCAACCAACCGACCGACCAACCAACCAACCAACCAACCAACCAACCAGCCAACCAAGCGACCGACCGACCCACCAACCCACCCATCCCACCAACCCAGGAGACCAACTGCAACCAACCAACCAACCGACCAACCGACCGACCGACCAACCCACCAACCCACCGACCAACCAACCAACCAACCAACTAACCAGCCAGCCAACCAACCAACCCACCGAACGACCGACCCACCCACCGACCGACCGACCCACCAACCAACCAACCGACCGACCGACCGACCAACCAACCAACCAGCCAACCAAGCGACCGACCGAACCAACCAACCAACCGACCGACCAACCAACCAACCAACCGACCGACTAACCAACCAACCAACCAACCAGCCAGCCAACCAACCAACCAACCGACGCACCGACCAACCAACCGACCGACCGACCAACCAACCAACCCACCGACCGACCAACCAACCAACCAACTAGCCAACCAGCCAACCAAGCGACCGACCGACCGACCAACATCGACCAACTGACCAACCGACCAGCCTCAAGCAAACATCCTTCAAGTACCCTGCAACTCGACACCTCCCCCCCCTCCGCAGGCGGTGCTTCGCGCTTGCGCTGGGCGAGGGGCCGCCTGCTGCAGGGAGGAGGCGTGCAGCGCAAAGAGCTCCCGGAGCTCTGCCAGGCTGAGGTCGCGGAAGTCCTTCCTGATGGAAGCGGTGCCATGGGTGAAATCAGCTTCCGCCTGATTAGGTGGTTGGGGGAGGGAGGGAGGGAGGGGGGGGGACTGGGGATTGGGGGGGAGGGAGGGGGGGGGACTGGGGATTGGGGGGGATTTGGGGTTCAGGGGTTGGGGGGGGGGATTGGGGGTGGATTGGGGGGGATTGTGGGGGGATTGAGGGGGCTGTGGGTTCAAGGGGTTTTCCCTCCCCACTTCTGTGATGCTTTTGGGAATCTCCTTCACCTTCATGTGAAGGCATGGTCTTTGGGGTTAGGCCCTTTCTGTTGTATCACAGTGGTCATTTCCCACAGCCTAAAGGTTCATGACATGAGTCGCTTAGGCGCCATGAGCCTGAAGTAGGGTCGAAGAATGTCCAAACCCCAAAAGCTCAAAGCCCAATTTTGGGACCAACGGGCTCCGACTTGGTATGACGCATCTTCCCCTATAGGTGGTGGTTTGGTTTGGTTTGGTTTGGTTTGGTTTGGTTTGGTTTGGTTTGGAAGTTAGTCGTTCAAATCCCAACCACCGATTCGGCTCCAAACCACAGGGGAAGCTGATGGGTGTCAAACCAGCGGGAAACCGAGAAAGTCCCTAATTCCTTCCCCAATGAACCACAGACTGGCCATTTTGAAACCAAAGTGCGGCAACATGAGGAGAATCCCTACGTAACCTTCATCCGCAACCCGTAGGGCACGACAACAAGGAAAACGGAACAACTATCTCGATAGATCAGCTTCCCTCGTTGTTTGGGTGGTTTGGAGCCGAATCGGTGGTTTGGCAGTTGAGGGGTGGTTTCCCACCTCTCCCCAACACAAAGCCAGAGCAGCCCCCCCGCTGTGGTTTGGAGCTGTTCCGACCGGCTTCCAGTTAGGTTGAGCTCCAACCGGGCAAAGCGGGTAGCTCAATCTCCCTCCGCTGTTTCGGCCAAAACCGACGGCTGAGAACTGGAGGGATGCCGTACAAGCAGTGCCTGCAGACACCAAAAAGGGCGAACACAGTTCCATCTCTTTGCGATTTTTCCGCGGTCAACATGAAACATGAGCTCATCATCCTCCAGATCTGCAAGTTACCCGACCGCCCCAAACCTCAGGCGGACAAAACATTGAGGGAGGCACGTGAAAAACTTCATGGTTGCCTTTTGGCCCCGGTGCGCTTCTCGCTTCCGACTTCCCGCTCTCGCCGAGCGTCTCCAGGTGCGCCACCTTCGCCCGCACGACCTCGGACTTGATGCGCAGCTCCGTCTGCGCCGAGCTGAGGCCTCAAACCGCACGTCGGCCGGAGCTCCACGGCCGGGAGTCCCGTGCCCGGGTACCCCCACAATGACTTAAACCCAGGGGTGGGTCATGTACCCCAAAATGGGAACCCTGGGTTTAAGTCTTGCAGGTGGTCAAAGAATTAGAACCTGGTGGCTAGGTCCTCCAGTTTTCGAGGTTAGAATAAGGGACCCGGTTTTGTTGCTTCTTTTTTTTCTGTCGTCTACTATAGTAGGGAACCCTCCCAACCAGAAAAAGGGTAAAGGTCGCCTGGGGGACCTAGGTGGTTTCCCTTGTTGCCTGTGCGTCATTGGGGAAGGGCCTGGGGACTATTGACACTTCCGGGTTGAGAATTGACAAATCCGCACTTCCTGGTTGAAATGGTGGAGAATCGGTTTGGGATTTGAACAGGGCAGGAAGCCCAGGAAACTCCAAACTTCTAGAGGGGGAAAAAGGTCCCCCAATTCCATGTTTCTAGTCTTCCCCACAAAAGGAGGAATGGACATGCAAATGGAGATCTCCAGGGGTCACCCCCTCCCCCAATTCCGTTTCGAAGAGGGCAGGGATGTTTCAATCCAACAAAAAGGATTCGGTAGATAAAGAATGCAGCTTGGGTTGAGTGACATTGAAACCAGTCGAAACCTGGAAATGAACATTGACAAAGGGCCTGGTTTCTCTGCAAAGGTCAACACCTGGTCCCAATTTCTCCAGGTGCGTTGCCAGCGTTGACGTGACCTATCCAGGAACATCTGACCCGTGAATAACACCAAACTACCCCAAAACCCACTGGATAAATTTGGGTCGTTCCCGGGTACGACTCCAAGGAGCACCGGTCCAGAGAATACAAATCAGGAGAAGCTCATTTCCGACGCATGTGGGACAAACGGCACAGGGGTTCAAATCCCAAGCCACCAATCCAAACCACGGACTAGAGGGAGGCTGATATGACAGGGTGTGCCGAGTACGGCGGAGGAAACTGCTTTACATCCACCTTGCAAATTACACAAAGACCCTACACCGAACCACAGTATAAACATCACCCTACCCAAAACAAACCCTAAACAAACCACTTACAAAAACCACCAACACCAACCTTGCAACAATCGCGATTCCCCGAACACGAGATCTTTGACCTCAAGGCCCCAGGTTGTTTCCCAGGGCTTCTGGGTGCTTCATTGGAGGGCCCGGGGAAATTATTGGAGGGGTGAGCCTTAGAGATGTGCCCCTAGGTCCTCCAGTAGAGCGGTTAGAATCAGGGTGCCCTTTTTTCCGCAGTCTATTTTAGTAGGGGTTCCCCTCCCAATCAAAAAAAGTTGGCAAGAAAGGGCCCCTAGCTGGGGGACCTAGTAAAGCGTTTAAAAACCATACGCACCCCGGTTAGAGGCGAACCCCCTCCCATTTTGTGAGACAAAAAAGGGATAGTCAGCCAAGGGTTCCCCTACCACACCAGGGCTGAGAGGTCGGGAAAACCAGCTGGGGACCTAGTGCCCATTTTTCTAGACGTCCTGGAGTTCGGGGCCCAAGGTGAAATAAATCCGCCTTTTCCAGAAAAACTGTCGGCATCTTTCCCTTTCCGAGTGGCGCTTCATCATCAGCACCCGGCACAGCAGCACCACGAAGACCGCCAGCCCCGTGACCCGGGCCCAGAGCCTCAGTCCCGGGATGGCGGCGCAGTCGTGGGACCGGTCCGCGTACTCCGCCCAGGCGGTCACGCAGAAGATGGGGAGAAGCACCAGGAAGACTTGGGAGCAATGGCAGGCCTCAGAGTCTCAGTTGTTCAGTGACCCTGGGAAAAAAGGGAACCCTTTTTTGGGAAGACCACTTTAGTGGGGCAGCCACCAAAAACAAGTTGGAAAAATAAAAAGTTGGTGCCACTGAACAACCGAGGAGTCCACGGCTTCCCTCTGTTGGGAATGAACCCAGAGATCCCCTGGAAGGAAACCACCAGTTGGCCATAGGCAGGTTCGTGGGAGATGGATCTCGTGGTGAGTGCAATAAAATCCCACGCCCGGTATTAGAAGAGCACCCCCTATGAATCAACAGGTTGGTTCAGGGCTGTGGGGAATGACCACTTCTGTGATACAACGGAAAGGGCCGAACCCCAAAGACTATTTTCTTCATATCAAGGGGGATTCCCTTGTATCACAGAAGTGGGGAGAAACCCCTTGATCCCACAACCCTGGGTTGGTTGATTCATCCGGGGATCCCATTAAACGGGAACCCAACAGACCTCTCCAAAGACTTCTTCGTGCACCACTGCGCCATCAAAAATGGCAAGAAACTGACAAGGGGCGCGCAAAAAAAAAAGGCGACAATGCCCGGTCCGACCGGGCAATAGCATGCGCTGTATGACTGTAAGCATGCCCTGCCTCCCTGAACTGCACCAATGTAACGGCTCGCACCTCGCTAGCCTCTTGACGCCGGCCTGATCTATAACTTCCAAGCTGAGTTCCGGGTCCCCAAGTAAAGGACCCTTGTCATGACAAGAGCCAGTTTTACCCCCCGATGGGTGAGCTCGCATCATAAAATATCGGCAGATCTATGATCTATATGTTCCTGTCCTCTTCGATCCCTTCTGGCGCACCAAAGAACTCGCATCGACCCATCGGCCCCCTCCCCCCCTCCGGTCCTGGCCCTGCCAGCCGAGGCGCGTAGTTGATGCTCAAGTTCACCGGGACCAGCAGCCCGGCCAGCAGCACCGACCTAGGCTGGAATTAGGACCCCAGCAAACACACACACACACACATATATATATATATATCTATTTGTTGCCTGGTTCGTGGAAAAGCAAAAAAACAAAAAGAGGGGAGCTAATTCTGGTGCCTGGTTAGTGGAAAACAAAGGGGACCCCAAAAAAAGCAAGAAAAAAAAAGAAAAGAAGAAGAAGGGGAGCTATTTCTGGGGAAGCGACAAGGAGGGCAAGTTGGCGGAGATGGTGGAGTCCCACTCCAGGATCGAGGCGCAGTCTTCGGACTCCAAGGCCTTTCCTGAGGCAAGCTTGGCGGAGAGCAAATCTGCTCGGCCTGGTGACCCCAAAAACTGACGAAACCAAACCAAAAGGGCCTTGGCAAGCAGGGTCGCCGAATATGAAAAAATCCCCAGGCAAGCCATGCGGAAACCCAGGATCAAATGCAACGCCCGTGACTTGGACAGAGCTTCTAGAAGCATGCACATCTTCGACATAGGTAAGGCCTTCCACCGAGCAAAAAACATAAATGATGCGGATTAAATGAGCTTTTTGCTGAAAACATCTGCCTGTAATCGGCTGCGGGCAGAGGATCTATATGGATCTATCCAAAAATGTGCGACATGCTGGATGACTTGCTTCCCTAAATGTCATTCGGACAATTTTGGAAGGAACCTTCTGATCAAAGGGGTTTAGCAGTAGAAGGCTTCAGATCAAACTTGTCTGGGGAGGGATGTTGGTGTGAAAGTTCAAATCCTTGCCCCGAGGGCATTGGAAATGAAAGACACTGTCCGGGTTTTCTCGTGGCCGGCGATGAAGGGAAAACTAAGAGAAACAGATGGGTTCGAAGAGAACCATCTACTGCCTCCAAAGGACACATCTCCTAGGTCCTCCAGGTAGAGAAGTCAGAATAAGGGTACCCTTTTTCTTTAGTCTATTTTAGTAGGGGAACTCTAGTCTGGGAAAGGGACCGCGGCTTCGGCCCCGCAACCGCACAAATGAGACAAATGGGTGTGGGTCAAAATTAAACAGCTGCAGCTACGCAGGTTTTAGTCTACCTGTCCACTTGCCAGGGTTTCATTTTGGACCCCGGTTTTTGAGCCACACCCAAATTCGTTCATCCGTAGCGTCCCACGGAGCCGGCGGCGCTGTTCATCTCGTTGGTGACCAAAGTCTTCAGCTTCTCCGCAAAGGTCTCGGCCTAGCGCCAGGGCCGTTGGGGCCATTGGGTTCCAATCGAAAGGAGCCTGGTGAGATGTCTCGAGAATCTGCACCTAGGCCGGCAGAGCCGGCCGTCGCCCTTTTTCTATGGAGTTAGAAACCCCCAGGGCCTCAAATCCCCGCTGCTTTGCTTGCTTTTCAAAAAAAAAGTGAACACTCGGGTGAACCCCTTTGGCTTCCGCTTGACGTCATTCGCACGAGGCCGCTCCTTGGTCTGCAGAATCTGCACCACCTCCCCGTCGGCTGCGAACTTGGCGCCAAACCGCTCCTTGGGATGGCAGGCCATACAGAAACTTGGTTGACGTTGGGTTAGGGGAGCAGAATTTATCAATTTTAGCAGTTAAGCGGATTTGGATTTACCACTAAACCACAATGAGATCAAAAATACGCAACATGATTTTCCCAACAACCAGGGAAATCGGGAAATGCCCCAGCGGCCGGCAACGGTGCGCTACATCTCGCCGGCCTGGACCCTTCCAATGAGAAGGCAGCATGGAGGGATTGAAAGCAACCCCCAAAAAACACAGACTTTGCGATCCCAGTACATATTTTGAGAGAAACAACGTGCGAGCCGCGGTGTTTCTTTCCACCCGTTTTGGTGGACCAGGGATGTGTCAAAGAGAAAGCCTCACAGCTGCATCGGCCAGTAACTGTGCTACATCCTGAACTACAGGTCGCCGGCCTGAACTATTCCAATTAGAAGGCCGCATGTTGGAGGTGATCAAAGGGTCCTTTACATGTGACCATTGGCAGAAGCCACTAAAAGATGAGATTTCCCATTAAATGGGAACAGTTGCCCATGGTCATTCGGGGGCCAGACTCCAGTTCCCTAGGTCCTCGAGTAGTTTGAGGTTAGAATAAGGCTGCCAACTGTTGCAGGAAGGTCTATTTTAGCAGGGGAACCAAATCTCCCAACCAAAAAGTTGGGTGAGAAAGATTTGGCACCTAGCTGGGGGACCTAGTTCCGCTTCCAGCAAGATCTCGTCCAAAGCCGCAGGGTGGTTTGGAGCTTCGGGTGGTACGCCCGATTTTTGCCCTCTAGAGCCGGCCTTGAAGCATCATGTTCACCCGAAATGAAGTTCGATCAACCAGTTTATTCATAGCGGGGTGAATCTCCTTTGGTGAAACGTGGGGCATCAGACCGTTTTTGCCCTATTAATGAACTGGGGTTGATGCAAATGGGGTCAACATTCTCGGCCTTTTGCCGAGCAACTTTGGCTTGCTCGATCATCTCTTCTGTGGAAGGGGCCGCCGTGTTCTCCTTGGATCCTGCCTCCACATCTTCGGACGCTGTCCTGGGTCAGCAAAAAGTCACTCATCCGCAACATCCACGAACTACCCTCCCTTCGGCTGGCATAGCACCTGCGGGAGGGTACCTGGAAAATAGATTTCCTCTTAACGCGACCTCCTGTCAGTGGGCGGGAGGGTAAACAATATCGAAAGCAACCACGATCTGATGAAATTTGACCCATGACGCATGAGCCTCACCTGTTCACAACATGAGCACAGACCCCAATAGCCGACCCCAGGCTGCATGCTGGCACCTAAAACGCCAGCACTGGCGGCACTGGGAAGTCACCATGCACCCGGAATCTCCCCCAGAGGCACTCTTGTCTGAAAAGCTCGGCACCGTGGACCAGTTCTTTTCGTACGCATCGCCCCCCTCCCTGTTGTGTCCCACACCCAAGGAAAAGTCGAGGCCTGGCCAGCTCGCTTCTCCTGTTTTGTGAGATGTTGGGAACCCCTGCAGCTTTCAGGTATCTTGAAGGGCTTCAATTTGGAGCGCCAGGCTTCTCTTTCTTCATGTAGAGGTAGCCCGCGCCAGCCATGGCAAGGCCAGCAACGATGGCCACACCAGCATAGAGAGGGTAGTTCACCGCTTTCTGCGCCACCAAGGCCACAGGGCTGGAACCTAAGCTCTAAGCTTCGCACAGAAAATTCGGCCTGAGGAAGTCCGGTTTTTGTTCTGCTCCAGCTCTGGAAGCAAGTGAAACTCCCTGAAACATGGTTGTTGGAACACCTCTGATTGGCATGGTCCAAATCAATCAGAACTCGGATCTCTTGCGACCGGCGAACCAGTCACGTTGCCCAGTTCAATGGCGCCCTGTTTCTCGTGCACGGCCGCGGCGTGGGCAGTGACCAGGACAGCGAGGCAAGCCACAGCGTTCATGGCGACTTCAGTTCAGCTACGTTCAAGCACGGGGTGTCTTGACTGACAAGCTACGGGCCCGGCCGGGCTTGCTATCACTGAAACCCAAACTTGTCATAGGGTGGTTCAGCCAAGCAGATCGGATGGCATCGTACCAAAAAAAAGGGGGGCTCGCGCTGTGTCGAAATGTGGTGCATAGGGAGCCTGGCGAAGAATCCAAACATGTCCATCTCTTCTGGGTTCCTTTTTGTGGGCCGTGGGATGTATGCAAGTACCAATCAGCTTTGCGCGGTCTCTAATTCTCAAACCCACAATCATTATTGATGATTTCCCCATCTGCAAGAGCAATCACGCATTTGGCACGCCAAGTCCAATCTTCGAAAATGTCCTGAACAAAAAAAACGGCCGTATTTCTGCCCCACAACAATAAGCATCCATTTGAAGTCCACACAACAAGCATCCCCAGAGTTGACACGGGGCGCTGAACCGGCCCTCGAAACGAAGCGCGCGGGGGCGCGGGGCGGTTCGAAGGCCCGTCCTTCTGGCCATCGTCCCCGAAGGCCCGGCGCCCGTGCTGATCCAGCAGCGCCTCCAACCGTGCCTTGGATCGTTGGAGTTCGCGCTGGCTCGGGCCAAGCCTGCCAAAGGCTTCATCCCCCCTACCGATAGAGAGGGTGGATTTGGGGTGGATTTGGGGTGGATGGGACCCAACTCCATGTTTTTTTACGAACTTCCCAAAAGGGCAAATGGCACCATAAATGGAGATCTCCAGAAGTCACCCCCCCTCCTTTAATTCCATTTTGAAGGGGTGGGGAAAGGCTTCAATTTGGAAACGGCACCGGGCTTCCTTATTGCGATCGTTCACTTTTACGCCGCGAGCGCGGCCTTTCCAATGTATTGCAAAGGGGAGGTTCCATGGTTCTAGGTTGGTGTTGTTAAAAATAGATGGCACTGGTTTAGATATGGTTCATTCCATTTGCCAGGTTTACCAGGGCCATCTATTTTGCCAAAAGGCCACCTGTGCTCCTTGGTTGTTTGCTTGTGGCGGGGAGCTGGGCGGTGTGTTGCTCCCAAATCAAAAGTTGACCAAGTGAGTGGTTTCAATTGAAACCATCGCCGCTATTGGAGGTTACAAAACTGAAATCGGAAACCCTGAAATGACCATCAAGTTACTTGTGGCTTTGCCACTTTTGGAGGTTTCCTGTAAAGAGACATGGCTCGGAAACCCTGCGAAACTGCGGGTAAACTCCCATTGGGCCATGGACAGATAGATACTTCGGGGACCCAAGAGGGTTCGAAAAAAGTGCCAAGTGGTACCAGAAATGTCAGCCACTCCAATCCAACGGTTTTCATTTTGTGCCGTTCCGAAGAGTTGTTTGCTTTCCTTTGGGCTTCCAAAGGCACCAAAAGCCAGTCCATTGGCAACCAAATGAGTCTGCAAAATCAACAGTTCCGAGCCTGAACTGATCATTCGACCCAAAGCCTTACGCGCGTGCAAAGAAAGCTACCACTCAGGGCTTGCTGAGATAGTTCACCTGAACCGCGCATCGGACCCCAAGACAAGACACTACGTCGTGAGAGCTCGCCGCGCCAAATGTGAATAATACTGTGGATGGGCGAAATCCTGCACCACTTTGAAACCATGGGAAACCATTGTTCGTTGGCATTTACAGTGGAATTATCATTCCAGGGTTTCTGAGCTGGTGCGAAATGGATTTCGTCCATCCACAGTACCTCCGGATATTCCTGAAAAACCCTGGAGGTTGAAACCCAGAGGCCAGAAGCAACCACATGGGCCGAAGGTGATTGGCAGATTGCACTGATAATACCAGTTGGCTAGGCTGGAAAAATCGGACCTCAGCAAAAAAAATATATGTTTGCCTGGTTAGTGGAAAACAAAGGGGACCCCAAAAAAGCACAAAAAGGAAAAAGGGGAGCTAATTCTGGGGAAGTTGGCATGGATGAAACTCAAGGAATACCAGGACAACACAATACAACACATTCACCAACTGGTGCAGGACATTGTCACTGCGTAAGATCGATATGCCTGTCGAAAACCGATATGCATGGACAAAACGGATGCGGGCCTGTCCCAAGCAAATAGGAAACCCAGCTATTCCAGTTCAACAGGTTTAAGACCAAGGGGTGGAACCCTGACGCCTATACTGAGAGCGCTTTGAACAAAATCCCAGGGGCCGCCAGAAGGGCGACCTCCTGGGCCTCCAGCAGCTGGCGCGACAAGGCCCAGCCCGTGTGCCGGAACGTGGCAGACAGGTCCTGGCGGAGTTGGGGGGGTACAAGCGGAGGGGAGGGTGTGTGTGGATGTGTTTTGGGAGGTCGAGTTGATGCTTGTTCTTGTTTGTTGTGTGGGTTCATTGATCTTTGATCTGCTTTTTGGGGGAGAGGTGCATCGCTGATTTGGAGGTTCGGTGCGGACTTCTTTTGGGGGGAAGTGGGTTCACTGGTGCATTTTTTCGGAGGGAGGTTCTATTATTGGGAGGATCAACCCCAGAAAAGGTAGCTCAAAAGAACAGACCCACATGAGGGAATAGTCCCTTTTACCAGGGCCGCATCACGAGGCAATGCCACCTATCTTGTTTTCCGGCGCCCGTTTTGTGTGGGTCGGACTTGTTTGAGTTGGCATCTTTAAAGCGAAACCAGGAGGAAACAAAGCGCCCATTTTGAGGGCTCCCCGGCTCGAGCTGGTTTGAGCTGGTACCTCTTTTTGGTTGGGGGGGGGGGGGGCATGCCACCTATTCCACCGCTCACTCCTCTGCAATCACCAGCGCCGCAAGACAAACTGCAAGGGCAAGGCGCATCGCTGAAACAAGGGTAGCGGCAAACCTCTATCTAATATACATGGTACAGGCAACATTGAGTTCCGAGTATGGGTTGCTCCTTCTATCTCTTTTCATGCAGTTTCTCAACAGGCCTAAGGGGACAAAGCCTTGAAACATGCTCATACTTCGGATTGGCAAAATATATATATATATATATTATACTATTATACACACAGGTGTAAATAAATTAGGTATATATTCATTTTCATAAATGCTTTGCACACATCCCTCATTTCGGTGACATCTTGATCCTGATGGCTGCGTCGGCTGGCCCTTGCTGCGTGCTACACGACACGGTAATGACAGGTCTCAGTTCTTCGGTGGGCGGGCCACCCTGAAGTTCCGTCAACACATCAATCTTCACACGCCAGGCAAACATTCAAAAACAAACCGCGCCTTGCCAAGCTTGCCAGTGAGGAGTCAAAACAATTCATCCACGTGGGGAGTTTCAAGTGCACGTGATTCTCAATGTGTGCGCGTGCTCCTTGCCTTTCCAAAAAAGGAAGCCGTGTTGGGTGAATCCTTTCGCGCCGGCAAGGAGGCGTCAAAAAGGACAGCTGTGCACTGCGGAGTTCAGAGGTGCGGAGGCATGTGGTTTTCGCCTTCCCCAAATCATGTGAAAGCACTGGAGGCCGGGCGGTGGCCAGAAATTGGAAGTCGGTTGGTGGGCAATTCCAATTATATATTTGACTGGGGCAGCGGGGCAACATGCCGAAGCTAACTCAATCTGACTGAGACCCCCGCGGGCATGCATCAGACCAGCCTCGGCTAGGACAAAACTCGAAAGAAGTCACGAGGCAAAATCCACTCTGTTCATAGGTCTCAGACTGAAAACCCTGCGCCTCTCAGATTCATCTCCAGCGGCGCCACTGATTGCCAGTATGCCCAAGTTGCGCAACAACGTGCATTCCCTGCTCTGGACACATGTGGAACCCGGTCACCCAAAATGGACATTCTCAAAACAAATGGATCCACCAGAAGTTTGGAACATTTTGTGGGGGTCGAATTGAACGGAGACATGTGTCTGCTATGTCCCTGGCACCACTTCCACCCACAATCTTCACACAGATGCTCCGGTTACTTGGCTATGGATAAACGATTTGCATCTGTTTTCCAGGGCGTATGACCATGCGTGATTCTGCGTGGAGGGGAGGGAAAGAATGCTTCGTTCCCTTTCCAGCCTTGAATGCCAAAGGTTTAGCGTATGACGCTTGAAACGGCCACTCTGACAGTCTGAGCGAGTCCTACAACCCACAGTCAGCGAGAAAACACGCAAACCGCTTGCAATCATAGGAGCAACCGCCAAAACAAGTGCAGATTTAGTTCATGCGAGTTCCCTGATGCAAACTAACCGCGCGCCTGGTCAATCCGTCTTTGCGATATTTAACGGTTCTCTTTACACACAGGGGCCCCCAGATTGCTTTGCCCGAGCCTCCCATGCGCAGCTAAGCTTCCGCGCGCTGATAAGACTCAAAGTCGCCGTCCATGAAGAGATCGAAATACCTGATCCCCAGCGCGCCCCCCGCTTGCTCACTGAATTGCCCGAAGAAGCAGATTACTCTAGCAACCCCCACCTAAGAAACTCGCTTGGCCCAACTGACCGCCACAAGGTCAATCTGAAACTTGCGTGGCCTCAAGCATGCTGCTGGCTGATGTGGTAGCGAAGACACTCCATCGAACCAAGCGGGAAGCAAGACAGCGTTGGCCCCTAAATAGCAGCCCTCGCTGTTGCCGACATCCCGCTTCCTGTTTGGCGGGGACCCCTCCATACAGCGCATTCTGATCCTTCGGGAACATCCGCATCTGCAGCCCTGAGGTCCGACTGGGGCCCAGCGCAGTTCGCCACGCCCAAGCGCAAAGGTCTAAGCATTCAATCTTTTTAATCCTGGGTCTTGGCTCAGCAAGGTGACACAGAATTGCGCTTTGCTTGCTCAATCTAGTTGCGCCCACACTAACTTCCAGCAGCCACGTGCTGTTCCTGCGCAATTTGCAGCTCCATTTTGTCACTGTGCACCTTGACGGATGGCTTCCCACACGATACGACCAAACAAATACATCATAGCTGATGACATGCAGTGGATTCCAGGCAACTTGTGCTTAAAGTTCAGATGACCTTCTCTTGAAGGCCAAAGAACTCTTGGCATCGCACCGCTACACCCATCTAACGCAGCAGTTCCACTCCCCCCCCCCAAAAAAAAAACACACACACACTCAGGAGAACCTCGGGTATATTGTCACGCAGCGGCTGTGCAAAAAACCGTGGGCCCGTGATGCACGATGCATGCAACTAGTTTTACCGGAAGCGATTTGCAGCAGAAGACCTTGACACCAAGGCTTGCACCTTATATCCATTCTTGTTGCCGCCAGTTGAGAACCTCACGCCTGCACACTGCATCGCCCGTTTGAGTGAGCGGTTTTCACCTGGATCGACCTACAAGGTCGCAATCGCAGCCCTCGCGCTTCCTTTCGCAGGCGCAAGGCAAGATTCAAGCAGCTCGTGTACGCAGCATGTGGTCCAGGCCTTCTGCGCTCCAATCGATGCCAACGTTTCTTGTCGCGAGAGACCATCCGGGAACCTTTTACACATTCAATCCTCCATTTGCGGATTCGTCACTACTGGAAATCGATTCCCTTTAAGACCAGGGGAAAATCAAAGCACGCTCATTACAGCAAATGGACGCTTCGATTTTTGGAGGGCCCTCAAAGCGATTCCCAGTCCACCCGTCCCCCCCCCCACGTGCGAAATCGGCCGATTCTGCGCTGCTGGCCGCGACCCGGCATCGGCCCAGGAGGCGGGCGACTGCAGAAAAAAAAGCCGCGCCCGGGTCCGACACGAAGAACGACCAAACAACTCGCGCGGGTGCGGGTCAAACACTCGGTTTTTCAGTGACCCTGGGAAAAAAAGGGAACCCTTTTTGGGGATTGGACCATTTTTCGTGGGGCAGTCACCAAGAAATGGAAAAATAATTGGTGCCACTGAACAACTGAGAACATGGCGTAATTACCCCCAACATGGAACCCTGGTGAATGGAAACAAGAGCAGACACCTGCGCTTCCCTGGGTCTAAACTTTGACTCATACTCGCATTGTGTTCCCTGTCTGTTTCCTTTTCAACATCTGTCCCATCCCAGGAGATAGCAATATACAAATATGGCAATGTGAGAACCAATACTCGCTTGCTTTTTGCTCCCCTGCTAGAAGTTTTCAACTATTAGTGGTTTAATTACTGGAAAACCCATTCGTTGGCAACAAGTTAAAGTCCTAACATCCAAGCAACATGCACCTCTGAATATACTATGTAGAGGAATAGGGTAGCAAGGTTTTATTCGGGGATTCACACATTGTTCCTGGTCCAAATTGGCTCAACCCAGTGTCGGGCAAAAAAACAATGAACCAACAAACCGAAATGGGTAGGCATGGAAATAGATTGATTTGTCGAGCTGCTGTTTGTGTCTGAACTTGCTTTGTTCCATGGTGGTTTACACCGTGTGAAACTAATTAGCGTGATTCAGGGCTGCGGGAAATGACCACTTCTGTGATACAACAAAAGGGTCTCCCAAAGAATACCCCCCCATGTAAACAGGGGATTCCCAAAAGTATCACAGAAGTGCTTGGATAAACCCCGAGTGATCCCACAACTCTGGCATGATTTGATTCAGTTCTGTGTAGGGTTGCAGGCAAGAGCACCGAAACGTGGGATACGTTTCGGAGCCCCAAAAAGGGAGCCGTGCATTGGAAGTCTCACTGTCTGTGTGACTTGCAGGCACCGAAAGGGAGGCTTTCTTTCATTCTTGAATGCTTTGTTGCTGTCGACCCCTCTGCAAAAAGTGTTTTTTTCCATTTTTTGTGGGTTTAGTCCAGAAAACCCAACTTGATCTCCCACAAACTTAAAGTCCAAAGATCCGTTGCCCAATAGCCCAATACCAGTCAAGAATGGAGGCCAAGGATTCCGAAGCATCAGTCGAGCCCGCCCTTGTCGCCGGAAGGTCCAGCCCTAGTACTCCCCTGCTTGGTTTGGGGGGTTGGAAACCCCTACACAGGCCACAGTTCCGGTAGGTTCCTATGGGTGTTGGACAGACACCTGGGACTTCTATGTTTAAAAAAGGGGGCCCAGCAATTTGGGGCTCTTGGGCTTCTTGTCTTTCAAGTCACCCCCTCACACATGGCACTGTTCAACTCGGCTCATAGAAAATTGTGCGGAAACCGACTTGGGCTTTTTGGTCTTCGACTTCCCGAGTCTGGCGATTCATCGAACTCAGCCGGCTGAGCGGGTTGGGTCCAAATTGGGGAAATACACAACTCGGTTGCTTTCCGCTTCCTTGCTAAAGGTTTAACTTTTGGTGGTTTACTGGAAAACCCATGCGCTGGCATAAAGTTAAAGTCCAAACATCCCTTGGCAAAATGCACCGAAGAAAATGTGCGTGTGTCTGTGTTACAGTTGGTTTTCCTTTTGAACCTACCTCGCAAAAGAACAACAGAACAAAGGCGCTTGCGTGTGCAATGCGTCCGGCCGAGCCTTCTCGAACGTGGACAGCCTCGGCTGCAAGACTTGTCTTTGCCAGCTCTGCCAAGGCTGCGAGGGCTGGCAGAACTTGAACTTCTTTCCATGGTTGCTTTTGGGTCTCACAGGCTGAGTGGATGGTCCAAAAAAAGTCCAAACTTTATATTTACTACTAAAATGGTCTTCCCAGAAAGTTTAAAGTTCATGAACTCAGAAAGTGAGGGGTGACAAACCACAATGATGCTCCCTCTAAATCAGCCCGACAAGTGATACTCAAACCAAAGGAAATATAGGAAACTCTGGTTTGTCAACGGCGCAATCTCGGGCTCGAGGACTCTCGAGGTCACGGCAGATTTTTCTGAGGCAGCTGCCAGTGGGGCCAATCGATGCCATCCAGCACGCCCTTGGCGCGCTAAGTAGGGAATGAGAAATGAAATGACCAGGAATGACCAGGAGAAAAACCATCCAACTTGTGGTTTTCTTTGATTTGGGAATCCAAAACGGTTCATTCCCTCATTCCCTGCTGAGCACCAGCCAGTAATGGTCTGTGCCGACCCCCCGACCCCCATGCCACGGACAACATAGTTATTTCCCCTTGTGTGGCCCCACTATGCCTGGAAAGTGTTTTTTCCATCTGGTCCATGCCCTTTTGGGTTCCTTTCGGAAATTACCATAGCAGAAGTGGCAACTTCCAACTTCAACTGGGTTTAAGTTGTTTCAACTTTCGTTGGAGACCAAAAAACACCTTCCAACTTTTCCCATACTGGGTGCTATCGCAGAAGCACAGCTCGCTTCTGCAGCTCCTTCAGCTTATCATTGGCCATTCTCACATCAATAGCTCATAAGCTTGGCCATCTTGGCCCTTGAAATTTGGGGCGGGCGTTGTTCGATAAAATGATAGCTATGCATGGTAGATGTATCTTGAATGCTGACCTCATATATGAATCAACTCCAGTTTTTCGATAAGGGGGCGTCCCTGGGTGAAATGTGGGGAATCATCACTTTTGGAGGGGGAACCCCATGTTGAGCAACTGGGGCCGTTGATGGATCCGGGGCCAACATTCCTAGCCAAAGGTCCGCCAGTTTGATCCAGGGTCCATGCCACTTTCCTGCAGTCGTAGTCCGGAAACAGCGGGCCCAGTGGCATGACAGGCACCTCGCGCAGGCCCACAAATCGGCCCGTTCGTGGTGGTTTGGGGCAGCTTTCAGGGAGAAGCCACTAGGTCAATACGCAAAGGATGATTTGAGCTGCTCGTGGTGCGTGCTGACAATACGGCCGTGCCGTACGCGCACATCAGGGAGCAACTTTGCCAGCATCCATGGCTGGATGAAGCAACAGCCCCCACGGGACAACCACGGGAACCTGCATGATTGATGGCTTCAACGAGGTGAGGCTATCCACTTTGGCCCCCGTTGGATTCGCGAAAAGCCGCCCAGCAAACTTCCTCTCAGCAAGGCTTGAACCACCAGCTGCAAATATTTCGGAAATTCCAAGGCGTGAATTGAGACATTCTCGAGTAAATCATCTTATTCATGGGTCGTTGCATGATTAGACTTAGGCCCCCTTTGAGGCACTGGTAAAATGTAAAATGTATCCTTAAGTCTACCCCAGGTTGGTTTGGCCCCCGGGATCGCTGAGCTCGCCCTAAAATCGGGGAGCTCAACGCTCCCCACGTGGCTCAAACCGACCGCCTGAGCCGCGCTGAGAGCCGCCAGCGGCCAAAACCTGCATCCACAAAGCCAACGGTGCTTGGTTGCTTTCTGCTCCCCTGCTAAAAGTTTAACTTTTAGTGGTTTAATGGAAAGCCCATTAGTTGGCAAAAAGTTAAAGTCCTAACATCCAAGCAACATGCACCAAATTCGTTCGCACCACCAGAAACCATCACGTTTGTTGGTATAAGGGAATCGAATCATTCCAGGGATTCTTAGGTGGTGCGAAATGGATTTCGTTGGTATACTTACAGGGGAGTCATCATTCCAGTTATGCGAAATGGAATTCGTCCATCCACAGTACTTCTAGCCGCAAAGGGTATCCAACCTCCGTCACGGTGCTAGTCAATTATGTAAAACTAGGTCTGGGATTGGGCTGGGCGGAACTTGGAGGTGGTTGAAAGTATGGTTCCAACGCCAAGTAATGTAAGAGAGGTGCACATTGTTTCCAAGGGCTTTGGTCTCTGTGCGATACATTTCTGGCAGGTTCACAAGCAAACCTATATCAACACCTGGGTGATAAACATAAAGTGAAGATGCTGTAGTGAATATACCAGCACGCACTTGTTCAGGTTCCTCTTCATGGAAATGAACGCTTGCAACTTCATCAGCGCTAGCAAAATGGAGCTGTCTGGCCAAGCAAGAAAAGTGCGGTCAGCATCAAGCTACATTCGCCTTCCCACGTGGGTCCCCGCCCATTCTGGCTTCATGTGTATGCCTCGGCTCCATGAGGCATTCGAAGATTTCAGGGCCAACTGTTGCAACCACAGGTGGCCTGTTGGAAAAATAGATGGCCCTGGTACATGGAATGAACTACATTTAAACCAGTTGTTTTTCTTTTTTTTAAAAAAAAATCAATTTTAGCCAAACTAACCAAAGAGGACACCTATGGTTGCAACAACACCTGGATTAAGCAAAGATGGCGCACACACACGAGGGACCCCTTGTCTTGAGCACCTCGGCGGCCTGCAAGCATTCAAGACGTCCGGACCAAACCACAAAGCCACTTGGCTGTGGGTCAATATTAAATCACCAGGGGACCGCAGATGTTAGTCCATGTTTCCATATACCAGGGTTCCATTTTGGGTACCTATTGTTGAACCACAGCCACTTCGTTGAGTGCGTCTCCATCTTCCCCCCAAAAAGAAGCCGATGGCAAGCCGAGCTTTGGCTTGCCGCCGAGCCTCGGCCATGGTTTCATCAACGCTGCGGGCAAGCGACTGCGCCGCTGTGCGTGTTACATGTTGCAAGGGATGTGGCCGCTGGCTCGGAAAGTCAGCTGGCTGCTATTGGGGCTGGCTGGCTGCAAGGGGCTGTGACGTGGGAGGCGCAAGGCCAACTGATGGCTCGGTGCCTTTCCGGGAGAAGTGCTTTTGTTTTATGGCAAGGCATGAGCAACTGAAGCTGGCAATCTCTAGGTCCTCCAGATTTGACAGATTTGAGAGGTTAGAGTAAGGGGTAGTAAGGGTACCAACTTTTTTCGGTCTTGTCTATTTTAGTAGGGAACCGAATCTCCCAACCAAAAAGTTGGGTGAGAGGTCGGGCACCAATTGCTGAGGGATCTAATCATTTCTCATCACTTCTCTGAGCTGCTGCAGTCATGGGGCTTGCTTGAGACGCTTAGTTTGCGGCACATCAGACCTGATGGGCACCGGAAAGGCTCCCAGGTGCCCCAACTTCTCATGCAAGTCAGAAGAAACTCGGTCGCTTTCGGCTCCCCTGCTAAAAGTGAATAACTTTTAGTGGTTCAATGAAAAACTCACTAGTTGGAGAAAAACAAAAGTCCTAACATCCAAGCAAAATGCAAAGAAACATGGCCAAAGATATTATTTCCGTGGAATTCGAATCAGAAGTCCCAAGAAAAGATCCTTGGAGCTCTTCAGCAACCCAGGGTCACCGCGTGAGAAACCTCGTGCAGGAAACAAGGCAAGCAGTGACACCTTGTTGTTTTTGTTTTTTTGTATTGGTGGGAGGCCCCTTTGAAAACAAGGAATGAACATGCCGTTGAACTGTGCACAATTTCAAACGCGCAAGTCTCATGGAACCTCCTGCGACAAAAAGGCAGATGGCTCGCTTTCCAGCGTGTTCTGGACATACCTCATACCTAGCAGAAGCCAAAACGAGAAGCTGAAAAGTCCATCTACGGATTATATACCCCATGTGCCCGAATGGAAGGTTGCAATACTTTGCACCGCTTGGTATGGTAGCAAACAGTTTGTCTGTTTGCAGCCCACCTAAAATTGAGCAGAACCAACAAACCTTAAACAGCGAATAATATTCCCTCAAAGGAATCGCAGGCGCTTGCACGCGGCAGCTTCCCAAGCTGAGTCCTGTCACACAAAACGCACGGAGAAAGCGAGAAAAGCTACGCAGAATAGGACCCCCTTCTGTCTGGGGGAATGGACTTATAGCTTATACGTTGCTCTCTCTCTCTCTGCCGTGGGACCCGTTGTTAGGTTGTCTTTATGAAGCCAAAGTGAACCACAAAGGAGGGCAACCTTCTTCAGGTCATGATTAGACCAAGGCCCAGTTGTAGAACGTATATTCTATTGTTTGCTTCCCTCTGAGTCACTGGTAAAATGTAAAATGTATCCTGCTAAAAGTTTAACTTTTGGTGGTTTAATGGAAAACCCATTAGTTGGCAAAAAGTTAAAGTCCTAACATCCAAGCCAAATGCACCAAAGAAAAAGTCATTTGTTTTGTAGGCTTCCCCCTGTCTCACAACCCAACGCCGCGCAAGGTCCTGGACACTGAGCCCAAGATCGAACTGTTTTTCCCGCCGTCAGCCGAGTCAAATCCATTCGCCGAGGTCCCTGGGCCCACAGGAGGTGAGCAAACCGAAGAAAAAAATCCCCAAGGGTCTTACTGGGGTCATGATTTTGACGGTTTCTGGGGGTTATCAAAGTCAGAAAATAGGTTTGTTTGACTTTGATCACGGTAAAATACTCTTAGGTTTTAAGGGGTTGACACAAGGGATATCAGAACTGCTTTCTGCCTTTTGCTTGGGTTTCTTGTCTTTTGTTTTGGGGCGGGGGCAGGCTGTTCGGGGGGGGAGGGGGGGCCTCATGGCTCTGCCGAAATAAGCCCTGTTCAAAACAGAGGGTCCCTTTGCAACCCAACAGTGCTCATGAAGGATGGCAATAGAAACGAGGTCGACATGGATTTGATGGTTGCTCAGGATGCTTGCGCATGGCCCTAACTTTTGCTTCAGGCTTCCAAATCGCACGGACATCCATGCGATTTGCAACATCTGTTGTGTAGCACTGCACCACCTCAACCCGAAGCCTGCCAATGCCAAAGTACTGGACGAATGTGCCCTGGAGTTGAGCTACCGCCAGTGAACCAAAGGCTGGGCTAAGATAATGACCGTTTATTGCACTTCAGGAGTTTCATCCTCCAAACTGGGTCCCAAGGGCATTCTGTTACTGGGGGCAAGGAACCCAAGGGTGGGTTCAGTAAGTCCAGTATGTTCCTGTAGCAATTCATGCTTTGTTGTATGGCACTACGGGTGCAAGAAGTGGTCTCGCACTTTATGCAACTTTTTGCAAGTTGGTGTTGTTCGTGCATGACCGTCGAATGAACATCTTGCAAACATGGTGCTAAAATTGCAAGGGCATCCTTTAAGCGGAATTGAGAACTACTAAACTGTACAAAAAGCCCGAATGTTGACCTTGGATTAATGAACCCGTCCCATTAAAAAAGGGGCAGTCCCTCTCCAAAAGTGATGATTCCCTAGAAAATCCAGGGACGCCCCCTATGACTATACTGGAGTTTATTAGGCCGGGGTGCCAATTTTGGCTCCAAATGACGTAATTCCACACCCCACCGAAATCATGGCTTGCCTCTTGGATTTCATTTAAAACCACCTATCCATGGGTACCCCCAGAAGTAGACACACCGATCTGTGCATATCAACATATGAGCGAGCGGCAAAAACCTAAGACAACTTTGGGCGATTTCGAATGGGCAGTTGGCGTTTTCAGGGTTTCACTATTCCTGAAGATTTCTGACACCTGTCTTCGAAGATGAGAGAGGTTCGCCTCTTTCTCATCTCCCCCCCCACGAGGGCCGAAAGGACCAAAGCCCGAGCTGACACCTCTGGCAAGCCAAGGTAAGCCAAGGAGCAAGGCGACAAGACATCCTCTAACACCAAACAACCAGAACCACCTAAAGAAACCAAAAGAAAACACCAAACAAAACAAAAGACAAAAAATAAAATAAAATAAAACAAACACCAAAAAACAAAACCGGGTAGAACCACCGAAAGCTAGTTTTTCATTGTTGGCATGTAAAGTGAATGCTGCTCAAGCTGGAGGTCTCTGGATTTCCCAGCTTCAGTTGATCAATGTATTGGTCTGTTAAACCGATCGCCACTTTCGGAGGTCAACATGAGGAACAATTCTAGGGTTTTTCCCCGAACTGGCTGCTTTCCTGTGTTTCTGCTTTTTTGTCGTTGTTTTTTTTCTGGCCATTGTTCCAGGGGTTGATTGTCCCTCTCCAGTCTTTTCAAGCATCGTCCTTTCCAAACACCGGATCCGTTTCCCCGAAACGGATCCGGAGGCTTTCTAGAAAGATGCGGATCCCCGGACAGAACTCTCTCAGACTCTCAGCACAGCTTCATGGCATCCAGCGCGCATGGGGAGGTGAAGATGGATGTTTCTTCTGGGTGCCGGACAACCCCAACAGCCCTCCCCCAAGCTAACATGGAAGCTCCCAGGACCCCTTTGGAAGACTTGCTTCCATTTACAGAGGCCTTCTGGGAGCTTCCAGGTTCGTCTGAGGGAGGGGGAAAAAAAACAAAAGGCCGGGCCCCCAAAAGAAAGGCAGAGTGCCCAAAGGGCAACTCTTACTCACTGTCCGGACAAATTTCCGAAGTCCTGCGGTTCATGAACGACGATATGTCAGAAACTTGATCAGTTTGTTCTCCCGTGCATAAGCCAAGGCATAGACACAGCTCCAAAGCTGCTAATCATCCAAACATGGGCGATCGTCCAGGCTTAAGGATTCCGGCTTCTGACTTTGAAAAGCCCAGCTTGGACTAGTTGCACCCCTCAACCGCCACTCACATAAACTACCAAGCCCTGAGCACTGCCAAGTTGCCAAAGCATCCACTCTTTTGGCGCGTCGGATGGATCCGGTGACTGGACACTGCTGGCTGGAAGCATGTGGAAGCGTGACGTTTGAAGGCAAAAAACAGCCTAGGCTCAATTGCTACCCTCCCGCCAATTTACATGGAACCGTTCGACGTTCGGGGGGTCCTGGTTTGGATTCTGCTCCTTTTGAACTTGGACCGGGTCCCGAACGTCAGGTTCCACGTGAAAAGGCTGGGAGGCTAAGGGCCATCCTGCCAGCTTCCGTGCCCATGGCCGGCATGGGGCGCCGGCTCCGTTCGGAGTGTTGGCGCCCCCCCGCACAAAGTGAAACCATCTCCGCCCAAAGTGCGGCTGGACCCCACGTTGCAAAATGAAATCGAAAAGCCGGCCAAGTTGTCCCAAGTTTGGGCAGGATCACATTCGGCCTACGGCCCAAAGCCGTGTTCTGCCCTCAATGTGAGGGCGGCGAGTTGGTGAGTGATGGCCTTTGGGCTGTTCCTGGCCTTGCTCTTCGCTTTTGCGTGCAACTGTCCTATGCAAGTCCTCAGGCCAATCGGCACAAGGCCTGGTCAAAATGAGCGCGCCCCAGATCCGAAGGCATCAGCCAATGCTGGCACGTCTTTGTTCTGGTCTTTGATCTGGCAGATCTTGACTCTCGGCATCCGCGCCGTCTTTGTCCAAGGCCTCGCAGCACGTGCGAGCGTCTGGCATGGATGAAGTGGCACTCTCTCTCTCTCTCTCGCTCTCTCTCTCTCTCTCTCTCTCTCTCTCTCTCTCTCTCTCTCTCTCTCCAGCATCCTCAAGCAGGAAAACACTTGAAGGGATGTTTCTGATACATGCCAGTGTGCATGCATGCAAACACATTTGATCTGCATACAAATCTGCATGTGGGTAAACAAAGAGGCATAAACATGAAAACCCTCTAAGTACTCAGCAACCAGTCGCGCCGTTTGAAGACTCTCTGCCAGCCAAACATTGTATTAAGTTGAGCATGTGGTGTTAAGCCCATCTTCAAGGCAAGGCCCCTGGATCTTATCCAAGATGCTTGAAGCAAGGCCTGCACTTGCTTGCCCATCCTCAGGTCAAGCGGGCCAATGGACGACGGCAAGCCACTAATGCAGAGCCATTGCGTCAAGCAAGGTCCCTATGACTATGGCACCATGGTCTCTTTCTGGAAGAATGGGTCAAGCCCTGCCAGTCTTTGAATCACGGTCAAAACGTTCTAGTTGTGACTCGGTTGTCATTTGCAGCTAGCAGCAGCTAAAACCCGTGAGACAAGCAATGACCATGGGCCACATTCTAGTCGACAATTGCGCCTGCTGAACAATATGAAGCAACACTCCGGTGTGCAAATATGTATGCATACATACATATATATATATATACATATGCATCTTAAAAGCCATGTGTCTACGTGATAATGCTTCTCACGTGTCAGAAGAAGGAAGACCCTCAAAATTGTGCTCCTTGCGGTTTCCCTTCAAAACCTAAAGCCAAGCTTTGGACCACACCTGCCCGGGGTTGGGCGATTCAAGTCCATGCAACACCACACCCATTGCTTCCTTGCCTCACTTCCGATCTTCTTGGCTTGGCAAAACAACTAGGTCCTCCAGTAGAGAGGTTAGAATAATTGAATCTGGGTACCAACTTGTTTCTGTTGTCTATTTGTGTAGGGGAACCCTCCCAACCAAAAAAGGGTAAAAGGGCACTACTGGGGGACATGGACACGTAACCAAACCTTTTGCTTGCCACTTTTTGACTCCGGAGGCTGTGCCGGACATCTTTTGCTTGCCACTACAATGGCAATCCCCCGAAAGCATGCAGTCCAAGAACTCAGGAAGGGAGTTCACGAGTTGCTAGGAGGCTGCTGTGTTCGACGTTGCAAACCCTGGCCACGCCAAAATCGCCGCCAGGCTTCTTCTGCGTATCCCGCCGGAGCTTGTAGAGGTCAATGCTGCGAGCACCGCCGTGAAACTTGGAGATTGCTTGTTCCTGAGACGCAGGAACATCCTACTGTGGCGAATTGACTTGGTCGACGTTGAAAGGGGAGCAAAAAAACAAATCTTAGCAGTTAAGTGGGGACTTCCCACTAAACCGCAATAAGCAAAAAAGCTCTGCTGACTCCAGGCCTGTGGGAAAACAACTCCTCCATTTGCATCAGGTCTCTGGAAAACATAAAGATATGTCCAGTAGCGCCCCATCCCCTTAAAAACGAACGGTTGTTTCTCTTTGTCGCGTTTCTTTTTCCTTTTTCTGAACTTAAGCAAATGGAAGAATTCCATGATCCAACTGGACTCCTTCACCGGTGCCACTGCCTCATTGTCATTTGCCGACATAAAGACAACGCAGTCGGCCACGCAGCCGCGAAATTGCAATCCGAAGCATCCGGATAGTCTGATCGCCTTGAGCGTTTCACGCAAAAAGCCCTGTGAGAAAAAAAGTCACGCTGCGCAAGGCGCATCCCCTGCGCGATGCCGGCTCTGCACTTGGTTGACGTTGGGTTTGAGGAGCAGTTAAGTAGTTGGATTTCAACCACTCAACCCCAAGAAGATCAAAAATGGAACAGATGTTTCCCAACAACAGCCATGTGCAACAGTGTTGGAATGCAAAGTTGGCCATAGCATCTCCGGCTTGGCTGAGTTTGGCTGATGGAAGGGTGAGTTAGGCCATTTGATGCGTTTTACTGCTGGTGTCCATTGAAATGCCACTGAAACCCGGGTCAAAACATAGTGGCATTTTGGAAAAATAGATCGCCCTGGTACATGGAATGAAAACTAAACAAAGCGGCCACCTATGCTTTGAGGTGTCAAAGCGCAACCGCCAAGCGTCAAAGGAGGACTGGTCGATCTTGCCATCCTCGTCCACATCGAAGAGCTCGAAGAGCTCGTCCACCGTGTGGTTCCTACCGCGTCGCCGACACGCCGACACGCCAACATTGCGCCAGGCAGGCAGTCCAGCCCCCTGGCCCACCATAACATGGGTGAGTCTTTTTGTGACGGTACCACTTATTTGGTGGTTGTAAAGGGGAACCAAAAGGAAAACCACGATTTGGTTAGGCACAACCCCCCCCCCCAAAAGAAAACACATAGATCAGCATAGCACATTTCAAGTCTTCACTTGCCTGGAGAACAAAACTCAAAAGGCCGGCCTGTGCACTCCAAGCGCACACCCCTTCAAGGACGAGTAAATGAAGTCCAAGCAACCCTCAATCCCCCGGCTCTTCCCTCAAGGGGCTTGGCGCCTAGAAACGCAGCACTGGTACCTCCACTGCTGGTTGTGGCGGCTCACGACTGCAACTTAACCACTGGCTGTCAGGCGGGCACTTACTCTGACAAAGTTGCCATGCTTCTCTGACCACCACTTATGTGGAAAGAATTGGGAAGAGCCGTCCATTGTCACGGGGATTCCCAGCTGTGGGTTCCCCTATGAAAACTTGCCGAACTCTTACGCCAGTGTCAAAGTCGTGGATTGGCCAACAAAAGTAAGCAAACTTTTAATTTTCACGTGTGCCACGAAAACGGTCCGCGCCCAAAACGTCCCAAGTGAAAACAACCACCCCGTCTCTGGCTTTGAACACCCCTAAGCATCAAACTCATGAGCCCAGCTGAGTTAGCCCCCAAGCATCACCTGCACCACCGCCGTCATAGGACATCTCCCAAAACTCGTGGTTTCGCCAACGCCAACCCCAAGACCCCCCTCCCAACTTACGCACCCAGCTAGACTCCCCCCCCCCCGATCGGCCAAATGTCCCTAACACTTCTTGGGCGTGGTCATTTTGTGTGGCAACCACGAAGTTTGAGGACTTTTGGCCATCCCGCTCGATCGGAAGTGCCATCCCACTCGGGTGCATAAGTTGGGGGGGATGCACTTCCCAGTTGCCCAGCGCTGCCCTTTTTGTCGACTTGTTTGGGGAGAAGGGTTCCCCTTTAAACTCAACCAACCAAACAAGGATGCCATTTTGCCCCATGGAACTCCACTGGGCATTTGAGACTTAAAACTTGGGTGTGGTGGTCATTGTAGTGGCAACCATGAAAACCAACCCGCTTTACTTGGTTGACGTTGAAAGCGAAGCAAAACTTAAATTTTAGCAGTTCAGTGGGGATTTCCACTAAACCACAATAAGCAAAAATGCAACAAACAAAACAAACACTGCTTTGGCTTCAGTGCAACGCAACGCATGGACCGTTCACCGCCAAGCCGAGCTGCTCCACGTGGATGCCCAGCTGCCGGAAGCACTCTTGCACCCGCTCGTCCTGCTCAATGCGGGCCACTGGGCGGCGTTTTGGTGGCGATTGGGAAAAAATAGATGGGCCTGGTAAATAGAGAATCAAGACCCATCTATGCCAGTGCCATGTATTTTTAACCAAGCTAACCTAAAAAGGACAGCTATGCCTCAAGTACAGGACCTTGTCCATGGCTTTCGCTAGTTTTACCCCCGATCGGTGAGCTCGGGACATAGGCGCAACCCAATGGGCTTGGGAGGGAACAACTAGCAGGGAAGAGAAGAGAAAACCACGCGCTGGCAAGCAGGGAAGGGACAGAAACTGGGCAGCCCGAACCTGCTTCACGGACAAGCTTCGGACCTTGGGCACCCAAAAAAAATGGGTCAACAAATGGCGATTCAAGGTGCTCCGACTCGGCACAAGATACCGACATTCCAACCTGCAATGGAGCAAGGTCACTTTGAAACAACCTTACGTTTCCCAGCCTCCAAGCGCCAAATCAACGATCAAGAAGTACCATCTGCTATCCCGACACACACACACACACACACATATATATATATATATAAAACATGCCAAGAGTATCACTCCTATGAGCCATCCATAGGTCGCAAAAAAAATCCATGGCCAAAGCCGAGCTCCCAGCACTTGAGCTGAGCTCCAAGCACCGCAGCCACTCAACCAAAAACACCCGGCATCCGTCTCCAGGGTAGAGACGGAAAACGCAACTAGGTCCTCTAGTAGAGAGGTTAGAAGAAGGGTACCAACTTTTTTCAGGACGTCTATTTTAGTAGGGGAACCCTGCCCAAAAAAAGGGTAAAAGGGCACTACTGGGGGACCTAGGCAAAAACCCTCCGATCTTCTTGACAAACCTTGCGGGATCCTTGCTGCTCGGCCCATATGCCTGCCTCAGCGTTTGCCCTGAGAGTTACGTCTTTAGATTCTGCGGAAGGAAAAAAAGAAAAGGAAAAAAAAGAAGAAGAAAACAACGAAGAAAAAAAAACACTCGGATTCTGCCGGCGAACTCTGTTTCTTCTTTTTTGGCCTTTTCTAGCGAACTGGAACCCAGAAACGGCCCAAAAAGGGCCCCCCAATTGTTTGTGTGTCCCGCCGCGGGGCGCCTCCCGAAACCCACCCCCGTCCTGAATCTCCGTGGCGAACTCGTCATAGGACAAGTCACCTTCGCTACCTTGGGCCCATATTTTTTTCGTGGGGCGGTTCTTGGAGTAATGACCCCACATGAGTCACAATCAAAACCTGGTACAAAAATGGTGAACCCAGAACCATGTAAAGAATTAGAAAGGCGGCCGCAACTATTTCCGGCTGGGACTGCCCCTTACTAGCCTTCATCTACCCAGGTTTTGATTGTGGCTCACATGAGGGAACCTTTTTTCACCATCCAAACCTATTGAATTTCAACCCAGGACGCACCAAGCTGATTGCCACCACAACACAAAGAGGTCCATGTCCTGTCGCGGGCTGACTTTGGGCTGGCTGGTCCTGGCTGGCTCACGCTGGGAAAGCAGCCCACTGCCACGCATTTCCCCCCGGCGGCAGACAAAACAATGCAAGAGCTTCACCAGCAGGAAAAGATGACAACATGTAGAACTCATAAATCCTAAAATGCTGGTGAAGATGTAATGTAAATTTGCGCAAAGGTGATAATACACGAATTGCAAAGGCATCCCAAAGAATGCATAAAACCCTTTCCGCCAACCACCTAGCCCGCGTCCCCTGTGCAGAGCCTCTCCTTATTGGGAAACCAAATGGCTGTGGCAGGGAACCCTTCCGAAACCAGGAAAACAACGTCTCCCGCGCGCTAAGGCTCTGAGGTCCATCTTCTCGAAGAGGCCGAGGACCTCCTTGACCCAGCGCTTGTGACGCAGATACCTGCAGCACACGTTATGGGGCCAAACCCTCGCGGTGCCACCAAGAAACATTAGCGCTCTCAATGGTGGACCCTCTTCTGTGACAAGAACGCACGCACACATACACATACACATACACATACACATACACACACACACAGACACACACAGACACACACAGACACACACAGACACACACAGACACACACAGACACACACAGACACACACAGACACACACAGACACACACAGACACACACAGACACACACAGACACACACACACACACAGACACACACAGACACACACAGACACACACAGACACACACAGACACACACAGACACACACAGACACACACAGACACACACAGACACACACAGACACACACAGACACACACAGACACACACAGACACACAGACACACACAGACACACACAGACACACACAGACACACACACACACACACACACACACACACACACACACACACACACACACACACACACACACACACACACACACACACACACACACACACACGGGGGATGTTTTTGATGCGTCCCTTTTGTTTCCCATCGCGAGCACGTCTCCTGGCCACAGTGAGGGCTCAGTGATCAGAAACAAAAGCAAGAATGCCAACACGAAAACACGCAAAAGATTCACATCTCCTCCTCAATCAGCTCGAAGAGAGGTTACCCCCATGTTGTTCTGATACCCTCTTTTGTGCCACGCTTTGTTCACACTGCTTTACTTGGAACATGCAAGCACGGTGAGCCTCTTATGTTCTTCCATTTGCTTAAGATTGTTTCGTGTCAGCAAATCCCAAACTTACTTCCTGAGTGGACTGGCCAGAAAAGCGACCGAACTTCCAGGGGTACCTTCCCCATTCTTTCCAGGGATCCTTCTTTCTAGAAAACCTCCGGAAACCCAGGGAAAACGGCTGTTTTTTGAAAGAACGATGGTTGAAAAGAATGGGGAATCAACCCCTAGAAAACGTTTGATTTACCGCTAAAATTGCATTTCCAAACCTCCCAGTGACTGAAGTCCATGACCTCGAGGAATAATTGAACTTGTTGACCCCAAATTCATCAACCCCAGTTTATAATCGGGGGGGGTGTCCCTGGGTGAAATGTGGGGAACACTTGCTTGACGTTGGAAGGGGAGCAAACATTTCTCAATTTTAGCAGTTAAGTGGATTTGGAGTTCAACGACTAAACCGCAAAGAGCAAAACAATGTAACATGTGTCCCAACGACCACCATGGAAAGAGCCCCGTGGCCATGGGCTCAATTACACCTTAAGCCCCTTTTACCGGCCAACAGGAATTCGCCGACAATCATCGAGCCGGAAGTCATCGATCGCCAGTCGTCGAGCCAGCGGATGCCAAGGCTCTGCCCGGCTTGCTGCTGCAGCGCTTCTTGCTCAGTCAAGGCCTGCGCAGAGACGCTCTCAGCGCGGCTTTTGGGGGCGGGGGAGGTTTTGGGGGCGGTGCCGCGTTCTTTTCGTGGTCTTAATGGGAAACCAAGGGCACACCCGCCCGTTTTGGGCGGCCCCCGAAACAACACGACACTCCCAAACATGAGTCTCCGGATTCGGGAGCAATCTTCACCGCGGCTGCTATGACATGCCCCCTGCTGCAGTCGCCGCTTGGGGAAGACTCTTCCTGCCAAGCGGTAGGGAAGCGGAGCGAAAGGACTTCGCATGTTCGCAGGGAAAAACAAGGAACCTTGAGAGAAAACGGGTCAAAAGCTGACACCTAGCTAACGCTGCCTTTTTTTCGCCGGGCTTTCAAGCCCTTGGCGTAGATGAAAGCGTTTGCCAACCAGAAACACCGACATGGTGGTAAAAACACATCACCCGAAAATGTGTTCTCAGGGGAAAGGGGGCAGTCACACCTTTGGCGCCCACCATCTTGCCACCCTGCCCAGCTTTCGGGACGGCGCGCAAGAGAATCCTGCGGAACTGGTTCGCTGCTCCAGCGGTAGCATTCCCTCAGGGGTAAAGGGCCCACCTTGCCCTGCTGTCGAAGCCTTCGAGGCCAGCTTTCGGGGCCAGCAATAACGGCACGTCCACCCACCCAAAATCCAAAAGTCGCCGAATCGCCTTGGCGTTGTCCACGAAGATCCCGGTCACCACGTTGATGAAGCAGAAGACCGTAAAGAAGACCTGCGCTCGGATCTTGTGGCCTGGAGCCCACAGTAACTAGGGGCAGTATGAACTCAGTGAGGAATTATTCAACTTGTTGACTCCACATTCGTCAACCCCAGTTTATTAAGGGAGGGGTGTCCCTGGGTGAGATGTGGAGAACCAGGACTAGGTCCTCCAGATTTGAGAGCTTAGAAGAAGGCTACCGTTTCCTTTTTCTGTTGTCTGTTTTAGTACGGGAACCGAATCTCCCAACCAAAAAAAGGGGTAAGAAAGGGCACGGACCTAGCTGGGGGACCTAGGTAAGCACGGCTGGGCGAAAAATCAACGCGACGACCACTTGAGAAGAGGGAGCCACACATGGCAGCTGATCAATACTTCTGTTCCGTCGCGAGCAAGGCAAATCCTTCGTGAACCTTGCGGAACTCTGTCGCCAAAATATGTTTACGTGTGAGTGAGTGGTGTGAGTGACTGTGGATGAGTAGGGGTGAGTGTGAGTGAGTGTGGGTGAGTGTGAGTGAGTGTGGTGAGAGTGGGTGAGCGTGAGAGAGTGTGGGTGAGTGTGGGCGAGTGTGGGTGGGTGTGGGTGAGTGTGGGTCAGTGCCAGTGATCGTGGGTGTGAGTGAGCGTGAGTGTGAGTCAGTGTGAGTAATGGGTGCGGATTTATTTTGGGATTTTTTTTCGTTTTTTTTTGGGATTTTTTTTCGTTTTTCGTCCGGGCCAGCAAAATGTCGTATTTTACAGCATTTTCTCGCGAAATTGACGCATTTTACACTAGCTCGTCAACATCCCCAGCATCGTTTTCAACATCCCCCGCATGTCCGACCAACCTCCCTAGCATCACCAACAAATCGTGGGTAACAAAATCCAAAAATGTAGCTGGCGGGTTGACGGGGTCAAAACAACAACGCTTCAAACAGGAGGGCATTTCAATCCCAGCAAAAAAATACCAAAAAACAATTAAGAAAAACAGAGCGGGGTAGTGATGATTCGAACAGGGGTGCAATTAAATCTCTGCAAAAAGTCTAAAAAGTAGCGGGGGGGTTGGGGGGCGGCAGCCCCCCCATGATGTTCGAAGAATTGATGATTCAACTAGGGGTGCAATTAATTTTCTCTCTGTAGAAAATCTAAAACGTAGCGGGGGGGTTGGGGGGGGGCGGCAGCCCCCCCATGATGTCGGAAGAAGTGGTGATTCAAGTAGGGGTGCAATGATTCAAGAAAGGGTGTGATAGAATTTAACAGGCAGCGGGAGGGTTGGCGGGGGTGGCTTCCCCTATGATGTTCGAAGAAATGCATACATACAGACATACACGGACTACACAGATTACCTAAAATGTCGTATTTTGCAGCATTTTCTCGCGAAATTGGACGCTCGAAAAAGTGATGATTCAAACAGGGGTGCAATTCAATCTCTGCCGGGCCAGTAAAGTGTCGTATTTTACAGCATGTTCTCGCGAAATATACCCGCATGTCCCACCAACATCCCTAGCATCACCAACAAATCGTGTGACGGGGTCAAAGAAATGATGATTCAAGTAGGAGGCCATGTCAATCCCTGTAAAAAATACATAAAAAGTAGCGGGGGGGTTGGGGGGGGGGCGGCAGCCCCCCCCACGATGTTGTTTGCAGAAGTGATGATTTGAATAGGGGTGCAATTAAATCTCTGCAAAAAGTCTAAAAAGTAGCGGGGGGGTTGGGAGGGGCGGCAGCCCCCCCCCATGATGTTCGAAGAATTGATGATTCAACTAGGGGTGCATCTCTGTAGAAAATCTAAACGTAGCGGGGGGGTTGGGGGGGGCGGCAGCCCCCCCATGATGTCGGAAGAAGTGGTGATTCAAGCAGGGGTGCAATGATTCAAGAAAGGGTGTGATAGAATTTACAAGGCAGCGGGAGGGTTGGCGGGGGTGGCTTCCCCTATGATGTTCGAAGAAATGCATACATACAAACATACACGGACTACACAGATTACCTAAAAAGTCGTATTTTGCAGCATTTTCTCGCGAAATTGGACGCTCGAAAAAGTGATGATTCAAACAGGGGTGCAATTCAATCTCTGCCGGGCCAGTAAAGTGTCGTATTTTACAGCATGTTCTCGCGAAATATACCCCGCATGTCCCACCAACATCCCTAGCATCACCAACAAATCGTGTGACGGGGTCAAAGAAATGATGATTCAAGTAGGAGGCCATGTCAATCCCTGTAAAAAATATATAAAAAGTAGCGGGGGGGTTGGGGGGGGGGCGGCAGCCCCCCCCACGATGTTGCTTGCAGAAGCGATGATTTGAATAGGGGTGCAATTAAATCTCTGCAAAAAGTCTAAAAAGTAGCGGGGGGGTTAAGGCCGCCCCCCCATGATGGTCGAAGAATTGATGATTCAACTAGGGGTGCAACCCCCCCATGATGTTCGAAGAATTGATGATTCAAGTAGGGGTGCAACTAATTAAATCTCTGCAGAAAATCTAAAACGTAGCGGGGGGGTTGGGGGGGGCGGCAGCCCCCCCCATGATGTCGGAAAAAAGCCACCTGCCGAAGAGGAACTGGGAATGCAGAGGATGCGAAAAGCCAAAAAGCCACCAAAAGCTGCATAAACCAGCAAAAAGCCGAAAAGCCTAGAAGCCCAGAAGCCGAGAAGCCAAGAAGCCGAAAAGCCAAGAAGCCAAGAAGCCAAGAAGCCAAGAAGCCAAGAAGCCAAAAAGCCAAGAAGCCCAGAAGCCGAGAAGCCGAGAAGCCAAGAAGCCAAGAAGCCGAGAAGCCAAGAAGCCAAGAAGCCGAGAAGCCCAGAAGCCAAGAAGCCAAGAACCAAGAAGCCAAGAAGCCAAGAAGCCAAAAGCGAAGAAGCCAAAAGCGAAAAAAAATCCCAAAAAAAAACGAAAAAAAATCCTAAAATAAATACCCCTCCGTGAGTAATTAAGTGAGTCAATGTGAGTGATGTGAGTGAGTGCTAGTGAGTGTGAGTGAGTGTTGGTGAGTGTGAGTGTGGGCGAATGAGAGTGAGTTCGAGTGAGTCTGTGTGTACACCGGCGCATTAGATCTTCTCTGCTCACTCTAAGTGGCCTAGCCTTGGAAAGCCACCTACTGGAGCGGGGTTTGACTGGAGCCAAGGCGCATAGATGCCCATGAAGTAGTCGATGAGCCAGCTCATGGTGTCCAAAGGCGCCACGGCATCCTTCCAGTCAACACCTGGCACAAGGCACACGAAGCGCGCATGGAAAAGAGGTCCGTCTGCATGCCTAGAGCTCAGACTCGCTTCCGAGAGGATGGCCCCAAACAAGTCTGAACTGAAAGTACCAAATACATGATTAAAACATATTACAATGCCGCCGCGGGCGGGCGGCTCCAAGGAATAAACTCGTGATTGCTTTGTTCGCACGCATTTCAGACTCAGGGAACCCCCTCTGCAACGAATGTTCACATCGGTTTACCCCCCGGGTGGGCTTGCTCGAATCTCAGCCCCCTCGCGTGACTGCCCTGCACCTCCTGAGATGGCCATGAAGAGAGTGAGCATGCTTCCTGGGCGCGAAATCGTCTCGGGCCGTCATTGCAAATGAGAAACGGGTGAGCAAACCAACAAAGCTTTGGCACCCAACCTGTGCGTCGCAACTGAAATCATATGTCCTGGCCTTGGCAGATTTTGTTCTGGGCCCAAATTAAAAGGGGTGTCAAGTAGGTCGGGACAAATGCAAAACACGATCTACACTTGGCTTGCCGGTCCTAAAAATGCAAGGCATTCAGCGAGTTGACAAGTTGTGGGGCTGGCAACGTGCCGCAATTGAAGGAAACAACAGAACTCAAGGTCAACCTGGGACAAACGAATGGGCGTGTCTTGTTTTGAGAGTACCCTTTTGGGGTTGCTATGGGTTGCTTTAGGAGGGAAACCCAAGCGAGGGAAACCAAACAGAAACCGCAATGTTGGTGAATTGTTTGGTGGCTCCCCCATTTTGCGACAAATCCAGATGTCGATACAGTAGGGCCCCCGGATGGTTGCGCCTCTGGAAAGCGCCCACTGGCGAAATGGGCTTGACCCCTCCGCGAAGGCCTATCAAAACGGTTTCCACGAAACTTCTGTCGCTGCTTGTCCATGGGAGTGATCGACTCAGAACGGCTTCTGGGGTGCAGAAGGAAACTTACCCCTTAAAACTCCAAGCCCTGGGGAAGTTAATCTTTTACAGACATATAGCCCATGTTACCCAAAAAGTTGAAAAGTTGTGTTTTTAAGAGGTAAGGAAACTACACAAGGAACAACACTGAGGACCTCTGGGAATGGACAATTTGAGACTGGGACTCCAGGAAGCGCGAGGTCCGCGCGTTTCTCTGGCATCTGACTTCTAGCCGGGAACCCTCAGCTGACTTTTGTCGTCTATCTGCATACTCGGGATAGGTAGAATCTCGACTGCGCCACGCGCAAAGCCTCACTGCTTGTTGGTCAGCGGAGGAGGAAAAAACAGATTTCCCGCAAGGCGACCATGCCCGTACAAAACTCCCCGCAACTCCCTGGCTCAGCCAGAAGGTTACAGGCTGAATATCCCAATAGACAGTCCTAGGGGGGGGAGGGAGCCCAAATAAGGCCTTAGTAAAGCTTTTTTGAGGCCCGGAATCGGGCCTTGCCTTATTAGTTGACTTTGAAAGGGGAGCATGTTTTTCCAATTTTACCAGTTAAGTAGTTGGATTTCAACCACTCAACCACAATAAGCCATTAAATGCAAAATGTTTCCCAACAACAACCGAGTTATATATTTGGGATCCTCCCTCTTCCGCCCGAGCTTTCTCGCTCATCCATCCGAGGGGCTGCCCAAAGTCCCGTAGAACTTCTCGATCTCCGGGAAGTTGCCCTCGTTGCTGCGGAGGTGGTTGTAGGCCAGCTGCATGAAAGTCACGCCAAAGATGAAGATCACCTCGCGGGGGCGGGGGGGGGGGGGGGTTGAATAAGGCCTTATTAAGGGCTTGGGGCTTCATAAGGGCTAATTTGGGCTCCCTCCCCCTCCCTCCATGCACGCCAAAAATGAACATCACCTCAGGGCGAACCAAATTTTCGGCCCATACTCCGAGATGGGCCGTAATTTCAGGCGCTTGCAGAAGTGGTGGGGGGGGAGCCCTGAATAAGGCCTGAACAAAGGGCTTTAGGGCTTAATAAGGGCTAATTTGGGCTCCTAACCCCCCCCCTGCTCCCCCTGCTCCAGCCCCCATGAGCGTAGGGCCCTCCCGTATGAATGCGATCAATGGGCCCGGAAACGGCGGCAACTGCGGTGAACCCAACATCTCCTTTCTACCATGCACAAACGGGGTACGCACGTCAGGACAACGGGATATGTTCTTGGCTGCTCTCTCGTTTGAGCACTACCCTTCAACTTGTTGCGGTTTCCAGAAAGTACAACCTGGCACCGCGAAAGGATTGGCATTTTATAGAATTCTTATGGTTACTTGTCTTTCTAGTCTTGCATTGTGAACTTGTGAATGGGGAAAATCATATTTTATAATCTACAACTTTATTATTGGCCTTTCATAGAAATCGCATGGTTGTTTATCTTTCTAGCCTTTTATTATCTATTGTAAACTTTAGAATCTCACCCATCAATCATTTATTATTTACTGTGAATCTTGGAATTCTTGATTTTTATTATTTGCAACTATTTTATTTTAAGATTATTTGCAGTGAGAGATAGAATCCTTTTTGTTGCAGCACACCAAAGAATCTTCAATATGAACAATATATCACTCACCAGCCATTTCTCTCTTCTTGGCTGGGTTTATATTGGATATCTTCCAATTCCTTTCCCAAGCCTCTATTTTATGGCTTGGTGAGGTGATAGACGGGAAAGATTGGAATGAAAGGGAGAGGTGACCGAGAGAAAGAGATGCCACCTATCACCCTTTCCTTTTCCCTTTCCTCTTTCCCTCTCCCATCCTTGAAACGAGGGAATAGGAAAGAAAAGGAAAAGCGTTCTCATAAAGACAACTTACGACATCTCCCTCGATTTCCAGGATTATTTGTTACCTTTCGGATTCTGTCCGTCAATGATAGGGAGGAGAGACAAAGGTAACAAGAGAAAGGACATGTTATCTCGTTCTTGTCCTTTCTGTAGCTTAAGAATCTAGATTTGGAATTATGGATTACCTTCATTCTGAGACTGTTGAGTCCAAATTGATGCGATGTGATCTTTGGCTCCATTGGGTTCAATCGACCAATTCATGTTTATCGGGGAAATGGGGATTGAAATCACTGAGATGTGAAATCTCCTTGAAAGAAAGTGGCGTGACATTCCGAGGGCAATTCACCCCCCCCAAATTTTCCCAAGTCTAAGGCGGGGTATATGATGGGGATTGACCTCAATCAGAAAAGCGTGAACATGTTTAGACAGTTAGAGTTGGCGCCAAGCCGAGGCAAATCTTGCCAGACTCGCTGGCCTTCCCAGCAGGGAATGAGGGACCTGGTGGTTGTCTTTGAGTCCCAAACTGGTTCATTCCCAACACCGGGCCTTTTTTCATTCCCTAGCTGTCGCACCAAGCCAAAGCCACCTTTAACCTTGGCTGGAATTAGGACCCCAGCAAAAAAATGTATCTTTTTTGCCTGGTGAGTGGAAAACAAATAGAACCCCAAAAAGCAAAAAAGCAAAAAGGGGAGCTAATTCTGGGGAAGTAACCTCGTCCTCGGCCACCTTCACCAATGTTGACCCCGGATGTGCAACCCCTGTTTGTCAATATGGGGCTGGGGGGCAGTGACTGCCCCCCCTCCACTTTTGGAGGGGCCCCCGTATGTAATAGACAGGGCTTTTCTTCAACCGGGGTCACCTCCATTTGCTTAAGTCCCCTGGCAAAAAAATAAGAAAATGTCCAGTAGAAATTGATTCTCTTTTAAAACCAACAGGGGAAAGTAAAAAATATTCTTAACCAAATTGAAGGTCGACTTTGTACAAATTCACACTTCTAGATTCTGCGTGCGTCGCACACCTGATTGGACAATGACGTCCAGTTCTGCCCAGTTGCCCCTTGCGAAGCGATCTTTGAAACAAGGAATGCCGCGCTTCCAACTCGGCCCCAAGGCATTCCTTGGCCCCAGTGAGATCCTGCAAAGGGACTCGACCCAGGGGCCAAAGCTCCGCCCCCTTGGTAGAATCGCACGATTGAACAATCCAGGAGTCGCAAAAAGACAGGCTTAATAAATCACGCATCTTTGAGGTCCTTGTGGGAAACTCCAAAAACTCGTACCAAACCAAAGGGGAAACGAAAGAGCCACCATATCTTATTGCGATGCCCTGCTCCCGCTTCGATTCAAACCGAGGCACGATGCCCAACAGGACGAGGACCCAGAACAAGGTTCGCAATGACCTAGTCGAACCCGTGCAAAAAGATGGCCAGACTTCGATCCCTTGCAGAAAGTGACGACTGTGCTCGATTGAAAAAAGAAAATGAAAGAAACCAAATTGACAACAAGTCGAACATGCAGAGGAGAAAACTGCAGCCCCCGGATGGCTGTCAAATGGCACGAGGGAGATCACTGAACAAACCGCTCAAATATTCGTATTTGTTGCTGCACCCTCCCTTGCCTACACGGAAATGCTTATCCAAACGGTTCCTGCCAAACGGGGAAGCGTCGTTCCGCTGCACCCCGAGGTCCATTTCTGACTGAGAAACTAACATGAAACCGGCCGTGACACGGAGATGTCGTTCTGCTAAGGCCGCTTGCTCGGTGGTGCTCTCTTAGACTCAGTTCAAAGATGCAAGAATCAAAGGGTTAACCTTTGGGGCCATGACGAAACATGGACCAAAGCTGAAAGAATTTGGAAGGTCGGATGGGGAAACAAACCTCTTGAGGAGTCAAAAGACTCTGCCGCATGGGTTGTCACCGCGCTGATCTGGGGTTTCGCACTCGTTGGGTGGCCATTTGGGCTGTGCAAAAATGAACAGGATTTCGAAGGGAAGTCAAACTGTTTCTCAAAAATAGCCTGATTGAAGACACACCCGAATGCAAGTGCCAAAGCTTCAAAGGCAGAACCTTGCTGCAACATCCCGTCCGGCTGTCCTGTGCCCGAAAAAATAAATCCCTTACAAGCTGTGCGAATAATATACCTACATATGTATAATATATATATATATAGATAACTTTTGTATATATATATATATGACTCATCCGGAGCTGCACACTTTTTCTGCCAGATGCAGGGCTCCGCCTGCAAGTAGATATGCACTTCATTAAGTGCAGCAGCTGCCGTCAGGTAGGTGGTAAACACCGGAATATTTTCAGATCCACATCGATGAAAAGAATCCAGTGTGGTGACTTGATAGCGATAGCTCCCCAAGTGGATGGAGGAGAGGAGGAGGCGGCCTGAGGAATCCCTTGAGAGGTAAGACGGCAGGATTTGTATGCATTCCTCCAACGTCAAACTTCTGTAAACAGTGGGCATGACTCATCCGGAGCTGCACACTTTTTCTGCCAGATGCAGGGCTCCACCTGCAAGTAGTTATGCACTTCATTAAGTGCAGCAGCTGCCGTCAGGTAGGTGGTAAACACCGGAATATTTTCAGATCCACATCGATGAAAAGAATCCAGTGTGATTTGCCAAGCAAAACTCGACATTGGGTTCTCCAGCGCATATGGGATTCGATATTTTTCACAAAGTCTCATACAACGAAGGGAGAAACGAAGAAGTTGGTTTCCCTGTCGAACCTTTGCCAGATCCTTACCAGAGAGCCAGTTAAATCCCCATAGGTGGTCAGCATCTCGCAATGGTCCAGGCCCTTTCCCGTCCCATTTTCGCGCAATCGACAACGAAGTGCACGGCATGCCAACCCAAAGGAAACAAACGCGGCCACTCTTCAGCAAGTTTATGACTCTGTGTTCGATGTGAACGTCGAGAACATTATGTGAGGAAAATAAGCAAATGTCAACGGGGTATGCCGCAACTCCATGCTGAAGAAATGCCGATGAAATACGCGCTGTACCCGCGAACAGCTCCAAGCAAAAAGATGAAGGCAAGGGTGAGACATGGAATATATCCTCCCATCCAAAGCTCAACATGGCATTCTTGCTGCGATCGTCCCCTGCAGAACACGCTCGAGGTTTTGACTCGACCATCGACAGAACTCCATGTTTTCTGACGAAACTTTGTTCAGCAATTGCTGAATCTTCCCCACTTTCGTGTACCGTCGCACACTCTGGTCCGTGTGCCAACGGCCCCGCGCTTTCACTCCAGCGTGATCCCGAGCTCGCGTTTGCAGATCTTCGGCTGCGCCGCCGTGGCGCAGCTGGTAGGGGTGGAGCCCTGGAACCCCCAGAGCTGCCCCAGCTGCTGCAAACTCTCTTCTGAACTCGGCACTGCTGAAGGGGTAGATGAAGTCGTTCTTGGACTTGAGCCTCTTCACATACTTGTGCAACACTCTGCCAAGAAACTCTCTGCCTGGGCTGCTGAGAGGCACACTGTTGTCGAATACACCGACTTTGTCTGGCTTCCCGTCTTCGGCATCGCGGATGACCAGACTGTAATGTCGGTACTGCGGCCCTCCTCCCGGAACCGGCGCCACCAGGTCTTTTCCGCGAAGCCCGATACTCTCTCCAGGTCTGAGGTAGCAGTCGTGGTCTATCATCAGCTTTGTTGCCATGAGCATCTCCCCTCTGCCTGCCAGCACCATCGACATGCCCCTGGCCAGCAGCGCTGGTAGCGGCAGCCGGCTCTGGGGTGGCTTTTCTTTCCTCCACCCTTTTAGAGCCCTCCGGCTCCGCGGAAGACGCCCCTTCTGGGATATGTTGAAAAACTCCACTGACGCCACAACCTTCTCCCCCTCGCTCGCAGACTTTCCGTCTACGAATAGACAGTCCAGGAAGTCTGCCAAGATCGCATCTGTGTTGTCCCCGGTGGGCCAACTTATTCCGGAAGTTTGGCAGAAACCCTGGAACATTGCATAATAGCTCTTGTACTGGTGCTGCACTTCGCTGCTCACAGAACGCTCCTCCAGGATCGTCATCATGCAATTTTGCGCCCGCCTTCCAACCATCAACTCCTGCTCTGCCGGGATTCTCTGCACTGATCTTCTTGCGCCCGGGGTGACCAGCTTGATCACCTTGTCTGACTTTAACACTCGGCTCTTTATTTTCTTGGCAACCCGGATGGTGTCCACTTTCATGACACGCTGTCTTGCTTTTTGCTGTTGAGCTGGGAGGCTTCTCACAGGCGGCGGGGCAACCCGGGGCCTCGTTGCCACTCCATGGCTTGTGAGGACCCGGGTGGACCTGGCCCCTGGAAGGGCCATCCGAGGGGTTGCCCTCTGAGGGTACCCACCGCACTCGAAAACTGAAACCTCCAGCTAAAGACAATGCACTGAGCTGCTGTGTAATGCGAAGCATGTCGTAAGTGTGAGCTCTGCCCTTGTTTGCCGAAAATGCCAGTGCCATGTTGTCAACCAAAATGAGATGTCGCTGGCCACGTGTGTGTGAAGCTCGACAGAGACGCCTAAGAGCCCTGCCCTCCTTAACCGTGATGCATTCGTTCCCTGACTCCCACTTGCCCATGAGACATGTTTTCCAAATGGAGGTTCTGAGAAGGTGAGGGGGTACTTCAGGAAAATCGCTGTCTTCCACGTATTGCTCCAGAAGTCTCGCATCCGGATCGGCCCCCAAAACCGTATCAACCTCCCCAATCACATCCCTGCGCAGAGCCCGAGTCCTCGGGTTCCACTCTTCCGGGCTGAGCCGCTTGAAGCGCCACCTCTCTTGCCAGCCAACGCGACCAACTTCATTGCGGTCGACTTCGGCTTGACAAATGCCATAACCGGTGGGAGACGCGTCACTGCAATGGATAGTGGGGCTCCAACTTCGTCTAATATCTGTGTAAAGCATAGGTATCAACCCTGCAAATATCTTGCGCTCCTCGATCTCACGACCCTGCAGAAAACGTTTTGGGCTGCCATCGGGGTTCTTTTCGATGAAGTCATACAGCGACCGGAACACGCTCATACCTGCCCTATTCAAGACACAGATAAACATCGCATGCCCCAACAGCTTCTGAATCGTTTTCCCCGAGACAGCGACTTTGGTAACTTGTTGAAAAGCGAGCTTGATCTTCCATGCCCTTTCAATGGTTGCCCGGATTTCCCCAGCACACCCGTCGACCATACCTCCCAAAGTTTTGAAGGTGGCGCTGGCCGATTCCTCCTCGTGCAGCGAAAAACCCAGCCCCTCCAACTCTGCTGATACCTTCTGCTTGGCGTCGTTGCATGCGTTTGGGTCGGTGCTGATTGTGTGCACGTTATCGCAATAGGGCAGTGTAAGGATACCTTTTTGGGGATGACGGGAGCCGGATGACCTTCGAGAACAACCTGGTCCCTAGGAATACCCAAACTCCGCAAAGCCGCCCTCTCATGGATTTGTTGGACAAAGTAAAAGGACCACGAGAAACCCATTGGGAGAACAGCAATTGCAGGACAAAACCGTCTCATGTTGGCATGGATAGACCCATTGTATCTCGTCACCCAGTCAGCATCCTCAAAGCAAACATCCTCTCTCAACACGAAGAACTGCTCCAACCCCAACCCTGCAGGCAACCGAACAGCGTAAAAGCAGTCTTTGATGTCGGCTCCAGCAATATAAAGGTTGTCGCCATCCTCAAGCTCCAAGTCGCAAAGGGCAGACAAAGATCCCAGCTGAGTGTGCGGAGATGGCTTGAACAACATGTTTGTTTGCCTGCAATCAAGAACGAGTCTTTGACGAGGTTTGACAACCCCATCAACAACCTTGGCCTTCTTAGCCACAGTGAATGCCCCAACCCTTCCCCTGCACTCCTCAGTGAAGCACAGGATGCCCCGATCATGCAGCTCCCGAAGAAACTCAAGATACTTGCGTCGAGACCTGAGTGAAGGGTCGTCATACGGCACCAACCTTGATGCGCTTCTGGAAATGTGAGTCCAGACGTCGGCATCCTGCAGCATTCGATCCTCGAAGTTCTCCACCACATCTCGAAGATCACCATCAAGTGCCTGAAGCATGTCAACTCCCGAAGAGGTCCCTTCAGGAAGCGAAAGCTGGTCAAGCCTCATTGGCACAACATCACCCACGCCCGTCTCCAAAGGCACATATGAAGACAAAGCTGCACGAAGCGCCTGTAGGGCTTCTGAGCCGCATGCACCAGCAGGTTTGGGCCCCATTCGCTTCACGGCAGAGATGATACCCTTGATGGCCTCCTTCTGAGAAGTCGGAAGAGAATCCACCGAAGGCACCAACCTGTCGTGGCCAGAGCCCTTTCCACCGAAAAATAGCGAATTCATTGCAGAAATGGACTGGTTCACCTCTTCGATGACAGCCCGTCGTCGGAAAACTCTCTTTGCAACAGCCCTGCACACATCCCCTCGAGGACCCACTTCACTCTGTATCAGCGGTAAAGGAAAAACATCTCGTTTACGTCCATCCTTGAGAGGCTCGTGAAAAACCGGACTGCTCCAATTTGTCTTGCTGTGGAGAGGCATTGCTGCCAAAACGGGAGGATGCGGCCACAGCACCGCAACCCCCTGTGCTGGCACTCACGCAGATCCCGCCGCCCCACCCTTCGGAGCGGCCTTTGGTTGGCCCTTTTTGGACCCTTTTGCTTCTGCCAACTTCCTCTTCTCCTTCATGATCTGCGATTGCGCCTGCATCTTCTTGGCCACGAAATCTGTTAGCGTGGGAACCACGATTCCTCCACCTTGCCGGTAAGTCTGACCCATGAAATGCTCTGCCCCCATGTACGATGGGGCACCTGGGGAGTTGGCATGGGCTTCTGAAATCAGCTGGCGTCGCCCGCAAATGAGCTCCATGCACGCCAGGCTGGCAACATTCAAGCTGTCGTAAGTCACAGCAAGGTCCAGAGCCCTCGCAAGCACCTCATCTTCATACACGCTTCGATCTCCGTCGGGGATTCTTGACGCGCCCAGCCACATGTGATGCTGCGCTGTTGCGCTCTCGGAGATTGATGACACTGCCTTGACATACTCCATCGCTGTTCGGGGCTGGAAAGGAAAATCTTCAAACTCGCAGACTTGTAGCTCATTGACGGTCTCCCGAAAGCTGCGAAGCCTCTCACCGTTCACTCCATATCGTACCTCAAGAGTGCGAACATCTTCACTTGCGGACCTATCGTCCCCTTCCACAGCCTCCGACATCCTTGCCAGGCGGATCCTCTCTTCGCAGAAAGCGGGTATCGCATCTTCAGCAATCTGATGGATCAAGCATGGGCGTGTCACACCCCCGCTCGAAGTCACATTGGCCAGACCCCACACACCATCAATAGGATGGCCCACCACGGGATGCACTCTCTCACCTATCTTGTGACCTTCCACAAACTCGGCCAGAACCCAGACTAAAGCACCGAACACTGGGGCTGCTGGAGCACCTGGTGCCGGCGCAACGCCCAAGCCTCGCCGAGTTCGCTCTTGCGCCGCTGCTTGTTGCCCCGCTTGAAGCAGAGCACCATACTGAACAGCTGTCATTGGTCTGAAGCCGTAGATGTGTGCAGGATTTACTCCATGAGGCGGGGCCCCGCCCGGAAGAGCGGGATGAAAGCCCGTAAAATCCCCATTACCTGCAGCCAACTCCTCCACATTGGTCCAAATCAGGGGTCATGATCAGGTACTCGTCCCCCTCGACATGGTCGAGCACTAGCCTTGTATGAATGCACGGCGGAGCCTCGCCGTAGTGGACATACACTACATCCCCTGGGGCAAACGCCATTTGGCTCACCTAATCTGCACACCCTTTGCAACGCCAAATGCTCCTTTGCTTTTCCCGGAGCCCTTGACGTCCAGGCTCAGCACACGATCCTCACCAGTCTTAGCGTCACTGAATGTGAGCTTCAGGGCCAATGCAGTCTGGGAAAAAACCAAGCAAAGCCCAAGCACCACCAATCCAGCTAACAGGTGAAAGCCTGGCGTCCAATTGTGGTCTGCAGATCCGGCTTTCCAATAACAGTTGCAGTTGCACGCGGGGATCTCAGGCTTTGAGTGGCCTAAAGCAATGGCTCCGCAAACCGCGGTCTGCTCCATTCCCCTGAGGAATCCCTTGAGAGGTAAGACGGCAGGATTTGTATGCATTCCTCCAACGTCAAACTTCTGTAAACAGTGGGCATATATATTTATTTATGTATGTATGCTCGCTTTTTGATTGGATCGCTCGGAAAAAGTCCGAACCTTTTGTCGAACAGGAAAAGGTGCTTTCAAAAATCAATGTCCCCGTCGAACCATTTCCCTGCGCCCCTGCCGGGCTCCAATCAGTTCTCGCATTGCTCGGTCACCGGGCGCCGCAATGCCGTTCACCATGATCCTCAAGGGGGCACAGGATTTCACCCAGATCAAGTTTGCTTCCTTTCGGACGCCTAATGGACACCCCAATCATTCACCATCATGCAATTGGGTTCTGATCTGCCACTTCATTCTGGGTTCTGATCCACTTCCGCGATACAATCTCAGATAAGGCAACAAAAACAACATGCAACCCGAACAAAAAAGAGTGGGTGGGGCTGGACGACCCTTTTAATCAGCTGTGGCTTCCGCCAACCTGCGAAGAGACAAATACCAACTTAAAACGAGCATGTCCCATGCCACTTTGAGAGACCAACACCTTCAATATCTCGGTCCTCCAGATTTGAGAGGTTAGAATAAGGGGCCCTATTTTGTTCGGTCGTCCATTTTAGTAAAAGAACCCTCCCCCCCCAAAAAAAGTTGGTGAGAAAGGGCACCTGGCTGGGGGACCCAGATATGTTTCCCCGCAGCCTGGGAGGGAAATTCGAAGGCAGTGTGGCCACATGACGCGGTGGCAGCTCCTTTCAATCGAGGGGCACCACCAAGAGTGCCATGTTTCACACATCGACGCGGTCGGACGCAACGGCAAAGAGAGAGGGAGAGGGAGGGATATTCGGGAACCAACCCAAAGGTTGGACAAAATAGTTCGGGCCCATAGTCGACTAGTCGACTGGGGGCATGGGATCTGTCAGCATATGTCCATTTGTTTATCTTAAACATTTCAGAATAACTAGCTCCTCCAGATTTGAGAGGTTAGAATAAGGGTACCAACTTTCTGTTGTTGTCTATTTTAGTAGGAGAACCTTCCCCACCAAAAAAAAGGCAAAAAAGGGCACCTACCTAGAACCCTCCCGTGGCTTCCCTTATGCCTCCTTTCGCCTCCCTTCGTCGGCTCCGCTGCGCTCCGCGTGTGCCCCGAAACGCGGCGGGTGACCGTCCCCGCCTGAGGTCTGCGCAGAAGCGCACCACCCGCAGGAGCCGCAGCACCCGGACCAGGCGCAGCAGGCGGAGCAGCCGGAACTGGGAGAGCTCGATGGCCCAGCCTACGGAACCAAAAACTGAGGTGAGAAGCTTGGGTGCAACAAATTGGGCCCGTCGTTCTTTGATACCTTTGCTTTTTTGTTGGGTTAAAAGGGAAATCAGCTATTATTTTTGATTTTTTGGTGGGTTTAAAGGGAAATCAACAGGAGATAGAAATGAAAAGTAGGTAGCAAAGAAAGCCAGGCCCAACCTAACCTTACAACCTAAGCCTCAGTTGCAAAGCCGACCTTCTAACCTGCCGGTGTTCCCGCTATCTATGTTTAGTAAGGCCCCTGATTGATTAGCTTTTAAATGTCTGGATCCATACCCCGAGAGGTTTTCCCTCGTCCCTACCCGAAACGACCGTACCAGCCTCCCAACCTAAGGGACTCGTTGTCGGCACGTTTTGTTCGGCTTTTAGGTGTTCCGGTTGGTTCAGTTTTAGCAGGGGGTCGCGGAAAAAAAAAAAGCGGGCCCCCCCCGGAAAAAAAAAGACCATGAAAAAAAAAGTTTCAGGTTCCCGTTTCAGGTGCGCAACCATTTGGGGTAGCCCTTCATGGGTCATTCGCACGGACGATTTTCGGGTTTGGATGCTCAAGCTGAAACCGGCCCGGGACCGGGCTGAACCTGGGTGAACGCGGATGGCAGAGTCCAGTTCCAAGTGGGCAAGTCAAGGGGGGTGACTGACCCCAAAGTGATGGAACCGCCCCGCGTATCATACGTTCACCCAATTGCATGTGTTTTGGTCGAGGGCGTCAGCCTCCCTCTCATTCATGGGTGGTTTGGATTTGTACAGGGTGGTTTCTCAGTTACCCTCAATAACGACCAGGGGTCCAAACCACCAACTAAGAGTCCTGAGTGCACCTTTTCCGCCTTGGTCGAAATGAAAGCCAAAAGGAAAACTCACCCACTTTGGCATTCAATGCTGCTATGCAGAGAAACCATGACAAATAGAAGCCCTAACCAGGTTGCGTGTCCTTCAGTACCCAAGAGGGTCCAACCTCTGCTTAACTCAAGTGTGACTGGGTGGGGTAAAGGGGGGGGGAGTGGAGGCCCGAATTCAATTGTCAAAATCTTCTTCCCAACATACTTGAAATGGCTCACGAAAGGACAGCCTCCCCCAGCCCATAGCCACGTCCATCATACCAATCACAACCCGCAAGGCCACTGGGCAGGCGCACCTTTTCCTCCGTGAGCCGGGCAGGGTCGCTACATGCCGTGGCATCCTGTCTGGCGAATGGAGTTTGATGTTTGATGTGGCCATGGGTTAGAATCCAAATCGTACCCCCAATGAACATCCCAATCCCCGCTAAAAACGACTAGAATGGGGGGTGCAGCTACCCCAAAATGGGATACCAAAACGGTTTTGACCCACAGCCATGTGTCTGAATTGAGCAGCAGGGGGTCTATCTAATGACTCTATTTTAAGAACATATCCCCGGGTCTCCTTTGGAGATGAAAACCTGTGGGTTATCCAGGGCCCAAATTCCAGGATCCCAAAACACATCGCACATCCTGGGCGAACTTTGGTACGCCAGCTCGGTGCGAGCTGGGAGTGTCCAAAGATGAGAGTGCTTTCTTGAACCTTTTGCGTCAAGTGATTCAAGAATCTTGGGCTGCCTTCACCAAACATTGTTGCCAACATTGGGAACAAAACGCTCAAATGATCGAATGCAAGAGAAGCCAATGCCACCTTAGCCTTCCGTTTTCCTCTGATTCACCCCAGCGCTAAACAGCGGGTCTTCACGCTTGTTTTGCTTGTTTTGTTCGAAACAGCAAAATTCAAAACATCCTCTTGGTTTTCTTGGGAACTTCTCGATTCTAGCTTCTATTCACAACTGCTACCCACACCATTTGTTGGTTTTCTTGCAGGAGCTTTCCCGCATGGCACGCCTCTCTTGGACCACCACAACACTGGGCTGCCCTCAGATCCCCTGCTAAAGGTTTAGCTTTTAGTGTGAAATGGAAATCCCCACTAAACCGACTTAAAAAGCTAAAAAGCTAAAAAGCTAAAAAGCTAAGGAACCGGAAGGCTGGGAGCCACCACACGCATTTTCAGGCAGCTCAGCTGGTCTTGGCGATGATGAAGGCGGCTAAGGAGGACTCTGTGGGGTCCAAGTTGCACTTGTCCGACCAGCTCACCACCTGGGCCTCCGGCGCAAAACCGCTGAAACCGCCCAAAACCACTTCCGAGAATCCAACGAACAGAAGGCCCCGGCCAAAAGAAAAGGGTGCAGGGAAACCGGTGATGTCCTGAGTGGGTCCAAAAAGAGCCCGAACGGTTTTTTTGTTATTTGCAGGGCTGGTTCTTGCTCTGCTGAAAACGCCGCAAGCCCAGAATGAAAGTCGAAGATCAAACAAACCCTTCCGAAACCCTGAAGCCCCAGACCCCTCCTAAACCCTGGCTGAAACCCCTCAGATTTCCGATCGAGTGGATTGGCCCAACAAAAATTGGAACCCCTTTTGTTTACCGCCAACATGGTCTTCCCAAAAAAAGTATATAAAGTCCAGGAACTCGGGAAGTGCCGAAACCTGGTTAGTGGTTTGCGTTGCTTTTTCTGAAAGCCAAAATAGGCAAGCAAGAACGACACATGGCTTGCATTCCGACCACCCTCTTCGGGGGGGGGGGGGGGAACGGGGGAGGTCAAAAATGCAAACCATGATTGCATCGAAGACCATGCGCGTCTGTAGGCTTGACATAGTGTCATGTCTGCTTCGTTCGTGGGCATGCGAAACTGTTCGCCCGCGTTTGGCTGCCCGAGAATGGATGCACCCCGAAAGGGGTGGAGAGAAAACAGGCCGTCTGGTGGCGGAGCATCTAGCGAGCAAGCAAGCCTGGCGCCGATTGTTTCTCTCATGTCCTGTCAAAGTTCAGGAACACAGAAAGCATCCGGAAAACATCGTCCTGTCAAGGTGCCTCTCTGAATCCTGACAAAGTGTCAGCTTGAACCCACGTAAATCCATGTTTCAAAGGGAGAGCCCCCACCTAAGCTTTGGGCGGCAAGCAAAGGCATGGAATCGGAGGATTGAATCTGGCGCAGTTCAGAGCAAGCAAAAGGCAAACCGGGAAGCTCTAGAAAAGCAACTCTGCTTGTGTGATGCCGCTTTTTCCAAATGGCTGTGGGTCAAAACCCTGTACCCCTAGTGAACATAAAAATAGGTGGCAAATGGATGTTCATCTACCCCAAAATGAAGCCATAGGTTATGCCCCATGGCCAAATGAGCTCCCGAAATTCTGCGAGAAGTGGCAACCATCCAACCCGAGCTTCCACTTTGTGGGGGTCTTATTGCAAGACTCAATTTCACACGAGTTGGCAAGACCTTGGGGGTTAGCTGCGCGACATGCGGGGAATGCCCGTGTATAACTGCAAAGAAAGGTGATTTGTTCGCCAAAGGAATCTGTGTTTTTGCAGCTCGGGCGGCGAAGAAAGTCTATGCCGCCCTGGGTTTCGGCCCTTCAAGAAGCCTCGCATTTGATCCAAAAAAGATGATCACCTTCCTCTTCTTGGATCGCTGCAAGTCCTGGCCCCCACAGGAAAAACAAGAAGGAATGCATCCATGTTGGTTTCCGCCGATTTCTCTTGAGCCAAAATTGGACGCCACCAAACCCTACCTGGTAGAGTGTTTTGTTCTTTTTATTCGCCTTAAAGCCACACTAACATGTTTGCAACATCAGCAACCCTCACTGATCTAAACCCCATCTGGTCCTCACTGGCTGAGTGGATGGCCCAAAAAAAGGTTCAAACTTTATAATTACCACTAAAATGGTCCAAACCCAAAAAGCTTAAAGTTCATGAGCTCAGGAAGTGAGGGTCTCCATGACTTGCCCGGTACCACCGGGTCGACCTCCGCCCGGTCCCACGGATTCCCCGCGCTTTCAGCTGCTCCAGCGCCGCCGGCTTCTCGTCCCAGAGCTCCAGGGAGGCCTCTCCGAGTCTCCGTTCCCGGCGCCCGCCGGCACATAAATCGGTCGCAACCATAAAATTAAGAATCACCAACTACGCAAATAGAAAATCCTTACACAAGGGGGGTGCACAATACAAGTAAATAGATATCAACAAACAATACAAACAAGGTAAAGAGAGAGTGGTGAGTGGATTTTTTGGGGGCACGGGAGTCTCATGACTTGTTTTTTGGAGTCGGTACCCCCTTCCCCATCAACCGCAAGGAGAACCCCTTCGTTTTGTTGTTCATTTTTCTTTGGGGGGGGTCTTTTTTGGAGACCTGAAGCCACGGCTTCGGCCTTATTGCTAGTGCCCCTTACAGCCCCAAAAAGGGTACCCTTTTCAAAGAGAAACCCGGGGAAAACTAGTTTTTTTTGGGAGGGGTCCCCTGCTACACATGAGAGTGTCTAGGTGTTTGGGTGGGGGAGGTGGATGTGTGACTGTTGCGTAAGTGAGTGCATGCCTGCGGACCTGCCAGCGTGCCTGCCTGTGAGTCTGCGTCTCTCTGTGTGTCGTTGGCCGGTGTCTGTGCCTCTGTCAGTGTCAGTCTATCTGTGTCTCTCTGTCTCTGTGTGTGTCTGTGGTGGGTGCGGGTGTGGGTGCCTCTGTGCCTCTGTGTCTCTGCACGTCTCTCGCTTCCTCTCTGCGTCCTTCTCTCTGTCCGTCCGAATCCGAACCCACCTCCAGGTACTGAGCCCTGCTCGTGCCCAGAAACTCCGGCAAACTCGGCGCCTGCACCTCCGAGTCGGGTGGATGGAGCCATATGGAACTAATATCCACCAATAGGAACTTCCCTTGTTGGGATTCAGCTTGCTTCTCCACAGGTGCAATCACCTCACTTCCTGACTGGATGGGCCAATAAAAGTCTACACTTCTTATTGACCACTAAAATGGGCTTCCCAAAAGGCTTCTATAAAGTCCAGCGAACCTGGGAGTGAGTCACAGACCCACTTGATAGAGCCAAGCCGCTGGATTTGTTTGGCTCAGTCAAAGCTAGGTCCTCCAGATTTGAGAGCTTAGAATAAGGCTACCAACTTTTTTCTGTAGTCTATTTTAGTAGGGGAACCGAATCTCCCAACCAAAAAAGTTGGGTGAGAGAAAGTTGGCACCTATTGCTGGGGACCCAGTCAAAATGGTGCTTGCCCTGCCTGATGCACGAGGTAGGTGAGCAACAGATGCAACGGGATGACGTTGGTGAGCTCCTCGAAATCCAAGGACGCTGCCGGAGATGCCACCAGCCGCTTGAACTCTTTCAGGACGGAGGCCTCTTGAAGCCGCAAGAAAAAACGGCGGCTAGAATACTCAGATGCCCAGTGGATTTCCATGGGAAGAAAGAATGGGCATCCTTTTTTGGGATGGTTGAGTGTAAAGGGAACCCTTCCAAAAAAAAGAAAAAAAAAGCGTGCCACTGGGCAACTGGGGGAACAGCTTTATCCTGAAAGCAAGGCCACACCCGAAAAAAGCTCAAGGATGGGTGGCAACAAGGGGGTTCTTCCACTTGGTTAAGAAACAAATATTTCCAGTAGTGATAGATTCCCGTTAAAACCAGCAGGGGAAAATAAAATAATAATAATAATAAAACAGCAAATGGGCGGTTTGGGGAGCATTGCTTGAAGCCTCGGAAGAGGCAGGTCTGCCACCCGCTTGCTTTGGCCAATCGATAAAGGAATCGATTGGAATCCATGTCGCGGTCGCATGGGTTCTGTCCAAATGTTTGGTGACTAATAGTGACCAAAGCCACACGGGTCCCTAAAGAGTCCGCGTGGTTTTGACAGAGGGCGTGTCTTTCTTTGAGGATACCCCTGCCGGGGTGGTGTTGAAGGGAAACCAAAAGGAAACCAAGCTTTATGGGCCGCTCATTTTGACAAGCACCCATATCAGGCATCCCCATCACTCATTGCGACGTGGTTTGAACCAACGTGGGCGCTACAAAGACGGTGCCCAAAATGCAGCCTGGTTAGACTTGCATCTTCTGATATCCACCTGCAACGTTCCCAAAAGCCAGGAACAGCTTCCCGGAGCTACTTACCCCCGGCCGACCAATACGGAGGGGGGGTTCCATTTAAGAGGTCCCAACCAAACCCAGCCCCAGTCGACTAATAAGGAGGGGGGGGTCGAGCAACTTCCCAACCAAACCCAGAGCTACTGACCCCCGGTCGGCGAATTCCATAAGGAAGGGGGGTCCCTTTTTATTTTTTAGAGGGGATCCTTCCATAGGTGTCCTTTCAGGGTAAATAGATGGCCCTGGTAGATGATTCAACCACTAGGTAAACCAGGGCCATCTATTTTTCTACCAGAACAACCAAAAAGGACACCTATGGATCCTTCGCTTTTGGCAGAACCGTGGTTCTTGGGCCGAAGCCACCAGCGCCCCGGCGCCGGCCGAAGCCACCAGCGCCTCGTATCTGATGCGCGACTGGTAGTCGGCATCCAGCGCCTCGATGGGAAAAGATAATTGGTTCTTTTAGGTAATTCCTCGACCGGCTTTCCAAAATCCTTGATTCCTTAAGAGCCTCTCCAAACAACAAACCCAGCCCGTGACCCCGAACTGAACCAATTGTTTCCTTCAAGTGGGTCCCCCAACCGGCTCATTCCCAAAAAAATCCATTGATTCCTTACTGAGAGCAACTGCAAGTGACTTGGTTGCATGTCCAATGCACATTTTCGTCCTTTTGGTTCAGCGGTTTTTTTTCTCACCGCCCCCTTTTGGTGTCTGAAAAAAAAGGGAGCAAACCCCCCCACCTGGCTCAGCCGTCGCCCCCAAACCGACCGACCGGGGCCCCCGCGGAGAGCATGGCTTCCAGCTGCCCCAGGTCCTTCAAAAAGCTCTCCGAGGCCGCCTTCTTCAGGCTCCAGGCGGACAAGAAGCAGCGCAGGCAGTAGCCACAGAAGTCCTGCAGACATTTCTGTTGCTTTTGATGCGGCCCCTGGAAAAACTGGGCAAGGTGGTCCAGTAAAATCCAGTCCCTTGGCATTTGTTGATGCATCTCCCGGAAAAACTGGGCAAATGCTTGTGCAGCGAAATCCAGCCCCTTGAAAGCCAGCAACAAAGCGAAACATGCTCGGCTCTGCAAATGGAAGCATGGATGGCAAGGTGTCTTTTGGGGAATTGGGTAGTGGGCACCCCCAAAAAGGTTGGTGTTGAAGGGAAAGCAACAAGAAACTAGCCACTTTCCGGGCGCCTGAATTATCAATGGTTGCACAAAGGCGTGTAAGGTACAACCTTGAGCACGAGGGGTTGTACGCATGCCCCAAGGACTGGTCAGCATCTTGGCACCTTGGCAAATGCACCTTGGGGTTTTGACGGCGCAAAAGGAGTTTCAGCCACTAGGGGATCCTTTGATTGAGCACCTTCGCGGACAGCTTTTGTTCATGTTGAAAACCCGTCGGTATGTTCATGAATCATCCCTGAAGTTGCAAACGGGGGAATGATTCAGCGGTATACAGCTAACCATGCTTGGTAAGCGATTGTCGTTGCAGAGAAAACTTCAACGTCCTGTCAATCACAATGCCGTCCGTTAGGACCCAGTCACATTTCTGCTTTACGGAAGGCTGCTCAAGACTGACCAATTTCAAAGCGGGATTTGCATTTCAACATTCAGGCGCTCGAAAAACAGTGAGCAGTGCAAGAGCACTGCTTGCGAGTTTATCAAAAAGGCCACCTTGAATGCTCCCAACGCCCTCATCCCCTCCAGCTGCGGCTGACGCACGGGTTGCCCCTCACACCCTTGACGGTGGTTTAAATGCAACTCTGCAGCAGATAGTTTTTGCAACGTGAAGTGCAGAGGTGACAAACTTTCATGCCCGCTCGCGCAACGCAAAGACTACACTCCCCCGCAGCAAAGACACTCACAATAAAGACAGCCGCGCATGCTGAACGGCTCACCCGGTTACTACTTCTGTTCACCCTTTCGTTCACTCTGAAGTGTTCCATTGATCCCTGAAGCACGCCGCTTGGTTTCCACAAAATGCGGTGGGGGCACCCCAAAATGGATCGTTTCTCTGTGGCTTCCGTTGCTTACCCCTTAAAACTCCAAGCCCTGGGGAAGTTAATCTTTTACAAACATATAGCCCATGTTACCCAAAAAGCTGAAAAGTTTTGTGTTTTTAAGAGGTAAGTCCTTTGAAACAAGCCCCAACCACCAGCCCTGAAAAACCGCCTGCCCGCATGTCCCATGGCCCGATCCACCAACCTCGGGCCTCTCCCCCGCCTTGAGGTAGGCCTGCAGCTGTCCGGCTCCAAACAGGGAGAAGTAGTACCGGTTCAGGTGCAAACAGGCCTTCCATGGAAAAAAACCGAACCCGAACGAAATGGATCCAAAGGCAGAGGTGCCGAAACACATTGAGATGATCTGAGTTGGCTGTTGATGGCGAAAACAACAGGGCTCCCGATATTTGCCCTCCAAACATTTCCATGAAGGGAAGCTCACCTGAAAAGGGCAAACAAAAAGTGATGTGTAAAACCCACAAAAAGGTTCCCCTGTCCAAACCAAACCTTGAAACACAAACTCGTCCCACGAAATGTTCCGAACCTTTCTCCGGGCACTCAGTGAGACAGTCTCACCCTTCGCACCCCGCGGCCCCGGATCAAGAAACAAAAAAAGTCCCCAGGCGAGCCGGGTGGCCAAATGCACATCTTCTCGCTTCCTGAGTTGATTGGCCAACAAAAAGTCCAAACTTTTTGTTTACCACCAAAATGGTCTTCCCAAAAAGTATGAAGTCCATGAACTCAGGGAGTGAGTCTTGGGAATCCCGAATCCATCCTTTCAGTCCTCTTGGTTGCTGCAACGACCAAGAAGACCCCCCCGGCAAAAAGTGAGCTTCACTTCTTGAAAGTGCATATCGGAAACCCCGACTTGAGTTCAACCGAAAAGTGGGAAAAGTCTAAAGATCCGTTGCCCAAGAGCAGTCAAGACATTTATGACCTGCATGGGCTCCTTCGGTATTTTGCTGGAGTGCGCGGCTCTTGGACATCCTGGGTGATGGCGGGCAACCTCTCCCACGGAAACTTTTCAGGGCTCCCAAATGGTACATTGGCGATCGGTGGAAATTATGGTGAAGCGCCCTTGCCTTCCTGGTGCTAAACTACTTTCTTGCGTGCCTTGTCGGTAAAACACATTCGCAACTGGGCGCACATCCACCTTCCAAAGGGCTCCACGGATGTTAAATAGAGGGTCTGCAACGAGTAAAAGCTCTCTCTCTCTCTCTCTCTCTCTCCTTTGTGGCTGAACTCAATTCATTGGATATTCAGCCGTCGGTCGTTCACGGGGGTCCTTCAGTTTCTCCTGTGCTTTAGTCAGGGCGGGGCTAACTACCTGTTCAAAACCCGATCGTTTCATGTCAACTCATTTAGCTTTCCCTTCAAATCGGAGTTCATGACAACAGGAAGCTACGCAAATCTTAGAGCTCTGTCAAAACATTTGGGACCCCTTCTGACATTTAAATGGACCGCCTCAAGCGGCTGCTTGAGCAAGGGTCGGGCTCCTCTTCAGGCCGGTGTAACCTGGTAATTGCACAAAGCAGACCCAAAATCATGTCTCAGAATCACCAGGGCAAATCTCTCTGTCGCTGCAATCGGCCCCTACTAAATTTCAACTGGCCCAGTACTGGCGGGTGGTGCACCTACCCTAAAATGGGATCCCATTAGTTTTGACCCACGGCCATATACCAAAACAATCGCAAGCAACAATTAACTCACCGGCTGAGTGGATGGTCCAAAAAAGTCCAAACTTTACATTTACTACTCAAATGGTCCAAACCCAGAAAGTTTAAAGTTCATGAACTCAGAAAGTGAGTTAAGCAAATGGAAGTACAGCGTGAGCAGCCTCCTCTCAAAGCGGCGCCCCCGGCCTGGCAGAGAGCAGCCAGCTCAGCGCCGCCGGCGAGCGAGGCTTCAGGCAAAGAGCCCTGCAAGGCGCCCAAGACCGGCAGGACCACCGCCTGCTGGGTCTGCTTCCTCGGAGCTTTTTGCTTTTTTTTGTTCGGAATTTTGCTTTGGCTTTTCGGTTTTTTCTTTGTCTCCCTTTTGAACCTCGGTGCTCTTCTTTTTGTTCTTCGGATTTTGGCTTGATTTTTGCTTTTGTCTCCCTGCAAAACAGGCAACCAAGCCCAAGACGTGGTTTTCGGCTTTGCCCAGAAAGGCTCATAGTTTGGGGCAGCTTTCAGAGGGTTTCCGGAGCGGAGGGGTCCAGGAGGACATGCCGGTGAGGTTCCCTGCTGAAGCTGAAGCGGACAAGAACCTCGCAGTCAGTCCTTTGGTCTTGCTTGTACCGATTCAGACGAAACATGGACACCCAAAGACCCTCATGCATACTAGGCTGGAGTTAGGACCCCAGCAACAAATTATCTTTTTTGCCTGGTTAGTGGAAAACAAAGGGACCCCAAAAAGAAAAAAAGCAAAAAGGGGAGCTAATTCTGGGGAAGCATAGAGGAATCTCCTGTTGGGGACTTGCCCTTTGGGTTCCTTCCGGAAAAAGTGCGAAAAAATGCGGGTGCATCAACCTCAGCAACATGGCACCCGGCAGGCGGAGAATCAGCTTGAGGGACCTTGCCAGGGGGCTAGCTCCCAGAAGCCTCCCTGTGGGATCCAGGCCAACCGCATCGACGATGGCATCAGATTCACGTTCAAATGCATAGCTGTAAGGCAAAAGAGTTGAGTCAAGAGTCTTTGGAATAACTTCTTGGTTGTGTCAATGGTGCGGATGGCTCGCCAATCGAATCTGATGGATTATTCTAGATCCAGCTTCGAGCATCTCTCATGACCTCCGTGTCGCAACCCAAAACCCAACAGGGGGTCGTCCAAAACCGCGGGCCTCACCTACCATGTCCTCACCTGAGTCATAATGAAAACCCATTATAAAAATGGTCTACCCAGAACTATGTAAAGAATTAAGAAGGCGGATATCTGCAACTATTTATGGCTGGGAGTCTCCCTAACTAACCTCCATCTACCCGGGTTTTTATTGAGGCTCACCTGGACTCCTGGACTCCTGGCTCCAAAGCCCCCTCGTTACCAGCTCCGAGCCCCCGAGCCCCCGAAGGCGGTTCCGCTCCCCTCGGAGCCCAGCCCAAGGCGCAAGGTGTTGGTCACCTGCTGGGTAACCACCTGGGCCTGAAACCGCTGCGGCAGCTCCTGCGATGAGCCCCGGAACATATGAGCCAGGCTCAGCAGCTCAGCATTCGCATTTGTTCCACGGATTTTCTGCTTTGGACGGACAGAGCTCCTTTTCGTGGGGATTTAAAGGGGATGACTACAGGGAATGGCATGTGTGTTTGGAAAGGTTATCGCACTTTGGTGAATGTTGCCCATGTCACCCCCTTCACAGTAGATGATCATGAATATTGACCGGTGCTCCCACCATGTCAATAGGCCCTACCAACAACCAGCATCTTCAGTGTCAAGGAGGTCGCAGCCACCAACTTGCCCATCCGAAAACCATGCGGGATGCCCCTTTCATCAGGGAGCCGGTCTCAGGCAGACGCCAAAAGTGGACAGCTTGATGTGTGTTCCTTCATGGCTTCCCGTGGGGCCAATCTCAAGACGTGGGGGGAGTCCGTCTCCGGGTTCAGGCCACGCCTGGCACCAGCTAGGAGCTTAACAAGTTCCAACCCCGAAAAAATCGCCCGCTGGTTGAACACACTTAAGCTGCCCTTGCTCATTGGAAGCTAGCCACTGAGCAAAGGAAGATCACCTGGAAACTGAGATAACCAGTTCCCAAGAGAATAGGGGGTTTCGAATTGATGGCGCACATGACTTACCAGTAGATAAGATGGCTTACGGGCCCAATTTTGCGCGAGTTCAACCGTGAAGACTAAAGTAGTATTCGAGGGGCCCAAAATCCAACAACATGAAACCCCAGCCCAAAGGGAGTGGAGGGGAGTGGAGTGGAGTGGAGTGGGGTGGTATCAGAACGCCACCCCCCCCCCCTTTCATGGGGCTAAAAGTCACGTTCGCATTCCCTCCCTCCGGTAGACATGGACAGACTTCGTGAAACGGCACTCCTTGTAGTTTGTTCCATATCTGGCCCCTCTACAGGACAGGGCGGAGGATTCCTGAACTTAGTTTCCTTCAACAATGTCCCCCCACCATACCTTCTCTTCCATGTACTTCTTCGCCTGGAACAAATGAGCAACTCTTTCCAGTAGTGACTTCGAGCCCCGTTAAAGCCAAGAAGGGAAAAAAAAACAACACCTTCGTTTCAGCAAATGGAAGTCATTCAGCCCATTCTTCGCCTTGAGCGCCGCCAGCGTGTGGTGCGCAATGCCGAAGAGCCGCGCGTTCCGCGCGTGGCCTTGGGCTTGGGTCCCCGGTCCCCGGTCCCCGTTGGGTCAAAGCCTATCGAAATAGATGTGGCCATGGGCCAAAATCCCGTACCCCCGGCCCCACTAAGATAGACCAAAATAGGAGGTGCACCTACCAAAATTGTACAATTGGTTTTGCTATGTAACTAGGCTGGAATTAGAACCCCAGCAAAAATATATCTTTTTTGCCTGGGTAGTGGAAAAAACAAAGGGACTCCAAAAAAAGATCAAAAAAGGGCAAAAAGGGGAGCTAATTCTGGGGAAGGTAAGATGTCTCGCTTCCGGTGGAGTGGATGGCCCGAAAAAAACGTACTGAACTTGTGTCTGTTTACCACTAAAATGCGGATGAGCCCAGATTCATCAACCCCAGTTCAATAGGGGGACGGTTTTGGCCCCAAACGTGGTCTGATTTTCGCCACTATATAAGCCCAGGTTAACACCCGGGACACATTGTTCTCGATTGTTGGCTTTGAGCACATGTAAGATGTTGCCACACGCTGCTGTCCTGAGATGGCCTGCGGTCGATTCCGTGGCCGGCTGCGGAATGAGACTTTCAGAGAGGTTTCCTCGCGATCGCAGAAGGTAACAACCTGAGCCCCTTTTGGACAAACAAACAAGCGGGGGATACGGAGGGAGCGGGGATATGGGGGGATTCCCTTGGCGCCATTTCCCATATCAAACTCAATCAAGGTGCATTTACGGGGGCTCCTCCCGTGTCCTTGGTTCGCCCTGTATCCCTGCCAGTTGGTTTCGCTGACCCTTTTGCCTTTTTCAGGCTCGGTAGCCTTTCAAGGGCGGCAAAAGGAAACCACCCCTATCATTCGTGCGGCTTCCCTTTTCAGAACCAACGAGCGAATGTAACTCTCTGCTTCCCGCGGAGCAAGCCTCAGTGCCAGATCTGCTTCTGCCACGCCCCCCTGTTTGACCCCCAGTGCCACGAACCCCCTTTTGGGGTTCATTATTTTCAAAAGACACATTCGCCAACCTTCCCACAAAAGGAACAAAACAAGCTATACATGAATCCAGGAACTCAGTAGTCGAAATCCAACCTCCAAGTCTTGGGGCGAGACACACTCATCTGGCCAAATGATCCAAACCGGAAATAAGGGAACCTGCCCAATCAAAGGCCTGTCATCACAGGCTCCTTCTCTCCCCGCGAGCGTCGTTCGAATTTGCCGTGGGCTTCACCCAATTGATGGTAAACGTGGGCTTCACCAAAGCTTATTGCGGGTACCCCTTTTTGCTTGGTTTTCCAGGGAGACCCACAGGACGGCCACTCTTTTCTTCTGGGGCGGGGGGGGGGGGGGTTCCCCTGAGAAAGAAAAAAAACACACCCACACATTGACTAGGCCGCGGCCCCTGGATTTCCCCCCCGACTCCCAGACCCCCCCCCCCCGACTCCGAATCGGCCTGGGGAGGGCATGGGCAGCGGGGAGCACAACTCCAAGCGCCCTCCCTCCGACTTGAGGCACTGCAGCTCCGAGGAGGAGTCCACCACCTGCGAATGAATATTCTAGGGGTTGATATTCCTGTTCCATTCTTTTCAATGATTTTCAAAAAACTGGCAGCTTTCCGGTATTTCTGGGAATTTTCTGGGGGTTGCTTCAAGTTGCTTCCTTTTCCATTCCTTTAAACCATCCTTCTTTTCAAGAAATGGATCCATGTTCAACCTGGGCTTCCGTGTGCAAAGCCCCCCCCAAAAAAAAAGGTACCCTCCAACAAAAAGGGAAAAGTTGGTTGCCTGGAGGCGGTTTCCCTGGTCTCTCCAAAATCTGGCAGCTTCGGGGCGGTTTCCCAAAAAAACATGTGGGTGTGGTGGTCAAAAAATAGCTGCTGACCCCAAAATGGGGTGTCCGATCGGTAAGTGGAACCATGGACGATTTAATCTGCGGTCTATATCCTGGTGGTTGAAAACTTCGAGCCATACCCAAATGGGAACACAGTTTTTGAGGAAGGCTGCAAATGGTCAGGCCCGAATGCCCATCATGGCTTTGCACCAAGTCATGCTCAGGCCAATCATTGAAACCGCCGGCACCAAGTAAGGTTTGACGCAAAAAAAACATAAATCTCGCCCGGTTTTCCTCTGGCCCTATTCATAGTTTCCAAACCAGCCCCCCCCCTTGAATCCCCAAAAAAATAAGGGCTGATTAGACGCAACTTCCTGAAGCCATCGGCGCTCGGTAGCCAACCCGCCCGCCGATTGGATTTCATGTTGCTTCAGTTTGGCTTTCAGTTTCTGTTTCTTCAAATTCCCTAGGCGCGCTTTCAGTGTTCCCTTGAATTGGGCTTTACGTTTGCCTTACTCTTGCCTTATTTCGTGCTGTACGTTTGCTGCATTTTTGCCTTGTTTTGCAGCAATTGAAACCAAATCCCATAGCAGGGATCCCCGGCTGCGTCGAAACCCCGCGCCCGGATCGGGATCGGATCGGGATCGGATCGGGTCGGGACCCACCAACAAGAGCACAGCCAATGCGCGACAACCGCGACAGTGCGCGACACAGCGTAACAGTGTAACAGAAAGGCAAGTTCTATACTTGACATCAAGCGACGAAACGGAGCTTGGAGCTCGAACACATGATTCGTATGTGTTTCTGGGGTCTTTCAACCCGGTTCAACAGTTCAACACCCCAACAAGTCTTTTGAAGGCCGAGTGCTGTCTTAGCGGCTGAAAGCAACGAAAGCTACCTATTGGAAAAAACGGGCTTGGCAACCGGCACAACTCCCGAACACACTGTTAAAGGCCAAACGCAGTTTAGGGAGTTAAAAGCTACCTATTGGAAAAGCCAGGCTTGGCAACCAGTCAAGGACTCAGTCGCCGCAGCACTGGCGCCATTCCCTCTAAAGTCCACATGCCCAAGGGATACAAGGAAATGATGGCACCCTTTGTCATGAGCTGGCGAGTCTCTTCGTTTGCTGTCTGGCAAAGTTGGACTTGGTGCAGTCTTTCCAGCCGAGGCCGCAGTCTTTGGAGACAAATCTAGGTCATGATGCCGCTTCATGCGCCAGCATCATCTTGGTCGACCCCGAAGCGTTTCGCCTCAGCCTGCCAGCAAGCTCCCAGTTGGCTTCGGCAGTGCCAGGTGGGCAGCACAGGCGACAGTACACAAACTGCGGCCGACCGTCGTAGAAAGCAAAATGCTCCCACACAGGGCTCTTGCTGTTCTTTGGTTTCAAAGGAGATAACTCAGGGTCTGGCTCAGATTGAAGCGCAACAGCTGTAGCAAGCAGCTTGGGATACTGGGCGGGCGCCTCGGCGTGCAGCTGCTTGCCGACCAAGGTGCGCCGGTTATCATTCGACATCGCCTCAATCCTCTTGCGCACTTCTGGTGCCACTTCCTCCTCCCTATGTACCAGTTCCCCGAACACTAGACCTTTCTGCTGCCGGACTGGACAGCTCCAACGCCTGCTGCTGCGTGATAGCAGCGTCAGTTCCCTTTCGGCTCCCCCAAAAACTTTCACTCGCCAAACCAATTTCCTGGGTGTTGAAATCTGTCTCACTTTGGATCTGCCAACACCTCTGCAACTCCCCAAGACACATTTTCACTAGCCAAATATTTCCAGAGAGTTGGCTTCTGTCAAATCTAGAGCAAAAGCGCCATTCAACAAAGCCACTCTGAGGAATCCTGCCGATGGCCAGTCTTGATGAGCGAGCAGGGGCCCACTGTCAAAACCCCTGCAACCCCCCCAAAACACATTTGTACTGGCCAAAATATTTCCTGGGACTTGACTTCTGTCAAACCCAAAACAGCAACGCCGTCCACAAAGCCCACTCTGAGGAATCCGGCCAATGGCCACCTCTGAGCAAATCTGTCAAACCCCCTGCAACTCCCGAAAACACACTTTCGAAGGCCAAAGCATTTCCAGAATCTGTCAAATCCAAAGCAGCAGCGCCATTCAACAAAGCCCACTCCGAGGAATCCGGCGGGTGGCCACTTGATGACATGGGCCAACTTCAGAACCTTTCAACTCCCCCAAAAACACCTTCACTAGCCAAAATATTTCCAGGGGTTGAATTCTTCTGGGTTGGATTCAATCCGAAAGAAAGCTGCGCGCAGCCGAGCAGTCCGCATGTGTGCAGCGAGCACAGGTTTCCGGAAAACAGCCAGCATCACTGCCATCTCAAAGCATGTGTAGCCAGCAACATCCAGCTCCAAAAGCTCTGCCTCTGCCTTGAGGTAATGCAAGCTGGCCCGCTCCAGCTTTTGGATTTCCAACGGCATGGCATAACCACCGCAGCTGCCGAGCTCAACTAATGCACACAGCATAACATTCTTCTGTCAAAGCTATTGTGCTTGCAAACAAAAACAAGGGCGCATGCGCATCAACATTCACAATAGCCATCAAGAAGAGCGTTTACATCAATCCTTGCAAGCAGATCACGAAAGAAGGAGCCTGCAAATTAACCCCAACTCAGCCAGAATCGGATCGGATCGGATCGGAACGCCCGGATCGGCTCGGACCGAAGGCCCCGGGATCGCCCGGATCGGGCATTGCCTGCATATATAGGCATGTGCGCTGATCTGGACTTAATTTGGCCTTAATTTGACCCCAAGTTGGCCTTAATTTGGCCTTGATTTAATTTTGCTTGAGCCCAAATCCCATAGGCATGTGCGCTAAGTTGGCCTTAATTTTGCCTTAATTTGACCTTAATTTGGCCTTAATTTGGCCTTAATTGTGATTAAACCCAAACCCCATAGGTATTTGCGCTAGTGTTGCCTTAATTTGGCCTTTATGTTGCTTTACAGCAGCTTGGCTTGATTCCAAACCCAATACACCGTAGGCACGCACCCATCAGGACATCGCGTTTTCATTTAGCACGTTTGAAAGGCTGGCGTCTGTGAGCTCAGTCTTGCCTTAAGTCTGCTTTACAATTTGCATTGTTGGCTTGAATTGGCTTGAGTCATTGGTGCACAAACAAAAACCTTAATTAGGCCTTAATTTTTCCACAAGGGTGAATTTCCAAAAAATGTGTTGGTCTTAATTTTGCCTTAATTCCTTGTTAATTTTGGAGCCAAATTAAGGCCACAATAAAGCCTTAATGATGCCTTAATAAGCCTTATTAAGGCCTTAATTTTCAGTGTCCTCTTAATTTGGTCTTGCTTTGGGAAGGGGGTGGATTCAACGGGGGGGGGGGTTATGCAAGCTATGATCTATGTTTCATGGTTTCTCTACAACATACGGATGCACAGAGCAAGTATCAAAATCGAATTTGGACCACGTTTTCGTCGCGGCTTCCCTGTAAAAGGGTTCAGGTAACCTTTAGTTGGACTTAGAGGCTTGATTTGAACCCCCTGGTTCTGGTTGAGGGTAGGGTACATGACGCCCACCAAAAGCTGTCCAATCCAAAAACTCATACCTGTGAGAGCGAAGCTGACAACATCTCCAAACACAAATGTGGCTGGTAGGTGGCACCATTCCCTGTAGCCATCCCCTTGAAATACCCACGACAAAGAACTCTGCCCGTCCAAAGCAGAATTGGGGGAAATGCAGTGAGTCCGTGCAATCAAAGAAACACACAGGTTACCATTTGATACGCCTTGCTGATTTCTGGAGCCAACCAAAAACGTCTAAACTGCAAATACTCCATCAACTCCACCACGAGGACGTGGTCAAGGTATCTTTTTCCACCCTTTGCTCCCTTCCTGGAGCCAAGAAGAGACCGTAAAGTTCTCACCACTATCGCGCAGATGTGGTCAAACCTGAAGGACATCACCACAGCTAGGCCCTTTTCAGTGTTGCTATGGGCCAAGACATAAACGCGACATGCATTGCATGTACACATGGTATTGATTGACGCCGGTCAGGACATCAATAGTCCTCATAGTGCTCATAGGCCCACTTTCCATCATTAGAGCTAAGCCCAGCTATAGAATGTATGTTGGATTGTTTGCTTCACATGGAGTCACTGGAAAAATGTAAACTGTATCCTACGTCTACCCTAGTTTCCTTCATCCGCGCCTGCTCTAGGCGGGTGGCGAAGAAGAGCACGGAACTGCGCACGGCGCGTATGATCTCCTGCGCAGAGGAGATAAAGCGGAAGAGTTCTGCTCGCGCGGCCGCGCTCGCTTCGTTTCGGAGCAAAACGCTGGCTCTAGGGATCCTTTTTTCTAGACATATTTGTGGTCGGGGGGGGGGGAATCCAAGGAATAATTCCTAGAAAGCCTCCGGAAACCACGGGAAAACGGCCGGTTGTTGAAAAAAAACGATGGTTGAAAAGAACGGGGAATCATTCCTTGGATCGTTGCCTCAGCGCCAAAAACGCTCTGAAGCCAAGTCGCTGCTAGCCCGGCCTCATTTGCGCCGCCAAATCAACCGGGGCTACATTTAACTATAGTCTCAAATGGTCAGGTTCCACATCACCTTCCCTTGAAAGCATTTGTCACGAACAAAGAAAATGAGCCAATGTAGCTTTCATTGATGAAGTAGTTCGTGACGTTGAACAAGGGGTCACATTTGTAGCTACCTAGCTAGGCTACACTGTGCAATCTTTCCCACATGACGTGAACCCCCACCAACAAGTCTTAGCCTCCGTGCATCCTCATGTTCGCACGCCGCCTCCTTCCCCAATAAATTCTATCATGCTTGTGCCCCAGAAGAAACACCACCATTTTCCTTGCCTGAAGAACGACAAGGCCAGCTGCAGCCAGCACACATCCCAGACACAGGGCACATGGGCCAACAATGCAGCCAAGCATTCACCTTCTTCCAAGGGGCGCGTGGGGACTACCCAAACACAACTTGCAAACCTAGGGGCGGGGCAAAAGCTAAGTCCTCCAGTAGAAAGATTAGAACAAGGGTACCAACTTTTTTCCCGTAGTCTGTTATAGGGGACCCCTCCCCCAAAAAGGGAAAAAGGCCACTACTCAGAGAGCTAGATGGGGTCAACCTTCAGGCGTCTCCTTGAGGAGAAGCTCTGGGCAAGCCTCCACACGCTCCAGCTCCTCCAGGCGATGCGCTGATCCAGGAAGTTATGCCGTGGGTTCTGTGGTTTTAGTGGCCCCCCAAAAAGGAAAACCGTTGGGCTTTTGTGGGGGTAACATCATTGAACACTTTGAACGATACTGTGGTTGCGAAATTCGTTCTCACCACGACATGAACCCATGGTTGGAACCGCAACGTTTGTTGGCATGTACAGGGGAATCTGTAATTTGGTCAATTGATGAGGTCTTGCCGAGACCGAGAATCATTTTAACGCCTGACAAGTTGCACAAACAGGAACCCACCTGTTTGCGAGACCTTTTGACCCAAAACGCATGCCGTGATCCCTGCTTGTTCCAATGACGTTTGAAGCAAAGGCTAGCTTCAACGCCATGCTCGAACCTTCAACTTGATCAATTGCTTCTTTAAGGACGCCTTCCCTAGGTTCTGCAAAGTGCAGGCAGTTCCCTGACATGAGCACTTATTCTTCAAGTGAAACATACCAAATTCAAGAACCGTTCTGTTCAGGAAAGCTAGGGAATATCAAACCTACCAACGGCTAAAAGTCGAGAGGGCCCATGTTTTGCTGTGCTGGAAACTCACGCCTTGCTGGAAAATCGGCTGAACCCACATCTAGGTCCTCCAGTAGAGAGGTTAGAATAAGGGTACCCTGTTTTTTCTGTCGTCTATTTTAGTACGGGAACCCTCCGGTACCCCTGGCCCAAACAAATGGCAAAAGGGCACTACTGGGGGACCTAGATAGAGGGACTTCATAGCCTAAACCCTAAGCCCAAGTCCACAAAACCCAGAAGTTCCATCGGGCAGAAGGAGCGTCACCAAATCCGCGCGTCGACCCCTGGGAGCTGAGTCAGTTGCCACATGATGTTGCTTGGCGATATTGGAGATGTCCCACATGACACGCTGGCAAGAAGCGTGAAGCACACATAGATACATATATACATATATTATACATATGTATACAGACTATACATATGTAGGCATATATATATACATATATATATATATATTATTTATACTGGCGAAGGGGGTCTTCGTCGGCTCAGCTGTCTGGGCTGAGCCAAGTTCATAAGACTGGTAAGTCTTGTGCGCGCGCGCAGGGCGTACGTTCGGGACCAGAGTTCTCCTGTGCCTTGCCGTCTTCTAGGTCACTCCCACACAGGCGGCGCATTTTTGGGCACAAACCACCTTCCTATTTCGCCCAAACACAAGTTCTAGGTCCCCAGTGGAGAGGTTAGAATGAGGGTACCCCTCCTGCTGTCGTCTATTTTAGGGGAACCCTCCCAACCAAAATCAAAAAAAAAAAAGGGGTCAGAAAGCTTGCACCTAGCTGGGGGACCTAGACAAGTTTTCGGCGAGCAGACCCCCCAACTTCTCGCCGATCAATACCATCTGCCCCTTTCCGCGTCCGTGGCTAGGAGCTGCACGTAGCGCCGCAGGTCGTGCAGCGTCGGCAGCTCCTCCTTGGCCCTCTCCTCGCCCCCCAGGCGCTCCCCGCTGGCGCTCAGCGAGGAAAGCCTGCGGTGCATGGATGGCGCAGGTGGACGCTGCACGTGTATTTGGTGGGGGGGGGGTGGCTCTGGGGCTATGGCGAAAAAGACAAGGACCATGTCCAAGGCCAAGATCTTTGAATGACTAGGCTGTTTGTATGTATCAAGCACACTTACCATGTATTTGCTATATATATATTGTAAATGTATGCGCACATACGGGGCAATGCAGCATTGCTATACTTTAATACACCTTGCCTGGGGACCAGGCTTGGTTGTTTGTAAGCTGATTTCGCCCAACCCTAGGCCAGCAGACAAACACCTCCGGGCCCAGCACCCAAAACCAGGGGCTAGTTGTGCAAAGGGAGCCGGGATAGACAAAGGCTCCTGCAAGCAGATCAGTACTTCATAGGAGACCCTTTGGTGGACATCATGGGGATTCATGTCCACGAAGTACTTGTGGGGTTCCCGGTTTAATATCATAGTCGCTTCACAGATTGCTTTGCAGGATGCATCCAAAAGCCACATGCTGTACAAGGAAGTCCTCTAGCTCAGTTGCTCAAGGTGATCCTGAACCCGGTCCACATGTATTACTTAAAGGACGAATCACTCCATGTGGATGCGCCTAGAGTAAGGGTGCCTTTTTTGTACTTTAGTGGGGGAACCGAATCTCCCAACCAAAAAAGTTGGGTGAGAGGTCGGGCACCAATTGCGTGGGGACCTAGAAGGGAAGCCAAAAGGACCACTTTGGTGTTTGGTCCGCGTCCCATCTTAAGACACATTCGGCTTCCGAGGCGCAACTTATCCGGCAGCATGATCTCCACCGGCTCCGAGATGCGGCGGATCGCTTCACCTCGCAGAATCCGCCAGACATGCTCAGGTCCAATGGACCAAGAAACAAAAGCTGATCACCTAAAGGCGCCATGACGAAAAACGGAAACCAACAAAAAGCAAACGGAAAAACGAAACGGACTGCAAACATGGACAAGTGCCAAAAGAGGCCAGGGTGTGTGCCCCTTCTGGTGCCACAAATTCGGTTTGCTTGTGCGGCATGCTTCTAGGGCTTGATTCCCCATTCTTGTCAACCATCGATCTTTTCGAAAAAACCTCAGTTTTGCCTGGGATTCTGGACGTTTTCTAGAAAGAAGGATCCCTGGAAAGAATGGAAATGGAAGGTACCCTAGAATGTTGGGCGAGATGGCCCAGTAGCAAAGACCCCCTCCCACTTCCAGACAAGTCGCCCAGAAACTCGTTCCGCAGCTCCCCTGCGGACTGGAAGAGCGTCTCCCTCTCAGCGGCCTTCATGACCTGCCGCATGCGCTCAGCCCATGGGGCTGCAACGTTTGAGTAACTCGAAGAGGGCGAAAAAAGAGCGGCTCGGATTTGCCCAGACTTCCATGGGAGAAAAAGAATCGGCATCCACTTGTGTTTTTGTTGCTGGCGGGGTTTAAAGGGAAACCTCCCCCCCCAAAAAAAAGAAAGGAAAAAAAAGGGCGGAATGCGCTGGGCAACAAAGGCTGGGCCTACATGGTTCGTGATTGGTGCCCTTCTGTTTTTCTGCATCCGCAACGGCAACCCAATACCAGCTACATGATGAAAGTCAACTAGCAAAAAAGGTTCTCACCCAATTTGTGTGGTGGCATGAGGTATCCTGTCAGAACAATTAACTTGACGGACCTAAACTGCTTTCTACCAGTCAAGGATCCCGAAAAGTCAGAACTGCTTTCCGTTCTTTTGAAGGCTACTCTTTGTGGGACGTTTTTTTTTTTTTTTCCGCGCAGAACCTTGGTAAGGATTGGCCTTCTCCTTTGCAAGGTTCCGCCTTGGCTTTACCTCGAAAGGGCACTGTGTCATGCCAAGATTCCATTTGGTTAAGACCCCCGGAGAGAAAAAAGGACAGTAGTGATAAAGCCTTTTTAAAACCAACAGGGGAAGATAAAACATATTCTTGAGCAAATGGAAGCAAGGCTGCATGAGGGGTGCGGGGGTGGCAGTTGGGCTCTAACCCGCGAAACGATGTGTGTGCTGATCACCTTCCATGTTGGAAATATCACGTGATCACCTTCGGTGACTAAACATCGACCAAACCAGGAAAAAAAAGGACAAAAAAACATAAGAAGGTCAAAACTTGGTTGCTTTCTGCTCCCCTGCTAAAAGTCTGACTTTTGGTGGTTTAATGGAAAGCCCATTAGTTGGCACAAAGTTAAAGTCCTAACATCCCTTGGCAAAATGCACCAAAGAAAAGGCGGATTCGCTTTGGGCACGCGAGAGCCAGCTTAAACCGGGCGCAGACTTATGGGCAAAACTCCAAACGCCCAGCCTTGCCGCGGCCCAGCTTTTCCACTGCCGCCACCAAACTCTGGAGCACCTGGCGAAACCCTTCGGACAAAAATCCAACGAGCAGAACTCGGTTGCTTTCTGCTCCCCTTCGAAAAGTTTAACTTTTAGTGGGTTAATGGAAAACCTATTAGTTGGCAAAAGCTGAAGTCCTATCATCCAAGCAAAATGCACCAAAGACAACATGCGTTGTCCCTCACGAAGGGACAAAGATCATGTCAGCTTCAGACCAATGCGGAAGACCCTACCCATCAGAGGAAACCTCCGAAAATGAACCTTTACCTCACTACAACCAGCATCCGAAGGGGGACCCAAGTGAGGAAGGATTCACAAACAGAATTTGGGCAGCCTTCAAGATGCCAAACCACCGCGCGATCTGCAGGAGAATCGTGCTGACTCATGCGTGCCCAGAAATGCTTGGTTGGGCAGAGGAAGCCTGCAAATGTTGCCTTCTTTCTTTCCATTTCCGTCCGATATTTTCTCACCTCCATTTGCTTGAGTCCCACAAAGAACAAGCATATATCCAGTGATAGGTTCCCGTTAGCACCAGGGAAACAACTCAAATACCCAACGGAACCAGACATAAAAGGTGAACCTTTTGGAACCTTGACTAAACACGGACGAATGAAGGGAAACTGAAAGGTCAATGGGCAAGTAAGGTCTTTGCTGATCTGAAGTGATAGATTCCCTGCAAAGGCAACGGGGGAAAGCAACATACATATTACTGGCCTCATTATTTTACCATGATCAAAGTCACCCCTAGTCACCGCTAAATGGTGGGTTAAAGGGCAACAACCGATTCCAGTTTTTGACTTTGACAACCCAGGGAAACCGTCAACATAGCCACCCCATTATGATTAAGCAAATGGGAGCTGCCTAAGTGGCCATGCTGTAATGTTGACCCCGGATTAATAAACCCCGGTTGATTAATATGGGGGTGTCCCCGGTTTTAGTGGAGGTTTATCACTTTGGGGGGAACAACCCCATATTAATAAACCGGGGTTTATTAATCCGGGGTCAACATTATAAGAGAAGAATAAACCTTCAACGGGCCTTGGGGCACTCTGCCACGGCCTTTGCGCGGAACGTCCGGTCCTCAGGGATTCATGTGGGTGACTCGTCTTCATGGGCCCCCAAAGGCAACCTATGGGAAGTGGGGGCTATCCCTTATTAAGCCCTTAAGGGCTTATCCTTGGGTTATCCTGGCTTATCCAGGGATAGCCCCCCCCCCCCCACAGCCCCCCCGAAGATTCCATGACGTCCGTTTTGTAAGATACCCAATTCGAGTTTGAAATTCCTCTTCGCGTCCCTTTGAACCACAGTGCCCGCATAAAAAAGACATCATGTCCGAACATTGAGGGACTTAACATTCGGCATCTTTTGAACAGGCTGCAGCCTTGAACAATTCGGAACGTGCAAGCCGTTGCTTGTGACATTTTCATTCACTGTCACTTGCTTTTGTTGCCTGGACAAATCACTAGTGACAAATTGAGTCTCCCCCCCAAAAAAAAGAAAGAAAACAAGACATGAAAACAACATCTTGTCATTTTGCGTGAAACTGACCTTCAAAAGATTGAGCCCCCCTTTTCCCGAAGGGGTGCTCCAAATTTTCCCCGCGTCCTGGTACACCTTGGCGAACTTGGCCTCGAGAGTCTGTCTCTCCGATCGAGTGGGGCCCGAAAAAAGTAAGCGATGGTTGCTTTTTGTTTGCCACTAAAAACCGAAAGCCAAAAGCCAAAAAGTTTGAAGTCCAAGAACTCAGGGCGTGTCGAAATAGGGGATGGTGTTGCTTTTGGCTTTCCCTTTAAATCCACCACAAGGGGTAGTCTCGACAAAAGACACACCCCAATGTGCTACAGTCTGTGGGGCCTTGGCTGTGATTGCTTATGAACCTGTGCATATTGTGGTAGCTTGAGCCCTATCAAAGAGTGGGCCATCAACCCTAGCGACTCCTGTGCGGGAGTATTGAACATGTTCCAAAGGTAGGGCCCCGACATCCACTGTGAATTGTATGATGTCTGCATGGAAAGCATGGCGCCAAAAAACAAGCAAACTGCTTGTTTACGCGACCTGACGTGGCTCAGTGGCACACTTGGACGTCCTTTTGCACATCCGTGGTAGCTGAGAACCAGTGCCATCTCCTTTCGGCGTCTTCCTCGAGGGTGCGTCTTCTTTTTCTGCTGAAGGGGAACCCAAAAGGACCCCCGCCATTTTAACTTAGGCGGGGAACCTCATTTTTGGGGGGGTCCCAGGTCCCCCCCCCAAAAAAACGGTGGTTGCTGGAAGCCCTGGCCAAAAAAAGAAAAGAACAGAAAAACGACCCGTCGGTCCCCCGCCCCCCCCCCCCACAAAAAAAACATGAAGAAACAAAACAGTTTGCTTGGCTACACTCACCGCCCGTGCCTCCCCCAACTTTGAATGCCTTCGGCGAGCGGCTTTGAAGACCCCGGCGGCTTCAGACCAGAAGTGACTGGTCAGGGAGTTGATGCCCGCGGCCTCCAAAACCGACTGGAAGCTCTGGTGCGTCACCGGGTCCGTCTTCGACTGGACCTGGAAACGTCCAGGTCAAAACCAGCAGACTTCGAGTAGATGCGAAATGAAGGCCTCCTTCTAGGGGTTGATTCCTTTTCCATTCTGTTCAACCATCGCTCTTTTCAACACCCCGCTGTTTCCCTGGGTCTTGTATGGTTTCCTGAAAAGAAGGAACCCTGGACAGAATGGAAATGGAAGGTCGCCCTAGATCCCTCGTCTTTTTCAGCAAAGAAGGATGACTCGGCTTGATCTTTTAATGAGAAAGGCCCACATGGGCTTGCGGACATGGGAGCCGCGGCCCCAGAAAATCGGCGACGCCTTTTCTTAGGTCTCCATTTACTTAACCCTTTAAAACTCCAAGCCCTGGGGAAGTTAATCTTTTACAGACATATAGCCCATGTTACCCAAAAAGTTGAAAAGTTGTGTTTTTAAGAGGTAAGTTTAGCACACCCCCAAGAAATGGGTAGCTTCAAAAAAACCACACGCCCACGGCTCATGGCTGACCCGCCGATGGCCAGTTTAGGACCCATGCATATGAAGGGCCTGCGCATGTCGTAGAAAATCCATGGGTTGTGATGAGGCATGAAACCAACCTGTCAAACAAGAAACATGTATGACATATGTAAATGCAGTCAGCCATCGTGTATATACGAATATGTAGAGATACACATATGACATCACAATCCCCGTTAGAGGTTCCAAACAGGGTTGGACCCCCCCCCCATTTTATCAGATCAAATAGGGTCAGTCCAACCTTGTTGGAAAATAAAATGAACTAGTCCAACACTGACAGCAAATAAAATGAAAAATCACGATGTATTTTGACCTCATGTTGGGGGTTGGTTTGAACAGTCCGAATTGGACAAAACGTATTCTATTTTATTTCCTATGAAAATAAAGTCGAGGGGAGTCCAACTCATGTTTATTTTGCGCATCCGCTTTTTTCACAAAATAAAGTCGGGGGGTCAACTCGGAAGGTACTCATGTAATTGCCGCAGTCCAACATTTCCCAGGCCTTGAATGGACTTGAAAAAACTGCATTTCCTGGGGAAGTCACAGATTACCTCATGTTAATTTGAAATAAGTTCAGTCCAACGTTGAAGGGTTTTTCACAGAGGCCAAAATGATTTCGCATAAAAAAAAGGGGTGGACTAAAATAAAATAGATGACTTATTTTAGGGTCCGACCCACCCCTACTTTATTTTGAGCCTGCTTCGGGGCTCATCACACATGTATATGCAGAGGGCAATCGTGTATACATGCATACGGATATAATATCCATCATTACGTAATTTAACATTGTTGGCATACAGCGGTATACATACAAATAAATCCACGTAGAAATACACATATGCACCCAAGTGTTCCACAATTCGTTGCGTCCCTTTTGTTGTCGCCCAACATGTAAAACGACAGTTCGCCAACCCATGTGCAACCCGAAGGAAACCCTTCAAAAGGCCTTCGCGCTCCCCATAGCCCCCCCCAAAAGAAATCCGTGACAATTCCGGCGACAAAACTTGCTGGTGCTCAGTAGGGAATGTTTTTCAGGTGTTGGGAATGAAAAGTAAAGGACCTTTATCACCTGCTTGCCCCATAGCCCGCACTTAGAGGTGTTTAACAATTTCAGGTGGGTTCCACCTTGAGGCGAATTGCCTTGGCCCGGCGACGTTAACGGTGACCGACCCGTTCGGGGCCCCCGGCCATTTCGTCCAGCGCATGGACCCGCTGCGTCTGCGCCACCAGGACCTGCAGATTCACCTCCAAGGCCTCGCCCAAAGATGCCCAGCCGAGGCCGGCGGGCGAGATGCAGGGAAGGAGAGCTCCAGAAAAACCATCCCCGAGTTGGTGGCCTTGTGGGCTGCCCGTTTTCGGATTTCGGACCCGCAAGAAGTGAACATATCTGTTAGTGGGAAAAAAAAACACTAAAAACTAAAAGGCTAAAAAGCCAAGGGGATGGATGGGAGCCACCAAGTTTAAGTTAAGGGAACCTCTGGGTTCAGGTCTTGAAGGGCCTCTGCAAAAAGCTAAACTTTTTTTGCGGGCCAAGTGTGTTTCCCAAAATGTCCAAAGACCCAACCAAATAGCCATCCAGAGGCTACGTGACGATCAACATGGGTTCATCCAGCGCGGATTTTCTTGAGTGAACCGCCCCAGGAAGACAAGAAACACTCCGTGTCAATCGTGGCCAGGGCTGGTTTCCAGTATTCCAACCCTAGCATCACTTGGCCCCAAAAAGTGCTTAAACCACCCCGAGAATGTTGCACTTCTCTTTACTGCGCCGGACCCCAAACTGCAAACCGTTAGTCGGGCGAGCGTCCTGTTTCGTATATTCATGTTTAATGTTGGGACTGTTCCTACCGAGGCTACCTCGTTTATTCTTTTGGGACTACTCTTCCTGAACTGTTCTTCGAGCTGCCTGTGCTTGTCAAGCAGCCGTTCACAGAAGTGTTCGCTGCTGCACTCGAAGAGCTCGTTCCGTTTCAAAGCAACAAGTTTTGACTCTAGGGCAGCACAACCGGAGCACTGCACCCTTGATGTGGGCCCCTGAATCCCAGTTGGGGAAGGTCCCCTCCAAATAAAGTGGATGGACGAAAACCATTTCGCATAACAAGCCCGGAATGATTTGATTCCCCCGAAAAAATACCAATGAACAACAGTTTCAGCTTCAAGTTTGTTCCAGCTTGGGCTCTGAGTGTTTTCTCCAAGGAGCCCCCGGGAAATGCACCTCAGCAAGAAGTATTCAGAAAGTGGGGTGGTCTCCCTCATGAAACCTACAAACAACGATAAGGGCTTCTTCTCGAAATCGTGCCCCCTTTGTTGCATGGATCTTGAGCAACCTGAAGCCCTAAACACCGCCGAAGGGGTCCCAAAACCACTGGTGTCTCAACCATGGCCCCCATGGCTACGGCGCCATGTGGCTGTGGGTGTCAAAACCGTTTTGGGATCTGGGATTGGTGAATTCACCACCCATTTTAGAACCTATTTGGCTGCGGCTCAAAAAGCCAGTACCAAAATGGAACCCTGGTAAGTGGAAACATGGACCAAAACCTGCGTAACCCCTGCTTCTTAATTTTGAGCCACACCCATTTTAGTGGGGGATTGAATCGGATGTTTGGATGTTGACCCATGGCCATCTGGCGCCTGGCGTCCCCAGGCGCCCCGAAGCCATCTGAAGCCATTTGGCTAAGACCCTCGGAAAAAATGAGCAAATATTCCCAGCAGTGATCGACTCCCTTTAAAACCAACAGGGGAAAATCAAACATAATCACTTCAGCAAAAGGCAGGAGAATGGAAGGCATTTTGGTACTGGTTTTTTGAGCCACAGCCAAAAATGGCAAATGGAGGCATCTGAAGCCTTCCGACGCCAAAAGGCTGCGGCATGCTGCAGCGCGCGCGCCTGTGGGAAGCCGTTGCCCGGCAACGGCGCCTGCCTCACCTCCTCCAAGAGCTCCGACAGCAGCTTCCGCAGGGAGGGCCACAAGCTCTGCCTCAAGCGGACTCGGACTCTCGGCCAGGTGGCCGATTTTTGGTTTGAACCCCAGGGTTTTAGGGCGTCGGGTTTGGGGTGTGACTTACTTTGTACCAAATGGAAAAGATGAAAACCTGCGGTCCATCGGGTGGAATAATTTTGACCCACACCCATGTGACCATACTTTTCTTTCCCCGCAATGGGCCTCGACATGTGGGTGTCCTTAGGTTCCCGGTTTTGAAGACATCCAGGTGCAGAGTTCTTGTCTTCGATGCATCATCAATCGGGGTTGCAGCCGCCGCCGGGTGGCAAATTTATGCAAGCGTCAACTTTCTGCCCCTGTTCGAGCAACGATTCCCCAATGAAAACCACAAGTTATCAACCCTTGGCCGATTGATGAGGGGTGTAGGGGTGTCCCTGTTTACTCTTGGAGGGCAACACCTGCCCAAAGGTTCTCAGCCGCGAGGCCTCTTTCGGGGTCGAAATCAGCGCACAAAACTGCACGTCTTCGCCTTCTGGGAAGCGCGGTGCAGAATGCATACAGGTCAGACCTGAAGACCGGGAAGTTGACAGGCACCAACTTGACTTGGGCAAAACTGGGCCGAACTTGGAGAATGATTTGCTGCATGTCCCGGATAAAAAAGAAAAAGAAAAAACCGCCTTTGCAAACAAACATATTTTTGAAAACTTTAGTTCACTAACAAGAAGCGGAGATTCGAGGGATTTCGAGGATGTCTTTTCTTGAGGGTACCTTTTTCGTGGTCGGTTTAAAAAGGACATCTCAGAAACATGTCCCAGTTTGGGTTCATGTTGACCCTATATTAATCAACCCCAGTATATTAGTGGGGCTGTCCCTGGTTTTAGTGGGAAATCAGACCGCTTTTGGAGGGGTCCAAACAACCCCCCAAAAACATAAACAGGGGCTGAAATTCATCTGGGGCCAAACAAATACCCTAAACTTTCCTAGGCTGGAATTAGAACCCCCGGCAAAAATCTATATCTTTTTTGCCTGGGTAGTGGAAAACCAAGGGGTCCCCAAAAAAGACAACAGAGAAAAAAAAAAAAAAAAAAAACTAGGGAGCAAAATGATTGGGGGCCCCCGGATCCCGGATCCAAGCCGCAGGTTGAAGAAGACCTGCAGCGCCACGCTCAGGGCGATGTGGTTCCCCTGCCGCACGCCCGTCCGGAGATCTTCCTCCGACTGCCGGCGCACCCGAGCCCCCACGTCGCGGATCCACAGCACCTGGCGGTCTGGCGCTCGGCGCCGAGTCTCTGACTTCGGGGTTCGCCCGATGAATTTCAACCCCTCTGAAGCAATAGGGGGGGGTGTCCCTAGGTGGAATGTGGGGAAGCATTTGGAGGGGAACAATCCCCGTATTAAGAAACTGGGGTTGATGAATATGGGGCCAACCCATATTGATCAACCCCTGCTTATTAATAGGGGGTGCTTCTCCCTGGGTGAAATGTGGGAAGCAAACCACTTTTGGAGGGGCCAAAACCACCCCGCTTTTTCATGAACTGGGGTTGGTCAGCATTTATGCAGCTTCAAGTTTGCATTCTGAACTCAGCATCCCTCTTGATTGGTGAGGTGTTCGGGTTGCCCATTTGGAACCGGCAAATCCAACTCCAACACCAAACCACGGGATACCTCAGACTTCACCGCATCGAGCGCGCGTGGCGGAGCGCGCGCGGAGGAGCGCTGCAAGCGCTGCTGGATGTTTGAACACGTGGCATGTGTGTTGGTCATAGTGTGGGGGAATCCTTGTCTTGTCATTAAAGTAAGTTCAGCGAAAGATCAAGCTGAAACACCAAGCTCTTTGAAGCTCTTTGCCTCTCTCAGTTGAATGGGCATGAACCAATTGACAGGGAAGAACCCAGTCGCCAGGCTATCGCTTCCAGTTGCGGGCTTCCAGATGCCAATGCCACCCAAAAAGCATCTGGCCGTCTGGTCGTGACCATGTTCCGGAAACCACCGTTCCAGGACCCATGGCTGTGGGTCAAAAATAGGTGCCCAAGATGGGTTGCCCTAGTAAATGGAACAGGACTAAAACCTGCGGTCCAATTCCTGGTTGCTTAATTTTTACCCATACCTACATCAGAAAAAAAGTCAGAAAGTGGTAGGCATAAAGACTCCGTCTCAAGTTTGCAAGACGATAGCACTGCGTACGGGGATGTGTCAACGCGCACCCATACCGAATGGCGAGGTTTCACAACACCAGGCCTGAGAACATACGGGTACGGTGGGGATTCATATCCACCAACCCCTTCTCAGTTTCCAAACCACCGAAATACAAAGCTCACCTTTCGGGAGCTTTATATTAAAAAGAAAAACGAAAAAAAAAAGATCGGATGGGAAAGCCAAAAGGCTCGGTGGTTGGCTTTTCTCTGAGCCCATTCGGTGGTTTCCCTTTTGGCATTGCTACGATGTCCCTCCAGAACTCCGATCGGCTCCGAGTCGCTCCAAATGCGTCCGGCTCCCGAGTCCCACCAGCGGGTTCGATTGCCATCTGGACGCGACTGTTCATAGACCCGTGGTGGACATCATTTGGCTGTGGGTCAAAAATAGGGTAACCCCAAAATGGGTTACCCTGCTAAATGGAAACATGGAAACATGGACTAAAACCTGCGGTCCAATTCCTGGTGGTTTAATTTTGACCCATACCCATTTGGGTGGGATCGATTTATGTCCACCCACCACTTTGGAGGTTCCAACTCTTAAAACTCCTGGCCATCTTGACGCCTCAAATCCTCGCGGATCGAATCAGAGAAGTTAGAACAAGGGTACCAACTTGTTTCTGTATGTTCTAGTAGGGGAACCCTCCCAACCCAGAATGTTGGGTCAGAAAGGGGGACCTAGATTTCGAAAACCTGTTGCGCGCTGGGATGCGCCGGTACCCCCCAGCCTCTGCCCCCCCGGGGTACACTGGGCAACGGAATCCACTGGGCAACTGGGGAAGCCAGGCCTCCGCCCGGAGGATGTCCACCTTGTCCAGGCCGCTGCCCGCCAGCAGCTGCTCCAACTCGTGGAGCGTGTGGGCCGCCTTGGAGAAGTCCTGGTAAAAGCGGGGCAGGTTGGGAGTTTGCGGATGGGTGGGGTGGGTGGTAGGTTAGGTTAGGTTAGGTTAGGTTCGGTTCGGTTCGGTGGGTGGGGTGAGTGGGGTGGGTGGGGTGGGGTAGGGTGGGGTGGGGTAGGGTGGGTTAGGGTGGGTCAGCGGGTGGGTTTGAGGGTCCTGTTTTCGAGCCAACACAGCTCAATTCCAGAGGATATTCATGTCCCTTGAGAACCTAGAGGACCTTCATGCACGTCTGCTCGCATGTAGCTTCCTTCTCAATTAGCACTTTGGAGCCGAAGCGGTGGCTCGGTGTTCCGAGAACAGGCAGCCCCATCTATCCTTCACAACCATAGATTCAACTCCAAATCCGAACCACCGGGCTCACCCAAGGACCAGGGACCCGCTCAGAGCGCCAGGGCCAGCTCTCCAGCTGTTGAGTCCCAACATCTGCCGAGAAACATGCAACACATCTTCGGACTGCGGGTCCGGAGGCCTCTCTCCAGTCCCTCAAATCCCAAACTAGGAGCACGCTTGGTCCAGGAAGCTCAGACGAAACGCGAACTCGCAAATGTCCCCTACCTGGTTCACCCAAACCCCCAGCGGCCACGAGGAACAAGGCAGCTGACTTTAAAGACAAAAACAAAAAACCACCAAAAAGAACTGGGAGCCGACGCTGACTTTAAAGAAAAAAGTAATTACAAAAAACTACTGGGTGTCGACCAGATCGTGTCTTCCACCCCCCCAAGCGCACACTCGCGTCCTTGCCAGGGGCGTCCATTTGGCTGCGCAGCTTCCGGGCATCCCACAAGAACCGCACCACGCGGCGGATCAGCACGTTCCTCGGCGAAGTGTATCGAGATATCTCGCTGGTTCAAAGTTGCCCGAGAGAAACCATCCCCGATTTGGTTTCTTTTAATCGGCAAACTGGAAACGAGGTCTGGATCGGATGGGTCTCCAATCAGGAGGGTTTTTTGGAGGATGTTTTTGAGAGATGTTGAGTGTTTTTGAGCATAAATGAGTGCTTTTGAGCATAAATGAGTGTTTTTGAGTATACATGAGTGTTTTTGAGCATGAATGAGTTTTTTCATGGAAGATTGAGAGATTTACATGTGTCCTAGTCACAACAGGTCTTGCGAGGAAAAACGATTTGAAACATGTGTTGTCCATTAACATTAGCAAGCTATACTACACAGTCTATGACATATCATCTCTGTGACACTGTGGTCTTATTGTTGTTTCTTGCTTGTTGATTGTTGTTGTTGTTGTTGTTGTTGTTGTTGTTGTTGTTGTTGTTGTTGTTGTTGTTGTTGTTGTTGTTGTTGTTGTTGTTGTTGTTTTGTTGTTGTTGTTGTTGTTGTTGTTGTTGTTGTTGTTGTTGTTGTTGTTGTTGTTGTTGTTGTTGTTGTTGTTGTTGTTGTTGTTGTTGTTGTTGTTGTTGTTGTTGTTGTTGTTGTTGTTGTTGTTGTTGTTGTTGTTGTTGTTGTTGTTGTTGTTGTTGTTGTTGTTGTTGTTGTTGTTGTTGTTGTTGTTGTTGTTGTTGTTGTTGTTGTTGTTGTTGTTGTTGTTGTTGTTGTTGTTGTTGTTGTTGTTGTTGTTGTTGTTGTTGTTGTTGTTGTTGTTGTTGTTGTTGTTGTTGTTGTTGTTGTTGTTGTTGTTTGTTTTTTGTTTTTTGTTGTTGTTGTTGTTGTTGTTGTTGTTGTTGTTGTTGTTGTTGTTGTTGTTGTTGTTGTTGTTGTTGTTGTTGTTGTTGTTGTTGTTGTTGTTGTTGTTGTTGTTGTTGTTGTTGTTGTTGTTGTTGTTGTTGTTGTTGTTGTTGTTGTTGTTGTTGTTGGTGTTGTTGTTGTTGTTGTTGTTGTTGGTGTTGTTTTTGTTGTTGTTGTTGTTGTTGTTGTTGTTGTTGTTGTTGTTGTTGAGTGCTGTTGAAGGTTGGTTGTTGGCTGATGTTACAATTACTGTGTGTTGCTGGCTGTTGGGTGCTGGATGTTTGTTGGTAGTTGATTGTTGGCTGTTGGTTGGTGGTTGTTGGTTGTTTGCTGTTGGTTGTTGGTTGGTGGATGTTGGTTGGGTTGTTGTTGTTGTTGTTGTTGTTGGTGGTGGTGGGTGGTGGTGGTGGTGGTTGTTATTGTTGGTGTTGCTGTTGGTGCTGTTGTTGTTGTTGTTGCTGCTGCTGCTGCTGCTGTTCCGTCCGTTCTTGCTGTGCTTGTTGGTTGTTCTTGCTGTTCTTGTGTCTTGTTGTCCTTGTTCTCGTTGTCCTTGTCCTTGTCCGTGTTGTCCCTGTTATGGCTAATAGTTTGGCCCGAAAAGCTGAATTTGAGGCTGCCAAGTGCATTTTTACACTATTTTAATAAGCTGTCCAGCAGTGACAGGGGCCGTGGCGCAAATGGCAGCGCACCTGGACGGATGGCTGGCGCAAGCCGCTGCGCAGGAGGTCGTGGGCTCGAATCCCCCCGGCCCTGTTTTTTCCAGTTCAGCTCCTTGACTCATTTTTTCCAGTTTTGCTGGTGCTGTTGCTGTTGCCGTTGCTGTTGTTATGTTGCTGTTGTTGGGCGTGTTGTTGTTGGCGGTGGTGGCACTGATGTTGCTGGTGTTGCTGCTGCGGCTGCTTCACCTGCTTCACTCAACTTCAATTTGGGTCAGCCAGGCCATTAAATTTAAATGCGTGAGAAAAAAAACAGGGCCGGCGGGATTCGAACCCACGACCTCCTGGGGGGGAGAGGCCCGCAGCCGCAGCCACGCCCCAGGTACGCTACCATTGCGCCACGGCCCCCTGTCACTGCTGGACAGCTAATTAAAATAGTGTAAACATGCACTTGGCAGCCTCAAATTCAGCTTTTCGGGCCGAACTATTAGCCATAACAACAGCCTGTTTTTAGCTTTAACAAATACTGTAAATTGTTTTTGTTGCTGACATGTGCTTGAATGTTGTACTTGGCTTGCTCATTGCCTGTCTGAAGATTGCTGCTGGTCATACCACTCACATGTCTTTGTCATATGTCATATTAAGTGCTGCTGGCTGTGATGCTGTTGTTCTGTCCCCTTGGCATGGTTGTCCTGGACTATCTCAACAACATCGAGTCTGACAGTGTTCCCGGCATGTTTAGCTAAAAGTGTCGTGCACATGAAGCCTTGTGAAGCTTGTGCGTTTGTGCACTGGTGCCTGGTGAATCAAGTCAACTTGTGTGTGGCCCAATGGCCGTTTTTGGCTCACGCAGCACCAGCTAGAATCTCGGTCATTTGTCCTCGTCATTGTCATTTGTCAGGCTGCTGCTTGCAATGCTTCTGGCAAGTTTGGTGGAGGCGACCGAGCTGAAGGGGGAGTTTAAAAAAGTCTTGGAGGAGCACTTGGGCCTTTCACCGAGCCTTCCTCGCTCTTTGTGTCCTGGCAATTTGAATTTGGGAATGGGTACTCAGCTCCCATCAGTGATTAGTTGTAGGCTCATACATACCCTTATTATTACTTAGGACTTCTTCTGATGAGTACCTGTTGGACCTGAGCAGCCGCATTCAGTTCCCGCCCTTTATTGAGACACTTGGCATTCATTTCATTCAACTGTCAATGATGAGCTGAGCTATAAAGTTGTTGCAACCATATTAAAAAAACCTGTGACTGTGAGGTAGGTTGATTGCTAACTTGGCTTTTGATTCGCACAGCAGGATTGATGGTGGCAGAAAGGTAGTGCATGGTGATGTTGCTTTGCATCCTTGCCTGAAGCACCACGGCCAACATGCTTGCATGTTTTACTTTTCAACTTAATTAGTAGCTTCACTTCCACTGTTTGTCCATTGTCCACTGTCCTGCAAACAGACACGAAGTTTCTTCAGTTGTCAGAGCAGTGACTCATCACAGTTTGGTCATTCTCAGGAAGGCTTGCAATTACCTTTGTCTGTCACGTGTCCCAATGGAAGTGAACCTGCTCAGAGAGCGGCGTGGTCGTCACTTGTCGCCGAGCATGATTGTTCAGATGCTGAATCAGGACAGACTGACCTTGAATTTTTCAACTGTTCAACTGATGAAATGTGTTGGCCTTGGTTCCTGGCTGTGCATGTGCTCATTGCAGTTTCCTTGGGGGCAGGATGGGCCACAGATGAATGGAGTCATTGTCCCCATTGAGGGCGAGTTTTGGGTGTCGGTTCTCTCTTACAATGAGGCTGATGGTCCAATGTTTGTGCTGGGCCATTTGACTGCCAGTACTGCTTTTGATGCTCATGCTATTTGATTTGATTTTGAACATGTTTGGAATTGACACTGATTTTAATGGTTGTTGTGCTGCAAGTTGCTCATGTAACTCCAGGCCCGAACAATCAGTTCCTTGTCCGCAGCAGTGGCCTCTTCCTGACAAGGCGGCGGGCTCTCCCACTACTCAGTGATGCAGAAGTTGACGGCCACATCGAGTCATTCGTCAGGGACGTACTCTTTCCTTAAGCAAGTGTCAGGAAGATGCCAATGTCAGTTGTCTGTGCAGCTGTCAGCCGTCAGCTGTCTGTCACTTATCAGGGCAGCTGTCAAGTGTTTGGGATCCTCCAAGAGTTTGATCTGCTTGTGATTCGGAACAAAAATGCGCGAGGGGCTGATCTGCGACATAAGACTTTGACACATCCCTGTTCATGATGTTCAGACACATGGCACATTGGGACAGTTGACTTGGCTTGAATCATGTTTGCAAACCTGGTTGGCACACTGCGGCCCACTGTCAGTTGCGCAGTAAAATTACGATTCCTTGATGATGCCAGGTCAGTGTCAGCTGGCCACCGCTCGGCCTGAGCGCCTCAGGCTCAGTGACATGACATGTGATGCGCACGCGTGTAACCAACAGCACTACCCTTTCAGTTCAGTCATTCATTACTCTGTTTCACATCTGAATCTGCCAGTGTTACTAGCTGATTGGCAACTGATTGCACCACTGTGGCCTGCTCAATCATTGATGTGCTGAACCTCAGTTGTCAATCAATGGCTGAGGCCTTTGATCCTGGATCGGATGGTCAATTCACATCGACCTGGCCTGCTGCTGAGACTGGCATTACCTCAATTGTAACTACAGCAAGTTTCCCACTTGCCTTTCAACTTACTTGAAAGCAAACTGTGTTTTGGCTCAATTAAGTTTCTGCAGGCTGACACAGAATTCAGAACATGAGTGACAGACAGAAATCCTAGTGCAAGTTGCAAGGAAGTGTCAAGCCTCATGTCATTGTCAGTCACATTTGTTTGCAAAAGACCGGGCTGTCACTGTGTCAGTGTCATTTGTCAGTCAGCCAGCCATGGTCATCAAGAAGAAGCAGACGCTGCCTAACAAGATGATAGCTTCAGATGTGATTGCCTACCACAAGCGCTGGCCTGCGCAGTATTCAATCCCGAACCTCAAGTTGCGGCGACGAACGCTTGCACGGTCTGACTCGTGACAATGTAGTCAAATGTCTTTTCACACTCATTGTCATGTGTTTGAAGATATATGCTATGAACTGATTGTTTGTGTAAGTTTGTCAAGACATACAACAGTAACAGCATGCTCTTTTCTCTGTCTGTGAGCCCCAATCGACTGACAAGGAACACCTCGCAGCTCGGGAGCTGGCCATGGAGATTGACAAGGCGCTGGCGCATCTTCAGGACAAGGGCTTCCGCCGTCAGAATGCGTTCATTATGGAGACACCCAGGCCCAGTCCATGCCCAGTGCCAAAGTCAACTGCTGCCCTGGCTGCTGACACTTTCATTGCTGAGGACACACTGGTTGATGATGCTGAAGACACACTGCTTGATGATAATGATGAATCCCAAAGTCAAGTGTCAATTGTTACTGTGTCATCAAACACAGAGAGCATGGACTGGCCTGATGCCCAGCCCTGGGGACGTGTCGATGATGAGTGAGCTCATAGTCGCTTGTCCCTGTCACTTGTCAATCTGCTGCAGGTAATTGAAGAGTTGAGTGAATCCAACCCAAATTCAAATCACATAATTAGTGCAGCTGTCTCTGGCTTGGCTCTGCCAGGGAGCGTAAAAAGCAAGTGAGTGATGCTTGATTAGATTGGCTTGACTCATGTGCTCTGTTGATTTGTGCATCACTGGCTTAGATTGGCAATCGCACAGTCGAAGATGTTGTTACTGTGTCCTAGGCCCGGCCAGACTGAAGGCCACTGGCCAACTTGCTGACACCCAGCTGCCAGCTCAGACTGACTGGTGTGGTAGTCTGTAGCGCTGGGCGAAATGGGGCTAATCAGATAATCTATCTCAGCCGCTTATCCCAGGGTTGCATGTGTGCATCCCCATCGGTCTCGGGAGTTCTTATTTCACATCAGACATCAGACAAAAGTTCTAGAAATCTATCAACAGCTAGAATGCTGTTTTGTTAGAAACACATACATGTATCTCTGCCCCACTCTTTGACATTGGCTGGCCCAGGTAGCGACCCTGAGCTGGCTGCTCTTCTCGGACCTGAGGCTTCGTCTTCAGGGACAAAGACGCCTAGGCTATTTTAGCCAGTAGTTAGTCTTGCTTCCAAAGCTGCTCCTTTCTCAATGTCTGTCACTTGTCATTTGCAGGGTTTGTTAATATTGCATTGCAGCCAACTATGCTTGGCAATGGTATCATTACTGTCTGATCTTGAGGGCAGGCGTGAAATTCATGAAGGGCGCACTGTGTATTCAGGCCACAGCTGACAATACTGTTTTTAATGTACTATTGTTTATCATGTGTCCCAACTCGGCCAACTGAATGATGATGGAACTTCACTGACAAGTTGACAGGTGCTGTTGCTGTGTGTTCAGTAGCATAGCCATTGAGCAGCTGGGCCAGGTGCAAATGCTGGTCATTGTCATCTGTCACTCTGTGGATGATGATGATGCGGAGGCGAGGCTGTTGGGGCAGCATCACCACGTTTTGTCAGAAGCCGCTCACGAGCATTCGCACCTGCATGTTTCTGTCAGTGGTGCATGGGGCATCATAATTGCAGCTCATGCGTTTGCCGGGCGTTCTTGCAGCCGCCACTGGCTCAGTACAGCAGTGTGCTCTGACATGTGTCACTTGCTGAAGCATCAGAGCATCACTCATCATTCCACAGGCAAGCGCTAATCTGCATAGTCCAATAGTCCATTGTCAATAACAGTTCTCCGCACTTTCACCTGACACTTGGGGGGGCCTGTCTCTTGTCAATTGTCCATGGGTGACGAGCCCTCTGCTGCTCTGGACCATTTGCCGCAAATCTTCCTGCCAATTGCGCAGGCTCTGCCGAGGCTCCTAGGCTGAATCTGATGTATGCAATTCAACAATAACTTGTTTCAAACCTATAGTCAGTAGTCATGCAAGTTAGATGACTGAGCTTGTCTTGCGATTACTGAAATGTTTGAAAGCCAGTCATCCTTGACTGAATGTGCCAACCGAGGAAGGCTCAGCAGGCAGGTGGCATGTTTCCTGACCGACATCTCACAATCACACTGAAGACAGAATTGTGCAAGCTTGACATATGACAATTGACATGATGTGCAAATAATTCAAGTCTCTGTCACACTGTCAACTGTCTTGGCATGGTCAGGCACTCTACCTCCTCTGGCGGTGTGACGAATCACAGGCTGAGGATCTGCGGCAACCAGTCTGCAAGCAAGTTCATGCACAGACTTTCCAGGCAGCTGACTTAATACTAACTGTAATGAGCAGCTGCATCCTAGGAACCACCTGGCATCCAACTGGAACCGCATCCGTGACCATCAGGGCTACGTACTGAACTGCTGCAAGAAGGCCATCTTTCAGCAACATGTAAGCATGTTCAATTGGCTTTTTCTTGGGTGTAGAGCTTGAGTCACTGTGTCACTTGTCATCTGAGTCACTTGTCATTTGAGCCACGTGTCACCGCTGATGATCCTAAGGCAGAACTCCACCTTCGGCTTCAATCCCCGGCATGGAGCCTTGTGTTGCATTCAGACTTAGAAAGTGCAAATGTCGAACCATAGGGCAGTTGCTGCTGGCTGCTGACTGACTGAACTGATGTCTGTGTGGCAGTTGAGCTAACACACATAATGAAGTTATTGCACATGTGGGCTGGGCTTTGTCATGGACAACTAATGTGGTTATGTTGTTCATGGTCATGAGCACTCATTGATGAGTACTTGGTCAGCAGCATTTGCCAAGGATTCCAGTTTAGCTGAGTGGCCTGACACGGTCCTCCTTGTCGGCTATCCCTACTACCCCAAGCGGGATCAGCAGCAAGAGGTGTCCCAGCTGATTGTCATCTGTCGTCATGTCGTCATGCGTCCACCTACATTCATTTGTCATTTGTGACATTGCATGTTTCGATGTTGTTGTCGTTGTTTGTTGTTTGTTGTTGTTGTTGTTGTTGTTGTTGTTGTTGTTGTTGTTGTTGTTGTTGTTGTTGTTGTTGATGTTGATGTTGTTGTTGTTGGTGTTGCACAATGTAAGTTTCTAAGTCTCTGAGTCTCTGCAGCTTTGAACTCAGGTCCGCATCAATGGCCGGTACATCGACTCGCTGAGGTGGATCGGGTGGGCGCTCAATGTCAAGTGTCCAGAGTTCAAGCTGCATGAGATGCTCAAGGTCAAGCGCCTTGATCAAAATTGGTTGAGTGTTGCGCAATAGTCATGAGAGAAATTGACAACTTGTCAGTCATGCGTGAAGCCTCTATTGTCATCTAAGGGATCACAAGGGCAAGCCGAAGGGCGCGGGCAAGGGCAAGTTTGGCAACCTCTCGGGGCTGCACGGACAAACCCAGGAGCAGGTGGCCCGACTTTATTATTATAAATAAGTAAGGATTGTCCTGTAGTTAGTAACCTCATGACAGGTGACTCATTGACTCGGTGCCTGGTTCGTTTGCATCATGACAGGTGACTCATTGACTCGGTGCCTGGTTCGTTTGCATCATGTCTCATGGTCGAAGGTCTATGGTCATCCTTCTGCATTTTGGTGCCTGGAGCAGATCCTGTCCAGTCCTTCGTCAATTGTCAGGCTGGGTAATGCGATTGTTTGGTTGACATTGACTTGACTCAAGTCATGTGTTGTTGTGTTTGCCCACTCAGTCAAACGTGAATGTTGTTGCTCAAGTCAAATGGCGTGTTGACTGATGCTGGCTAATAAACCAAGAGACTTGTTCATTGATGCTGATTGGCTGGCCCCATTGCCCATGAGCCACGGCTATCATTATGCTTGCAGGCTGTGCTGTGTCGCTGGCTTCCACCGGACCCCTGCCATGCTTGTCATCCTCTTTGCAGCGCTCACTGAGCCTCTGACATAATGTATGACACATGACTGGTGACTGACTGGCTGACTGACTGTGTGACTTGCAAGCATTTGCACTGGGCATGACCTGCTAAGCTGACTGAATTGAAGCCCTGGCATGAATTGTGGAAACTCAGGCGGCTGGAAAGGGCGTCATGGTCATTTGTCAATCCCTCAGTGAAGACTGGTGCTCAGATGCGCGGCATGCTGTCCGATTCTTGGCCGGGGACACGAAGCAGCTTGGATGGCACTGAGCAAGTTAAGTGTTTGTTTGTCAAGTGTCAGAGCTCATAGATGTTAAAATGATTAGGCCAGCGCCAAGGGTGTTTGTGCTGTGAATTTTGCATTGTGCCCTTTGACTCCATTGACACTGACTTGTTGATAGCTGCTTGCATGTCATGTGTGCATCATTCACTTGTCACCTGTGAGCCGGCTCAGGCTGATGTCACATGACTGGCTGGCTTCACATGGCCACAACCTGGGCTCGTGGAACGAGATGGTGGGTCGGGCTGTCAAGGCGTGGCAGAAAGTCGTGGCCAAGCTCCCCAAGCGCCTTGGCTGCTGCAGTCAGCAAGCTGTTGAGCTTTGAATGCAGTTTGTGCTGTGGAGTAAACCCTGGCCACCAGCAGTCACTCCATTAGATTATGCCATTGACAATGATCCCAGGAGCATCACGGACTATGATGAGAGCGGCCTCAACCAGCCATCGTCATCTGTCAGATCCAAGTCTACCCCACCTGCTAAGAGGCCTCCGCCAGACATAGGTCCGCCTCCACCTGTCAAGCCTCCTCCTCCTCCTGGGCAGCCCCAGGTGAAGTACAAGGCCGACTGCAAAATGTGAAAGCTTCTGTTGGACAAGCAAGTAGCAGGATCAAGTAGTCATGCTCTTGTGGCTGAAAACTGTTTGTGCTGAGTCCTGTTCAGGCTATGCCGCACCCGGCTTTGGCCAGAGGGGCAGCGTCAAAGTCATTGTCACAGCCCACGAAGAGGGAGGAACAGGTGACCGTGGCCGTGGAGGAGACAGATGACAATGTGACTTGAATATACTAGGTGTGCTGATGAGTCAACTGACTTGACAGCTTCTGCGCAAACTATTTGACATTCAAGCAATGCCAGCTCCAAAATACTGAGGCTGAGTCGTCGAGGCACAGCAAGAAGACCAAGTGCGGCAACAAGGCACAGTCATCTGTCGGGGCGGACCATGAGGAGGACAAGGCCAAGGCTAAGGCAGTGTCAGTGTCATCTGTCCCTGATCCTGCTGAACCTCACCTTGACCCGGTGATGTGTCTCGACTTTCTGGATTGGTGCTGCATCGGTGACAGCAGTTTGTGTCGTCATAAAAAGTGTTCAGACAATAGCAAATGAACTGGGGACTCACTGATGCTTGATGATCAGTACTGCCATTCAACAATGTGAGACACTTGACTTGACAAATGACAGTGACTGCTGACAGTATCCTGCTCATAATCACAAGTTCAGTTGTACTTATTTGTTCTGAAACAACTGTGCTGCCCAGGCAGGAGATCCTGAATGACTATCGTGTCACTGACACTGACTGGGTGGCCACTGCCTTTGAACATCTGGGGGCGGAGCGAGGCGGGGACCTCCGCCAGGCCAGGCTGATGTTTCTTGGCAAATAATTGGTCACAAGGATCAGGTCACTGTCAATAATGTGGGCCACAACCAATAATAATGATTGTAAGTTGTGATGAGCTTTGTGTAGCTACCTTCAGCGGCTTCACCAGCACTTAGGATGAAGTTGATGTTCAGGGACTACAACCAGGTGGCCAGCCATTCAGGCTGGCTTCAAAGCTGTATTAGTGCCTTGGCATTGTCATTATCATGTCATGTGTCAGTAATATCTAATTAATGTCCTATATTATCACCCATGATTGTCATGGCCTTTGACAACTTGTTCATAGCGAAATCAATGGTCATTGACAAGCAAAGCTCAAACCAACCAAATTCTATGCCATGCCCGCCTCTGACTGAATCCCCAGCCCAGGCAATGACATGGAAGCCTTTCGCCGCCAAGCCCGAGATGAGCATGGCAAGGGCACGGGCCAGGGGGGAGACAGGTAGTCAGCTGTCAACTGTCAAGTGTGTGAGGAGACCCTGTGAAATGACAAGTGGCCAATGACACATGACATCAGCCAGCTGTCCAATGATCAATGTCAGTCAGTTGTCATGTTGATACTGCTGCCTGTCTCTCTCTGAACTGAAGGCCACTGTAGTCGTGGCACTTGTATAACATAGCCATCTGTCTGCTGTCTCGCATGCGAATCAACTTGCAGGCCTGTGTGCTGTCACCTGTCACAGACAGCACCGTTTTGCCTGCCCTGGATAAGTGGCGAGCAAAAACTGTGCATAAGCTGCTGTTGTGCACCAGGGTAGTAGGCATCACATGACTGTGTGTGCATGTTCGCTGAAGACATTGTCAATGGTGCCATGTGCTGTTTATGACCTATGACAGACAACTGGCAGGTTCAGCTGAACCAGCACATCTGGCCTGGGGCCAAATTCAATTGCCAAGAGACTTGCCATGCAAGCAGCAGTTGTAGTTGTGAGCCTGGCTAGTACTGTAGCAATTTCCAGTGTGACATGTTCCCAATGGCTGCTGCATCCACTAGCTGTCATGAGTCACATGTCATTGAACCATTCATGTTATCATTGGCACATGTTGTTGAGACACACTCCAACAAGTCACATCTCCTTGAATTAGCTTGTGGTAGGGCACTGTGCGGTAGCTCAGCAGCATGCTTTGATGACTGTACTTTCCATTCTGAACGCTTTGGCTGCACATCTTGTAACAGTAAGTGATGCGAGCCACCGGTCTTGCTTGCTCAGGCTGGCTCGTGTCCTTTGTCATCAGCGACCAGACCTTGACAAGGCGTGCTTGGGAGTGGTGACAAGAGGCTGGCTGAGGCTCAATGCCATTCAAGTGTTTGGCAGCTGGCGAAAGCTGCTAGGTGATGACCCTTGATCATAGTCACTGTCTGATGTGGTCATTGTGTTACTAACCTGCAGCCTTGCGGAGGTGCATGATCAAGTCAGGCATGTCAGCAGTGTCGGGTAAACAGGCAGAGTCCAGAGAGGCAGTTGCAGTGTTGGGCTTGTTTCTGATTGATAGTCAGTGTGGGTGCCTGTAAGTGACAATGCTAGCATGTGGCCACTGGGGTGGATTCCAGGCTTTGACAAATGTAGTGTTTGTGTGTGCTGTGCAGCCTCAACAACCTGCGTAGAATGGCATTAGGCATGTACCAACCAGTTGTGAAATCAAAGAAACCCTGTCAATGTGATGAGGCTCTCAGAACTTTGCAATGCCTTGATACACCATGAAAAAGGTCACAAGGGCATATCAATCTAAAGACAAACACAACAGCAAGCAATAGGTAAACTGTAGCTTGGGCTGACTAGTGACACATTGGCCAAGTTTCATCTAAAGAGCTCCCACAACTAAGTGAGCAGGCCAGGAGAAAAAGCTCAAACGTTATCAACATAAAATTTCTCAAAATTTCTCAAAATTTCTCAAAAACTCTCAAAAACTCTCAAAAACGCTCAAAAACACTCAAAAACACTCAAAAACTCTCAAAGTGATATGAGGTGTTTAATTGAAATGAGTATTGGTTTCAATTTATCAGGCCAGACAAAATCTCAAAATTTCTCGAAATTTCTCAAAATTTCTCAAAATTTCTCAAAATTTCTCAAAAGTTCTCAAACACTCTCAAACTCTCTCAACAACTCTCAAACACTCTCTCACATCTCTCAGCAACACTAGATAGACATCAACTGATGTGGTGCAGTCTGCAGAATTGGGCAGGCAGACTCCTACATGGTCATTTGTCAAGCGCTCAGCCAGCCAGTGATAAGGGGGCAGCTGGTGATGACACTTGACATTGCTGATCATGACAAAAGACATTGCTGAGTGTGACAAGTGACACTTGGGGCATGTGATGAGCATTGCATGATGCTTGACATGTTTTGGCATGTGATCATTGACTGCACTGTTGCTGATATGGCCTGCACTGCAGCCATTTTGGTTCTCCTCAGTGTCATTCAGTCAAGTGTCTGTGTGGGCGGGTGTCAAGTGTCTGGTCAGCAATGCCAGGCCATCGCAGCAAGCGCAACTACCAGCAGATGATGATGACACCCCATGCAGACCATGCAGGGCATGCCGGGCATGCCGGGCATGCATCCCATGATGGTTCCAGGCATGCAGCAGCCAATGCAACAGCCAGGACAGGAGTCATCGTCAGAGGATGAGGCTCAAGGCCGTGCCCCTGTCCAGGATCAGCCTCGGGCATCGTCAGCGTCACAGTCCAATGTCCTGGTCAATCTTCCGCCGCCACCGCGACCGCAGCCAAGTGATTCAGCAGAGGCCAGGGACCAGATGGAGATCACAAAGTCAGCAACGTTCCTGAGACAGCTGCCTCGCCTGCGGCTGGCGGAGAACTTGGAGGCGATCAATGCCCTGCTGGAAAGCACACTTTTGTGTGAGCTGTCAACTATCGGCTTGCTGAAGCTCCTGTGGGTCTTGACAAGGATCAAGCCCAGCACAAAGATCCGAGACTTGCGTGTCATGGCATGACTAATCCTGACATATGACTCTGACCATAGAATAGTTAGTTAGCTGAAACTTTTGAACTTGTCAATGCGTTGTGTTCATCACCAGTCATTCATAGTGTTCAATGTAATAGTCTGATGTGGTTAGTTACTTTGTGCATTGTCTTAGCTTACTTGCCACTGCCTTTTAGCCAAGCCCAGGTGTTGAGACTTATGGGGACCTCAAGCAAAAGACACAGCTGGCGCATGGTAGGGTGGTCAGAGTCATGGGGCAGGAGGTGTTTGAAAAGAATATCTGGGAAAAGTTCGAATGCAGCAACCTCACCGACGACATGATCCTCCGGATGGCGCAGCAGTTTGGCTGGGATGATGCCATGCTGGGAACCAGGTCAGGGTCACGTGTCAAGGCTGCGGCTGCTGCTGTCAACTCCTCGGGCAATGTGGTTCAGATGCTGTCAGCTGTCCATCAGTCCAGTGTTGTGCGGCCACAAGTTCTGCAGCCCCCTCCACCTCCACCCCAGGTCACCACGGGGCCCCAGGCGGCTCAGCCTGCCCAAGTCACTGCTCAGCCGCAGCCTGCCCAGCCCATCCCGCCCTCGCAAGCAGCATGGCAGCGACGTCAGGTGTCGCAGCAGCAGCAGCAGGCGTTGCTGCAGCAGCAGATGCCGCAGCAGCAGCAGCAGCAGATGATGCCGCAGCAGGAGCAGCAGGTGTCCAGTGTCCAGTCACTGATCCAGCAGGTGCAGCAGGTGTCAGGTGTCCAGCAGCCTCAGGCTGCACAGCCCTTTGGGCCAAAGGCTGCCCCTCACCCGGTGCCAGCCCCTCAGCCGGTGCCAGCCCCAGTGCTGCAGGCACCGCCAGCCCCGCCGCAGCCCCAGCAGTTGGAGTTAAATGTCTTGCAGGCAGACACAGCCCCAGGAGCAGTTGTCAAGGCGGCTCCTGCTGTGCCCACCGAACACCCTGAGCAGTCAGGGGGCCTGGTCTGTGTCATCTGTCAGCAGGAACTCGGCCGTGGCGGTGACAATGAAGTGGACCGGGTGGAGGCTCTGGCGTGCGCCCACACCTTCCACGCAGTGTGTTTGGCGGAGTGGAGGCGGGTGGCAAACCGAGGGGCACACGAATGCCCTTTCCGGTGCCATGTCGTCAATGAGCAGGACATGATTCAGGGATGGGAGATTGTGGAGTCAGAGTCAAATGTCGCTGCTGACACTGAAGCTGCTGAAGCGGCTGAAGCTGATGCAGCTGACTCTGACATACTCTGACTGAGTTCCTGTTCCTGTAGGCAGCTGGCACCTGTCAGTCATGTCAAATGTGACTGTGACACTGAGTTGGCTCATGATGTAGTACTAATGACATCAGACTCATTGACAAACATGACACTTGACAATGACTGCTGGCATGTGATTTGATTTTGTTGTCACAAATGTGTGATGAACTGTTAAGTAGCTGTCACTTGTCACATTGACTAGTCTTTGATTTTGAGGGGG
>CAUJNA010003860.1:873578-877419 GCA_963377175.1 Effrenium voratum
CACATGTCAGAAATGTGCCAATTGTCACTTGTCTGATGGATCAGGGGCCCACTGGCCTTGCAGCGGCGTCCTTTATGCGGCATCACAACTATCTGATCCATTTTGCCTGGGATAAGATTCATAGGCTTATCAGAGACTTGAAGCTCTCAGAGTCATCTGTCCCAGGCCTATCTCAGACAATGCTCATGTCGTCCTATGTGATGGGGATAAATTATAAGCCCTTCGGGCGGGGCGCATTTTTCGAAGAAAAAAAGGAAGCATTGTCAGCTTTCATGAATACAACTTCAGCTGACACCTGACTGACAACTTATTAACTTGTCATTGTCCTTGAAGTATTTGTTCATTGCTAGCAGAGGGTCGTTAGTACTTTGTAAATGATTGGGACATGTGACAATGACCGTGTCAGGAATCGCCCATCTTTCAGAAATATGTGTCCAGGATAGCAAAAGACTTCAACATGGACTGCGGCACGGCTGCTGAGCAGAATGCTATCTGGGAGTCACTTGTCGAGATGGCCACCTGGACTCGCAAGGGCGGCTTTCCGAAGGCCTCGCGCTGGTTCTCATGGCACGAGTGCTGCGAAGACTTTCTGCCCGACTTTTGGGCCTCTCGAATGGTGCTGGAATGGTATGTCGGGGGCGGTGAGGAGGGCTCAATGCCCACCCCGGAGTCAATGTCAAATGTCACATTTCAAAAGATTCGTGGAGACCTCGGGGGGCTGAAGCTGGCAGATCAGTCTGTCAAGTGGACTGCGGCAGCTGGCTGCTGTACTTGTCCGCGCAGCCGTCCTGGACATGGTACAGCCATCAGACGTCCAGTGTGAAGAGTCCATCGGACGCTGTAAGTTACAGTGTCCAGATGGCCTCACACTGGGCGTCTGACTCGCACTTGCAAGACACAGCAGCACTTCTGGGATCGTCCAATGCTCATTCCTGGGAGGCCCTGTTTGAGTACACTAGTGATGCGTCAGGTCTTGCAAACAACATCTTGCAGTACCTTGTCAGGCTTCTTGGCCAGCGAGCAAGCTCCTTTGCCAAGCACAGCTGCCTGCCTGAGTGCTTTGCTGGAGTTCTTGCCGGGGATGAGTCGCTGGGGCTGTCGAGTGATGCTCAGTCACGTCAGGTGTCACTCAGTGCCATGAAAAAGATGCGTCAAATGTCTAAGCTCCTCTGGGGGGTTGAGACCAGCTTGGCATCTTGCTCTGCTCAACTGTCTGAGGACCTCCGCATCACTTTTGACACACCCACTCGTCTCTGTGCTATGTGCTTTGAACAAAGTTCATGGAGGCCTGAATCTCAAAATGGCAGAAATGTGCTCAAGTCGATGCTGTTCTGCTTCAGCGACACAAAGATCATTGAAGATATTCACCAAAGTTTGCGAGGAGCATCTGGTGCTCGCAAGAATCAGCGCATGACCCCGACATCAGTGCAAGTCACATCTCAGCTGTCGCCTGTACTAGAAGAGCGTGGCATCCCACATCCTGCTCGCATTGACCGGGACGAGTTTCTGCGTCGTTGGCCTGGGACATCGCCAAACGTTCTCAAGCGAGGTGATTTCCGGGCAAAGAGTCACAAGCTGCCAAAGTTCTTCAGCAAAATATTGCTGCCCAAATCTTGGACGGCTATGACCGAGACATCCCTTGGTCGGTCTGTCTGCACTTGGTCGTGGGACTGTATTCTGAAGCTCAAGCTTGCGCAGTCACTGTCACGGATTCAGGCCAGGGATGGGCATGTAGTTGTTTCATGCTTAGGCTCATTCATGACACATGACAGTGATGTTGGCAGTTGATCAACTCATGACATGTTATAATTGAACTGAACAGGATGGCCGCCTCAACTTCCTGGCGCAGCCCGGAACTGTCATGGTGAATCAGCAGAGGCAAAGCCAGCAGCCAGTGTTGGTGCTTGCACCACTGTTCTGGGGTACTTTGGTCTGGCCGTTGTCTGAGATTTGCGATGATGATCTCGAGATCAAGTACCACTTGCAAGTGGGGCCTGAGTCAGGTGTCCGCTGGCAGCACATCTTCAACCCTGACCACTGGGACGCCATTCCTTGCAAAGCGCACTGGTCTTCTGAGTCAGGTGTCAGCCTTCAAGTCGCCTGTACTAGAAGAGCGTGGCATCCCACATCCTGCTCGCATTGACCGGGACGAGTTTCTGCGTCGTTGGCCTGGGACATCGCCAAACGTTCTCAAGCGAGGTGATTTCCGGGCAAAGAGTCACAAGCTGCCAAAGTTCTTCAGCAAAATATTGCTGCCCAAATCTTGGACGAGCTGCTGCAGGAGACGGCCCAGTCAAAGTGGCGGGCGATCTTTGAGGAGAAAATGCAGCTTCAAAAGGCATCTGGGTGGCTTGAGTCCTTTTTTTCTTCTTGTCTTCTTGTCTGTTTGATCTCACTTCAACATTGTAATGTGTGAAGTTCAGATTCAACCAACTTGGCGAGCCCGGCTCCATGCAAAGCGGGAGGCAAATGCCCAGCTTCAAGGCAGGCCAAGAAGTTCTTGCTTTTGCTTTGCGTGTCGTCGCTTCCCGACTTGAGTCACTGACTGAGAGCCAGCCGCCCAAGCCCAATGAAGCTCAGAGCCATTCTTGAAAGTCTACCGCTTCAGCAAGCTGAGCAAATTGTCACTGTCGCAGCTGATGAGCCCATGCCGCAGCAGCCTGATGATTCTGATGGCTGCTTGGCTGTTTGGTCGGTCTGTTGAAAATCAGTATTAGTAAATCTCAGTCTGTGTATGTGGTGTTGCTGATATTTTACAATGTTGTACATTCGCCTGCCAGGCCCAGCTTCATCGTCATTGTCCGCCGCAGCAGCAGTTGTTGAAGCTGTTGCTGGAGATGCAGCGTCATCGTCAACTGTCGGAGCAGCTGCTGTTCGAGCATTGTCAACTGTTGGCGCTGGCGGAGGGAGTCGGGCGTCGGGGCCAAAGGTGTACTCGACCCCCGAAATCCTGGCTAGCCTGGAGCCCTGTCAGGCCTTCAAGATAGGTCTGAATAACACGGACCATCGCTTCTTTGTGTCGACGAAGCGCCACTCTGAGAGGTTCATCCCCCCTTATGATAAGAAGACCTGGCAAAGTCATTTGTCAACTATCCTTGGCAGGATCGCTGATGATGTGCATCGCCACTGCTGGGAGAAGTTCAACTTGACTGAGTGGCCGCTTGAGAAGTCTACGTCGCAGCAAGCCAGCAGAAGTCCTGAAGATGCTGAGGCAGCTTGAGGACTGTGGTCGGTCCGAGCCAAAAATATACTCAGTCTGTGTATGTGGTGTTGCTGATATTTTACAATGTTGTACATTCGCCTGCCAGGCTGCCAGCTTCATTGTCATGACAGAAGTAGATCATGCCATGAAGAAAAGGTAACATCAATACCACTGACCTATTATACAAGCCGCATCGCCATCATCAGTAATGCTGAGTAGGTAAATATATTTTAGTTGCGTCACTGTCCATAACTTGCTCGCAGCCATGGTCACATGTCCTGTTGTTGAGCGGCCTGATGATTGGCAACAGGCTGACCCACAGCTGCAGAAAGTGGAGAGCGATTTCCATCAGGCATCGCATTACAGGCTGTATGACTTCATGTCAGTGTCAGCTTTCAACAGGCAAGGTGGTGTAGTATTGTGCTCTTTGTTTCGTTTGTGTTATTTTGTATGACTCCTGGTGGTCTGACAGTTGACTGTACCCTAAAAAAAGACAAACACTTAGTTGCAAAAGACAACTGATGCATTTTGGAATAATGAATACAACTGACCTTGTTTGATTGATAGAAATCTATGATCATTGAATCAGTAACTAATGAATGAAATTGACAACTGACTTTGACTCGGAACCTGACCCTG
>CAUJNA010003860.1:877519-890019 GCA_963377175.1 Effrenium voratum
TGTGGCCCAATGGCCGTTTTTGGCTCACGCAGCACCAGCTAGAATCTCGGTCATTTGTCCTCGTCATTGTCATTTGTCAGGCTGCTGCTTGCAATGCTTCTGGCAAGTTTGGTGGAGGCGACCGAGCTGAAGGGGGAGTTTAAAAAAGTCTTGGAGGAGCACTTGGGCCTTTCACCGAGCCTTCCTCGCTCTTTGTGTCCTGGCAATTTGAATTTGGGAATGGGTACTCAGCTCCCATCAGTGATTAGTTGTAGGCTCATACATACCCTTATTATTACTTAGGACTTCTTCTGATGAGTACCTGTTGGACCTGAGCAGCCGCATTCAGTTCCCGCCCTTTATTGAGACACTTGGCATTCATTTCATTCAACTGTCAATGATGAGCTGAGCTATAAAGTTGTTGCAACCATATTAAAAAAACCTGTGACTGTGAGGTAGGTTGATTGCTAACTTGGCTTTTGATTCGCACAGCAGGATTGATGGTGGCAGAAAGGTAGTGCATGGTGATGTTGCTTTGCATCCTTGCCTGAAGCACCACGGCCAACATGCTTGCATGTTTTACTTTTCAACTTAATTAGTAGCTTCACTTCCACTGTTTGTCCATTGTCCACTGTCCTGCAAACAGACACGAAGTTTCTTCAGTTGTCAGAGCAGTGACTCATCACAGTTTGGTCATTCTCAGGAAGGCTTGCAATTACCTTTGTCTGTCACGTGTCCCAATGGAAGTGAACCTGCTCAGAGAGCGGCGTGGTCGTCACTTGTCGCCGAGCATGATTGTTCAGATGCTGAATCAGGACAGACTGACCTTGAATTTTTCAACTGTTCAACTGATGAAATGTGTTGGCCTTGGTTCCTGGCTGTGCATGTGCTCATTGCAGTTTCCTTGGGGGCAGGATGGGCCACAGATGAATGGAGTCATTGTCCCCATTGAGGGCGAGTTTTGGGTGTCGGTTCTCTCTTACAATGAGGCTGATGGTCCAATGTTTGTGCTGGGCCATTTGACTGCCAGTACTGCTTTTGATGCTCATGCTATTTGATTTGATTTTGAACATGTTTGGAATTGACACTGATTTTAATGGTTGTTGTGCTGCAAGTTGCTCATGTAACTCCAGGCCCGAACAATCAGTTCCTTGTCCGCAGCAGTGGCCTCTTCCTGACAAGGCGGCGGGCTCTCCCACTACTCAGTGATGCAGAAGTTGACGGCCACATCGAGTCATTCGTCAGGGACGTACTCTTTCCTTAAGCAAGTGTCAGGAAGATGCCAATGTCAGTTGTCTGTGCAGCTGTCAGCCGTCAGCTGTCTGTCACTTATCAGGGCAGCTGTCAAGTGTTTGGGATCCTCCAAGAGTTTGATCTGCTTGTGATTCGGAACAAAAATGCGCGAGGGGCTGATCTGCGACATAAGACTTTGACACATCCCTGTTCATGATGTTCAGACACATGGCACATTGGGACAGTTGACTTGGCTTGAATCATGTTTGCAAACCTGGTTGGCACACTGCGGCCCACTGTCAGTTGCGCAGTAAAATTACGATTCCTTGATGATGCCAGGTCAGTGTCAGCTGGCCACCGCTCGGCCTGAGCGCCTCAGGCTCAGTGACATGACATGTGATGCGCACGCGTGTAACCAACAGCACTACCCTTTCAGTTCAGTCATTCATTACTCTGTTTCACATCTGAATCTGCCAGTGTTACTAGCTGATTGGCAACTGATTGCACCACTGTGGCCTGCTCAATCATTGATGTGCTGAACCTCAGTTGTCAATCAATGGCTGAGGCCTTTGATCCTGGATCGGATGGTCAATTCACATCGACCTGGCCTGCTGCTGAGACTGGCATTACCTCAATTGTAACTACAGCAAGTTTCCCACTTGCCTTTCAACTTACTTGAAAGCAAACTGTGTTTTGGCTCAATTAAGTTTCTGCAGGCTGACACAGAATTCAGAACATGAGTGACAGACAGAAATCCTAGTGCAAGTTGCAAGGAAGTGTCAAGCCTCATGTCATTGTCAGTCACATTTGTTTGCAAAAGACCGGGCTGTCACTGTGTCAGTGTCATTTGTCAGTCAGCCAGCCATGGTCATCAAGAAGAAGCAGACGCTGCCTAACAAGATGATAGCTTCAGATGTGATTGCCTACCACAAGCGCTGGCCTGCGCAGTATTCAATCCCGAACCTCAAGTTGCGGCGACGAACGCTTGCACGGTCTGACTCGTGACAATGTAGTCAAATGTCTTTTCACACTCATTGTCATGTGTTTGAAGATATATGCTATGAACTGATTGTTTGTGTAAGTTTGTCAAGACATACAACAGTAACAGCATGCTCTTTTCTCTGTCTGTGAGCCCCAATCGACTGACAAGGAACACCTCGCAGCTCGGGAGCTGGCCATGGAGATTGACAAGGCGCTGGCGCATCTTCAGGACAAGGGCTTCCGCCGTCAGAATGCGTTCATTATGGAGACACCCAGGCCCAGTCCATGCCCAGTGCCAAAGTCAACTGCTGCCCTGGCTGCTGACACTTTCATTGCTGAGGACACACTGGTTGATGATGCTGAAGACACACTGCTTGATGATAATGATGAATCCCAAAGTCAAGTGTCAATTGTTACTGTGTCATCAAACACAGAGAGCATGGACTGGCCTGATGCCCAGCCCTGGGGACGTGTCGATGATGAGTGAGCTCATAGTCGCTTGTCCCTGTCACTTGTCAATCTGCTGCAGGTAATTGAAGAGTTGAGTGAATCCAACCCAAATTCAAATCACATAATTAGTGCAGCTGTCTCTGGCTTGGCTCTGCCAGGGAGCGTAAAAAGCAAGTGAGTGATGCTTGATTAGATTGGCTTGACTCATGTGCTCTGTTGATTTGTGCATCACTGGCTTAGATTGGCAATCGCACAGTCGAAGATGTTGTTACTGTGTCCTAGGCCCGGCCAGACTGAAGGCCACTGGCCAACTTGCTGACACCCAGCTGCCAGCTCAGACTGACTGGTGTGGTAGTCTGTAGCGCTGGGCGAAATGGGGCTAATCAGATAATCTATCTCAGCCGCTTATCCCAGGGTTGCATGTGTGCATCCCCATCGGTCTCGGGAGTTCTTATTTCACATCAGACATCAGACAAAAGTTCTAGAAATCTATCAACAGCTAGAATGCTGTTTTGTTAGAAACACATACATGTATCTCTGCCCCACTCTTTGACATTGGCTGGCCCAGGTAGCGACCCTGAGCTGGCTGCTCTTCTCGGACCTGAGGCTTCGTCTTCAGGGACAAAGACGCCTAGGCTATTTTAGCCAGTAGTTAGTCTTGCTTCCAAAGCTGCTCCTTTCTCAATGTCTGTCACTTGTCATTTGCAGGGTTTGTTAATATTGCATTGCAGCCAACTATGCTTGGCAATGGTATCATTACTGTCTGATCTTGAGGGCAGGCGTGAAATTCATGAAGGGCGCACTGTGTATTCAGGCCACAGCTGACAATACTGTTTTTAATGTACTATTGTTTATCATGTGTCCCAACTCGGCCAACTGAATGATGATGGAACTTCACTGACAAGTTGACAGGTGCTGTTGCTGTGTGTTCAGTAGCATAGCCATTGAGCAGCTGGGCCAGGTGCAAATGCTGGTCATTGTCATCTGTCACTCTGTGGATGATGATGATGCGGAGGCGAGGCTGTTGGGGCAGCATCACCACGTTTTGTCAGAAGCCGCTCACGAGCATTCGCACCTGCATGTTTCTGTCAGTGGTGCATGGGGCATCATAATTGCAGCTCATGCGTTTGCCGGGCGTTCTTGCAGCCGCCACTGGCTCAGTACAGCAGTGTGCTCTGACATGTGTCACTTGCTGAAGCATCAGAGCATCACTCATCATTCCACAGGCAAGCGCTAATCTGCATAGTCCAATAGTCCATTGTCAATAACAGTTCTCCGCACTTTCACCTGACACTTGGGGGGGCCTGTCTCTTGTCAATTGTCCATGGGTGACGAGCCCTCTGCTGCTCTGGACCATTTGCCGCAAATCTTCCTGCCAATTGCGCAGGCTCTGCCGAGGCTCCTAGGCTGAATCTGATGTATGCAATTCAACAATAACTTGTTTCAAACCTATAGTCAGTAGTCATGCAAGTTAGATGACTGAGCTTGTCTTGCGATTACTGAAATGTTTGAAAGCCAGTCATCCTTGACTGAATGTGCCAACCGAGGAAGGCTCAGCAGGCAGGTGGCATGTTTCCTGACCGACATCTCACAATCACACTGAAGACAGAATTGTGCAAGCTTGACATATGACAATTGACATGATGTGCAAATAATTCAAGTCTCTGTCACACTGTCAACTGTCTTGGCATGGTCAGGCACTCTACCTCCTCTGGCGGTGTGACGAATCACAGGCTGAGGATCTGCGGCAACCAGTCTGCAAGCAAGTTCATGCACAGACTTTCCAGGCAGCTGACTTAATACTAACTGTAATGAGCAGCTGCATCCTAGGAACCACCTGGCATCCAACTGGAACCGCATCCGTGACCATCAGGGCTACGTACTGAACTGCTGCAAGAAGGCCATCTTTCAGCAACATGTAAGCATGTTCAATTGGCTTTTTCTTGGGTGTAGAGCTTGAGTCACTGTGTCACTTGTCATCTGAGTCACTTGTCATTTGAGCCACGTGTCACCGCTGATGATCCTAAGGCAGAACTCCACCTTCGGCTTCAATCCCCGGCATGGAGCCTTGTGTTGCATTCAGACTTAGAAAGTGCAAATGTCGAACCATAGGGCAGTTGCTGCTGGCTGCTGACTGACTGAACTGATGTCTGTGTGGCAGTTGAGCTAACACACATAATGAAGTTATTGCACATGTGGGCTGGGCTTTGTCATGGACAACTAATGTGGTTATGTTGTTCATGGTCATGAGCACTCATTGATGAGTACTTGGTCAGCAGCATTTGCCAAGGATTCCAGTTTAGCTGAGTGGCCTGACACGGTCCTCCTTGTCGGCTATCCCTACTACCCCAAGCGGGATCAGCAGCAAGAGGTGTCCCAGCTGATTGTCATCTGTCGTCATGTCGTCATGCGTCCACCTACATTCATTTGTCATTTGTGACATTGCATGTTTCGATGTTGTTGTCGTTGTTGTTGTTGTTGTAGTAGTTGTTGTTGTAGTTGTTGTTGTAGTTGTAGTTGTTGTAGTAGTTGTTGTTGTAGTTGTTGTTGTAGTTGTAGTTGTTGTTGTTGTAGTAGTTGTTGTTGTTGTAGTTGTAGTTGTAGTTGTTGTAGTTGTTGTTGTAGGTGTAGTTGTAGTGGTAGTGGTAGTTGTAGTTGTAGTAGTAGTAGTTGTTGTTGTTGTTGTTGTTGTTGTTGTTGTTGTTGTTGTTGTTGTTGTTGATGTTGTTGATGTAGTTGTTGTAGTTGTAATTGTAGTTGTAGTTGTTGCTGTTGTTGCTGTTGTTGTTGTTGTTGTTGTTGTTGTTGTTGTTGTTGTTGTTGTTGTCGTTGTTGTTGTAGTTGTTGTTGTAGGTGTAGTTGTTGTTGTTGTCGTAGTAGTAGTAGTTGTTGTTGTTGTTGATGTTGTTGTTGTTGTTGATGTAGCTGATGTAGTTGATGTAGTTGTTGTTGATGTAGTTGTTGTAGTTGTAATTGTAGTTGTAGTAGTAGTTGTTGTTGTTGTTGCTGTTGTTGTTGTTGTTGTTGTTGTTGTTGTTGTTGTTGTTGTTGTTGTTGTTGTTGTTGTTGTTGTTGTTGTTGTTTTGTTTTTGTTGTTGTTGTTGTTGTTGTTGTTGTTGTTGTTGTTGTTGTTGTTGTTGTTGTTGTTGTTGTTGTTGTTGATGTTGTAGTTGTTGTTGTTGTTGTTGTTGTTGTTGTTGTTGTTGTTGTTGTTGTTGTTGTTGTTGTTGTTGTTGTTGTTGTTGTTGTTGTTGTTCGTTGTTGTTGTTGTTGTTGTTGTTGTTGTTGTTGTTGTTGTTGTTGTTGTTGTTGTTGTTGTTGTTGTTGTTGTTGTTGTTGTTGTTGTTGTTGATGTTGATGTTGTTGTTGTTGGTGTTGCACAATGTAAGTTTCTAAGTCTCTGAGTCTCTGCAGCTTTGAACTCAGGTCCGCATCAATGGCCGGTACATCGACTCGCTGAGGTGGATCGGGTGGGCGCTCAATGTCAAGTGTCCAGAGTTCAAGCTGCATGAGATGCTCAAGGTCAAGCGCCTTGATCAAAATTGGTTGAGTGTTGCGCAATAGTCATGAGAGAAATTGACAACTTGTCAGTCATGCGTGAAGCCTCTATTGTCATCTAAGGGATCACAAGGGCAAGCCGAAGGGCGCGGGCAAGGGCAAGTTTGGCAACCTCTCGGGGCTGCACGGACAAACCCAGGAGCAGGTGGCCCGACTTTATTATTATAAATAAGTAAGGATTGTCCTGTAGTTAGTAACCTCATGACAGGTGACTCATTGACTCGGTGCCTGGTTCGTTTGCATCATGTCTCATGGTCGAAGGTCTATGGTCATCCTTCTGCATTTTGGTGCCTGGAGCAGATCCTGTCCAGTCCTTCGTCAATTGTCAGGCTGGGTAATGCGATTGTTTGGTTGACATTGACTTGACTCAAGTCATGTGTTGTTGTGTTTGCCCACTCAGTCAAACGTGAATGTTGTTGCTCAAGTCAAATGGCGTGTTGACTGATGCTGGCTAATAAACCAAGAGACTTGTTCATTGATGCTGATTGGCTGGCCCCATTGCCCATGAGCCACGGCTATCATTATGCTTGCAGGCTGTGCTGTGTCGCTGGCTTCCACCGGACCCCTGCCATGCTTGTCATCCTCTTTGCAGCGCTCACTGAGCCTCTGACATAATGTATGACACATGACTGGTGACTGACTGGCTGACTGACTGTGTGACTTGCAAGCATTTGCACTGGGCATGACCTGCTAAGCTGACTGAATTGAAGCCCTGGCATGAATTGTGGAAACTCAGGCGGCTGGAAAGGGCGTCATGGTCATTTGTCAATCCCTCAGTGAAGACTGGTGCTCAGATGCGCGGCATGCTGTCCGATTCTTGGCCGGGGACACGAAGCAGCTTGGATGGCACTGAGCAAGTTAAGTGTTTGTTTGTCAAGTGTCAGAGCTCATAGATGTTAAAATGATTAGGCCAGCGCCAAGGGTGTTTGTGCTGTGAATTTTGCATTGTGCCCTTTGACTCCATTGACACTGACTTGTTGATAGCTGCTTGCATGTCATGTGTGCATCATTCACTTGTCACCTGTGAGCCGGCTCAGGCTGATGTCACATGACTGGCTGGCTTCACATGGCCACAACCTGGGCTCGTGGAACGAGATGGTGGGTCGGGCTGTCAAGGCGTGGCAGAAAGTCGTGGCCAAGCTCCCCAAGCGCCTTGGCTGCTGCAGTCAGCAAGCTGTTGAGCTTTGAATGCAGTTTGTGCTGTGGAGTAAACCCTGGCCACCAGCAGTCACTCCATTAGATTATGCCATTGACAATGATCCCAGGAGCATCACGGACTATGATGAGAGCGGCCTCAACCAGCCATCGTCATCTGTCAGATCCAAGTCTACCCCACCTGCTAAGAGGCCTCCGCCAGACATAGGTCCGCCTCCACCTGTCAAGCCTCCTCCTCCTCCTCCTGGGCAGCCCCAGGTGAAGTACAAGGCCGACTGCAAAATGTGAAAGCTTCTGTTGGACAAGCAAGTAGCAGGATCAAGTAGTCATGCTCTTGTGGCTGAAAACTGTTTGTGCTGAGTCCTGTTCAGGCTATGCCGCACCCGGCTTTGGCCAGAGGGGCAGCGTCAAAGTCATTGTCACAGCCCACGAAGAGGGAGGAACAGGTGACCGTGGCCGTGGAGGAGACAGATGACAATGTGACTTGAATATACTAGGTGTGCTGATGAGTCAACTGACTTGACAGCTTCTGCGCAAACTATTTGACATTCAAGCAATGCCAGCTCCAAAATACTGAGGCTGAGTCGTCGAGGCACAGCAAGAAGACCAAGTGCGGCAACAAGGCACAGTCATCTGTCGGGGCGGACCATGAGGAGGACAAGGCCAAGGCTAAGGCAGTGTCAGTGTCATCTGTCCCTGATCCTGCTGAACCTCACCTTGACCCGGTGATGTGTCTCGACTTTCTGGATTGGTGCTGCATCGGTGACAGCAGTTTGTGTCGTCATAAAAAGTGTTCAGACAATAGCAAATGAACTGGGGACTCACTGATGCTTGATGATCAGTACTGCCATTCAACAATGTGAGACACTTGACTTGACAAATGACAGTGACTGCTGACAGTATCCTGCTCATAATCACAAGTTCAGTTGTACTTATTTGTTCTGAAACAACTGTGCTGCCCAGGCAGGAGATCCTGAATGACTATCGTGTCACTGACACTGACTGGGTGGCCACTGCCTTTGAACATCTGGGGGCGGAGCGAGGCGGGGACCTCCGCCAGGCCAGGCTGATGTTTCTTGGCAAATAATTGGTCACAAGGATCAGGTCACTGTCAATAATGTGGGCCACAACCAATAATAATGATTGTAAGTTGTGATGAGCTTTGTGTAGCTACCTTCAGCGGCTTCACCAGCACTTAGGATGAAGTTGATGTTCAGGGACTACAACCAGGTGGCCAGCCATTCAGGCTGGCTTCAAAGCTGTATTAGTGCCTTGGCATTGTCATTATCATGTCATGTGTCAGTAATATCTAATTAATGTCCTATATTATCACCCATGATTGTCATGGCCTTTGACAACTTGTTCATAGCGAAATCAATGGTCATTGACAAGCAAAGCTCAAACCAACCAGATTCTATGCCATGCCCGCCTCTGACTGAATCCCCAGCCCAGGCAATGACATGGAAGCCTTTCGCCGCCAAGCCCGAGATGAGCATGGCAAGGGCACGGGCCAGGGGGGAGACAGGTAGTCAGCTGTCAACTGTCAAGTGTGTGAGGAGACCCTGTGAAATGACAAGTGGCCAATGACACATGACATCAGCCAGCTGTCCAATGATCAATGTCAGTCAGTTGTCATGTTGATACTGCTGCCTGTCTCTCTCTGAACTGAAGGCCACTGTAGTCGTGGCACTTGTATAACATAGCCATCTGTCTGCTGTCTCGCATGCGAATCAACTTGCAGGCCTGTGTGCTGTCACCTGTCACAGACAGCACCGTTTTGCCTGCCCTGGATAAGTGGCGAGCAAAAACTGTGCATAAGCTGCTGTTGTGCACCAGGGTAGTAGGCATCACATGACTGTGTGTGCATGTTCGCTGAAGACATTGTCAATGGTGCCATGTGCTGTTTATGACCTATGACAGACAACTGGCAGGTTCAGCTGAACCAGCACATCTGGCCTGGGGCCAAATTCAATTGCCAAGAGACTTGCCATGCAAGCAGCAGTTGTAGTTGTGAGCCTGGCTAGTACTGTAGCAATTTCCAGTGTGACATGTTCCCAATGGCTGCTGCATCCACTAGCTGTCATGAGTCACATGTCATTGAACCATTCATGTTATCATTGGCACATGTTGTTGAGACACACTCCAACAAGTCACATCTCCTTGAATTAGCTTGTGGTAGGGCACTGTGCGGTAGCTCAGCAGCATGCTTTGATGACTGTACTTTCCATTCTGAACGCTTTGGCTGCACATCTTGTAACAGTAAGTGATGCGAGCCACCGGTCTTGCTTGCTCAGGCTGGCTCGTGTCCTTTGTCATCAGCGACCAGACCTTGACAAGGCGTGCTTGGGAGTGGTGACAAGAGGCTGGCTGAGGCTCAATGCCATTCAAGTGTTTGGCAGCTGGCGAAAGCTGCTAGGTGATGACCCTTGATCATAGTCACTGTCTGATGTGGTCATTGTGTTACTAACCTGCAGCCTTGCGGAGGTGCATGATCAAGTCAGGCATGTCAGCAGTGTCGGGTAAACAGGCAGAGTCCAGAGAGGCAGTTGCAGTGTTGGGCTTGTTTCTGATTGATAGTCAGTGTGGGTGCCTGTAAGTGACAATGCTAGCATGTGGCCACTGGGGTGGATTCCAGGCTTTGACAAATGTAGTGTTTGTGTGTGCTGTGCAGCCTCAACAACCTGCGTAGAATGGCATTAGGCATGTACCAACCAGTTGTGAAATCAAAGAAACCCTGTCAATGTGATGAGGCTCTCAGAACTTTGCAATGCCTTGATACACCATGAAAAAGGTCACAAGGGCATATCAATCTAAAGACAAACACAACAGCAAGCAATAGGTAAACTGTAGCTTGGGCTGACTAGTGACACATTGGCCAAGTTTCATCTAAAGAGCTCCCACAACTAAGTGAGCAGGCCAGGAGAAAAAGCTCAAACGTTATCAACATAAAATTTCTCAAAATTTCTCAAAATTTCTCAAAAACTCTCAAAAACTCTCAAAAACGCTCAAAAACACTCAAAAACACTCAAAAACTCTCAAAGTGATATGAGGTGTTTAATTGAAATGAGTATTGGTTTCAATTTATCAGGCCAGACAAAATCTCAAAATTTCTCGAAATTTCTCAAAATTTCTCAAAATTTCTCAAAATTTCTCAAAAGTTCTCAAACACTCTCAAACTCTCTCAACAACTCTCAAACACTCTCTCACATCTCTCAGCAACACTAGATAGACATCAACTGATGTGGTGCAGTCTGCAGAATTGGGCAGGCAGACTCCTACATGGTCATTTGTCAAGCGCTCAGCCAGCCAGTGATAAGGGGGCAGCTGGTGATGACACTTGACATTGCTGATCATGACAAAAGACATTGCTGAGTGTGACAAGTGACACTTGGGGCATGTGATGAGCATTGCATGATGCTTGACATGTTTTGGCATGTGATCATTGACTGCACTGTTGCTGATATGGCCTGCACTGCAGCCATTTTGGTTCTCCTCAGTGTCATTCAGTCAAGTGTCTGTGTGGGCGGGTGTCAAGTGTCTGGTCAGCAATGCCAGGCCATCGCAGCAAGCGCAACTACCAGCAGATGATGATGATGCCACACATGATGCACCCCATGCAGACCATGCAGGGCATGCCGGGCATGCCGGGCATGCATCCCATGATGGTTCCAGGCATGCAGCAGCCAATGCAACAGCCAGGACAGGAGTCATCGTCAGAGGATGAGGCTCAAGGCCGTGCCCCTGTCCAGGATCAGCCTCGGGCATCGTCAGCGTCACAGTCCAATGTCCTGGTCAATCTTCCGCCGCCACCGCGACCGCAGCCAAGTGATTCAGCAGAGGCCAGGGACCAGATGGAGATCACAAAGTCAGCAACGTTCCTGAGACAGCTGCCTCGCCTGCGGCTGGCGGAGAACTTGGAGGCGATCAATGCCCTGCTGGAAAGCACACTTTTGTGTGAGCTGTCAACTATCGGCTTGCTGAAGCTCCTGTGGGTCTTGACAAGGATCAAGCCCAGCACAAAGATCCGAGACTTGCGTGTCATGGCATGACTAATCCTGACATATGACTCTGACCATAGAATAGTTAGTTAGCTGAAACTTTTGAACTTGTCAATGCGTTGTGTTCATCACCAGTCATTCATAGTGTTCAATGTAATAGTCTGATGTGGTTAGTTACTTTGTGCATTGTCTTAGCTTACTTGCCACTGCCTTTTAGCCAAGCCCAGGTGTTGAGACTTATGGGGACCTCAAGCAAAAGACACAGCTGGCGCATGGTAGGGTGGTCAGAGTCATGGGGCAGGAGGTGTTTGAAAAGAATATCTGGGAAAAGTTCGAATGCAGCAACCTCACCGACGACATGATCCTCCGGATGGCGCAGCAGTTTGGCTGGGATGATGCCATGCTGGGAACCAGGTCAGGGTCACGTGTCAAGGCTGCGGCTGCTGCTGTCAACTCCTCGGGCAATGTGGTTCAGATGCTGTCAGCTGTCCATCAGTCCAGTGTTGTGCGGCCACAAGTTCTGCAGCCCCCTCCACCTCCACCCCAGGTCACCACGGGGCCCCAGGCGGCTCAGCCTGCCCAAGTCACTGCTCAGCCGCAGCCTGCCCAGCCCATCCCGCCCTCGCAAGCAGCATGGCAGCGACGTCAGGTGTCGCAGCAGCAGCAGCAGGCGTTGCTGCAGCAGCAGATGCCGCAGCAGCAGCAGCAGCAGATGATGCCGCAGCAGGAGCAGCAGGTGTCCAGTGTCCAGTCACTGATCCAGCAGGTGCAGCAGGTGTCAGGTGTCCAGCAGCCTCAGGCTGCACAGCCCTTTGGGCCAAAGGCTGCCCCTCACCCGGTGCCAGCCCCTCAGCCGGTGCCAGCCCCAGTGCTGCAGGCACCGCCAGCCCCGCCGCAGCCCCAGCAGTTGGAGTTAAATGTCTTGCAGGCAGACACAGCCCCAGGAGCAGTTGTCAAGGCGGCTCCTGCTGTGCCCACCGAACACCCTGAGCAGTCAGGGGGCCTGGTCTGTGTCATCTGTCAGCAGGAACTCGGCCGTGGCGGTGACAATGAAGTGGACCGGGTGGAGGCTCTGGCGTGCGCCCACACCTTCCACGCAGTGTGTTTGGCGGAGTGGAGGCGGGTGGCAAACCGAGGGGCACACGA
>CAUJNA010003860.1:895019-1002519 GCA_963377175.1 Effrenium voratum
TGCCAGGAAGCTGAGGTCCGAGCTGCCAAGCGGGAAGAGGAAAGGCTGTCGTCATACAAGCTGCTGCAAGCGCTGAGCCACCAGCTCCTGCTGCAAACCCAGCTGCTTACCCTGATGAGCTTGGAGCCAAGCCCACAGCTTGGCCTGCTGCCACTCAAGCCAGGTGACTCGCGTGAGGTCAGCAATGAGAATGGCCAGGTCACAGTCACCATTCGCAGAGCAGGCTCTGAGTTTGAGGAGGGCGTCAGGTGTGACTTGACACATGTCAGAAATGTGCCAATTGTCACTTGTCTGATGGATCAGGGGCCCACTGGCCTTGCAGCGGCGTCCTTTATGCGGCATCACAACTATCTGATCCATTTTGCCTGGGATAAGATTCATAGGCTTATCAGAGACTTGAAGCTCTCAGAGTCATCTGTCCCAGGCCTATCTCAGACAATGCTCATGTCGTCCTATGTGATGGGGATAAATTATAAGCCCTTCGGGCGGGGCGCATTTTTCGAAGAAAAAAAGGAAGCATTGTCAGCTTTCATGAATACAAATTCAGCTGACACCTGACTGACAACTTATTAACTTGTCATTGTCCTTGAAGTATTTGTTCATTGCTAGCAGAGGGTCGTTAGTACTTTGTAAATGATTGGGACATGTGACAATGACCGTGTCAGGAATCGCCCATCTTTCAGAAATATGTGTCCAGGATAGCAAAAGACTTCAACATGGACTGCGGCACGGCTGCTGAGCAGAATGCTATCTGGGAGTCACTTGTCGAGATGGCCACCTGGACTCGCAAGGGCGGCTTTCCGAAGGCCTCGCGCTGGTTCTCATGGCACGAGTGCTGCGAAGACTTTCTGCCCGACTTTTGGGCCTCTCGAATGGTGCTGGAATGGTATGTCGGGGGCGGTGAGGAGGGCTCAATGCCCACCCCGGAGTCAATGTCAAATGTCACATTTCAAAAGATTCGTGGAGACCTCGGGGGGCTGAAGCTGGCATATCAGTGTCTGTCAAGTGACGTCTTTGAGAACAGCTGGCTGCTGTACTTGTCTGAGTGCTTTGCTGGAGTTCTTGCCGGGGATGAGTCGCTGGGGCTGTCGAGTGATGCTCAGTCACGTCAGGTGTCACTCAGTGCCATGAAAAAGATGCGTCAAATGTCTAAGCTCCTCTGGGGGGTTGAGACCAGCTTGGCATCTTGCTCTGCTCAACTGTCTGAGGACCTCCGCATCACTTTTGACACACCCACTCGTCTCTGTGCTATGTGCTTTGAACAAAGTTCATGGAGGCCTGAATCTCAAAATGGCAGAAATGTGCTCAAGTCGATGCTGTTCTGCTTCAGCGACACAAAGATCATTGAAGATATTCACCAAAGTTTGCGAGGAGCATCTGGTGCTCGCAAGAATCAGCGCATGACCCCGACATCAGTGCAAGTCACATCTCAGCTGTCGCCTGTACTAGAAGAGCGTGGCATCCCACATCCTGCTCGCATTGACCGGGACGAGTTTCTGCGTCGTTGGCCTGGGACATCGCCAAACGTTCTCAAGCGAGGTGATTTCCGGGCAAAGAGTCACAAGCTGCCAAAGTTCTTCAGCAAAATATTGCTGCCCAAATCTTGGACGGCTATGACCGAGACATCCCTTGGTCGGTCTGCTGCAGCTTGGTCGTGGGTATGCTACTATTCTGAAGCAAAGCTTGCGCAGTCAGGTGTCCGGATTCAGGCCAGGGATGGGCATGTAGTTGTTTCATGCTTAGGCTCATTCATGACACATGACAGTGATGTTGGCAGTTGATCAACTCATGACATGTTATAATTGAACTGAACAGGATGGCCGCCTCAACTTCCTGGCGCAGCCCGGAACTGTCATGGTGAATCAGCAGAGGCAAAGCCAGCAGCCAGTGTTGGTGCTTGCACCACTGTTCTGGGGTACTTTGGTCTGGCCGTTGTCTGAGATTTGCGATGATGATCTCGAGATCAAGTACCACTTGCAAGTGGGGCCTGAGTCAGGTGTCCGCTGGCAGCACATCTTCAACCCTGACCACTGGGACGCCATTCCTTGCAAAGCGCACTGGTCTTCTGAGTCAGGTGTCAGCCTTCAAGTGCATGACAGCCAAGAACGACTTGCCAAATTTGCTTTGCGGTCGGCTTCCCGCTTGACCTTTGCCGACTTGGTGACCCTCAGTGTTCATGTGAACTGCGTTGAAAGGGCCGACAAGCTGTCACGTTATGAGCTGCTGTCTGCACTGGCGCGGCACTTTTCTGATGAGTCACCGTCATATGTCGAGGAAGTCCTTTCGTGCGCGTCGACCAAGCCCGACTTGATTGACAGCAAGGCGGACGCTGGAATGGTCCAGGTCATTCTTGAAAATATGGAGGCGGACGAGAAGTCAAGTTTTCAGGAGATCGAGAAGAGGAGCAAGAAGCTGCTGCAGGAGACGGCCCAGTCAAAGTGGCGGGCGATCTTTGAGGAGAAAATGCAGCTTCAAAAGGCATCTGGGTGGCTTGAGTCCTTTTTTTCTTCTTGTCTTCTTGTCTGTTTGATCTCACTTCGAACATTGTAATGTGTGAAGTTCAAGATTCAACCAATTGGCTGATGTCAGGCTCGCAAAGCAAAGCGGGAGGCAAATGCAAAGGCCAAAGCTATGGGCAAGGCCAAGGCCAAGGCTAAGGCCAAGTCAAAGTCAAAAAAGAGGAAGCTCCCTGAGCAGCCTGGGCAGGAGGAGGAGTCAGTTGTCCCAGTGCCAGAGTCAGCACCAGCTCCCCCAGTGTCAGTGTCAACTGTCGCTATCAGTATGGATGACGCTGACACTGAGACCCAGCAAACTGAGTCACTGACTGAGAGCCAGCCGCCCAAGCCCAATGAAGCTCATGAGCCAATTCTTGAAAGTCTACCGCTTCAGCAAGCTGAGCAAATTGTCACTGTCGCAGCTGATGAGCCCATGCCGCAGCAGCCTGATGATTCTGATGGCTGCTTGGCTGTTTGGTCGGTCTGTTGAAAATCAGTATTAGTAAATCTCAGTCTGTGTATGTGGTGTTGCTGATATTTTACAATGTTGTACATTCGCCTGCCAGGCCCAGCTTCATCGTCATTGTCCGCCGCAGCAGCAGTTGTTGAAGCTGTTGCTGGAGATGCAGCGTCATCGTCAACTGTCGGAGCAGCTGCTGTTCGAGCATTGTCAACTGTTGGCGCTGGCGGAGGGAGTCGGGCGTCGGGGCCAAAGGTGTACTCGACCCCCGAAATCCTGGCTAGCCTGGAGCCCTGTCAGGCCTTCAAGATAGGTCTGAATAACACGGACCATCGCTTCTTTGTGTCGACGAAGCGCCACTCTGAGAGGTTCATCCCCCCTTATGATAAGAAGACCTTCTCAAAGTCATTTGTCAACTATCCTTGGCAGGAATCGCTGTGTGATGTGCATCGCCACTGCTGGGAGAAGTTCAACTTGACTGAGTGGCCGCTTGAGAATGCTCGTCGTCAGAATCCAGGAGAAGTACCTGAAGACGTGCTCAGGCACTTAGAGGACGTGGTCAAGAAGATGCCGAAGCCAAAAATATACCACAAATCACTGTAGTGGTGTGTTGCTGCATCAATGATTGCAGAATGTCAGTGATGGCTGCTAGGCCTCGATCAACCGGCAGTCCTGGAAAAATGGCGCGTTCTGCCGCGCATGCTCATTTGCTGTGCATTGTGCAGGAGTAATAGGGAACACCCTCAGTGTACTGCCTGCCTTTGTCTGTGTGTGTGTGTGTGCAAGGTGACACCAGGCTCATAGTTTTGATGTGGGTCATTGTCATGACAGAAGTAGATCATGCCATGAAGAAAAGGTAACATCAATACCACTGACCTATTATACAAGCCGCATCGCCATCATCAGTAATGCTGAGTAGGTAAATATATTTTAGTTGCGTCACTGTCCATAACTTGCTCGCAGCCATGGTCACATGTCCTGTTGTTGAGCGGCCTGATGATTGGCAACAGGCTGACCCACAGCTGCAGAAAGTGGAGAGCGATTTCCATCAGGCATCGCATTACAGGCTGTATGACTTCATGTCAGTGTCAGCTTTCAACAGGCAAGGTGGTGTAGTATTGTGCTCTTTGTTTCGTTTGTGTTATTTTGTATGACTCCTGGTGGTCTGACAGTTGACTGTACCCTAAAAAAAGACAAACACTTAGTTGCAAAAGACAACTGATGCATTTTGGAATAATGAAGACAACTGACCTTGTTTGATTGATAGAAATCTATGATCATTGAATCAGTAACTAATGAATGAAATTGACAACTGACTTTGACTCGGAACCTGACCCTGTGCCAGGCTGAATTCCTGCACGAAGTGGGTGTTGCTTCACATGCTGGTCCAAGAATTTCTTGCCTTTGATGCAGCGCATGATGGACAGTCTGTGTGCTGGGGAAATCTGTTGGCTATGTGCTATCCGTGCTTGGCGAACCTCTCCTTGACGGACAAGCTCATGGCAATCATCAACAGGACTCTGTACAATCGGGACTCGGGTCAATGTCATTTGTCATGGGTGGAATACTGTGCTGGAGCTGGTCATCTTTCACGCGCACTTCTGAAGAGACACCTTAAGGGCGCGTGCTTTGACATCCTCTACGAGAGTGATCACAACATGTTGTCGGCCTCAGGTGTCCGCCTTTTTCTGGATGCATTGTCTGCGACTCTCTCTGGTGCACTTGTTTGGCTTGGAACACCGTGCTCAAGCTTTGTATCCTTATGTGTCTCTGTCAGCCAGAGGCGAGTGGAAAACCTCTACTACGGCGACACGTCAAGGTCATTTGTCGCAGCTGGAAATGCACTCATGGAGGTCACAAGCCTGCTGTACTTCTTATCCACGATGCTAGGGAATGTCACTTGTCTCGAGCAGCCCCTCAACAGTGTCCTTCCCTTGTTGCCCACACTGCGGAATGTTTTGTCATATGTCCAAAGCCAAAAGGTCGTGACATACATGGGGGCCTTCAATGGGCCTTCAGTCAAACCTCTCCAATTGTGGTGCACTCATGGCGGCTTCAGCAACCTGATCCGACCACGGCCATTCGCTGGCAGTGACCTTGTCTCGCATGGGGAGGGCGGCAGCTACACTGGCATTCCGTCAGCGCTTGAACTCTCTGGGGTGTACACCCCTGAGTTTGGTGATGCAGTGGCTGCCTGCTTCTGTCAGCTGTCAACTGTCGCAAGAGTCGACAGCTGAATGATTCAGCTTAGTTAGTTTAGTAGCCGCAGTGCGATGGGGCGCGATGGGGTGAAAAGCGCGCTTGCCTTGTGACATTTGACTCAACTGACAGCTTGGTGTGCAACATTGGCAATTGGACTCCTTGTTTCGATTTTGATTCTGGCACTGTGGTACACTCTCTGTCACTGCTGCCTGTCTGAGGCCAGCTGATGGCGCCATCCGGAATCTGCTGGCTGTGCTGTGGTGTGATGTGGTGTGCTCTGTGTTTGGTGGCTGCTGCTTGTTTTTTTGTGTGCCACGTCATAACGAAATTTTAGCGGACACTACTGTAGATTTAAAGTGCCCTTACTTAGCCTGCCGGTTTGGCCAAATTATAGCTAATCGTCAGTCTTCGGCAACCATCGGAAATTGTCATACATGTTTACAACAAGTCAAAGAAAACACTTCAGTTGGTCAACATTGAACAATCTTGTTTGCCTTACTGGAGCTCCCTGTTGAGGTAAGGCCACCGAACCAAACCGCACCAAGCCTTGGGGATGCGTGCCCTCAAATGTTCTCAACATGACCCATGGAGTTTCCTGCGTGCCCTCAAATGTTCTCAACATGACCCATGGAGTTTCCTGTAAAACAACCCTCCTGATCCAGACCCCGCTGATCCACGCCTCATTACTAGTGTGATGATTTAAGGGAATCCCCTTCCGGTTTATGCCCAACATCCTGGGTCATTCGCCTAAGCACCAGCAAGATATGGGCTGCGTATTGTTTTCATTGAGCATGCCTTTTGAGTTTTGAGCATCCAACCCTCCCATGAGGATGCCTTTAGGGGTGATTCTAAACAAATACCCCCAGTATGCATATAGAGCAATGGGTGACTCGGGCTCAGTTCCTAAATGACATGGCCCCCTATGGCTATGGTGATCCAATAGTGGCCGTCGGTGCCAAAATGCCAAACGAATTTGGGGGTAGTAGATGGGATCTAACCACTGGCGGAAACCGTTCCCCAAAACGCAGCGGTATGCCTGGAAGAACGCATTGCAGCCGCGTGTGTTCGAACATCGCCGCAGCCGCATTTTCACCTGTTCTTTCGTTATTCATTCTTCTGTTGTTGGTTCTTTCTTTTCAAGAAAAAAGGGGCGGGGGTGGGGGACGGGGGGGAACAAGGGGGAGGGATAAAACATCACCCTGCCAATGGCAACTCAGCGGACCGAACCGCTCTCCAAACGAAAAATGCCGAAACACCTGCGATCCAGTGGGGCTACCTCATGATTTGCCACTCAGCCGAGGCGGCATGAAGGCCTACCATTTGATTAAGGCCCCAGGAGGGAAAAAAAAACTATGTCCAGTAGTGATGAATTCCTTTAAGACCAACAAGGAAAAAAACAAATCTCAAGCAAATGGAGGTAACCAGTTGTCTCAGATTCTTTCAGCGAGTTCCATCCTTGTGAACTCCCAATGTGATCCAATGGTTTCATGAATGGCGCGCAGAAGCCTAGCTGCCAGCAGTCTTCAAGGAACCTGACCAACTACTTCGAACGTGGCGCCATGACGTGCTCTGTAGCGCAGCCGACGCCACGCAAGGTGTCAAACTAAGAACCAATTTGACCAGCTGTTTTAGTTAATTATTTTATACGTTGGGGTGTTGTTGCATCGATCCTTTAAGGATTCCTTATCAAGTTCCCAAAAAAAAAAACACCAAGGCCACTAAGCACGGCTGGCTTGGCTGCCGTGTCTCAGAAAACTTCGTGCGTGCCGACATGAAAGAATACAAGTGACTGCTCGATACGATCCCTGGATCCGGAGCCGGTGAAGCATCTCATGGTGCCCAAGTGAAGCATCAAACTTCCATTTACTCAAGCCTCCCCCCCTCAAAAAAAAGGGAAGACACAAGTGTCCAGTAGTGAAATTGAGTCACTTTAAAACCAGCAAGGGAGCACAAGACTTGCTCTCAAGCAAATTTGAAGCAAGTGAAAAACGGCCCTTCCACATTTTCAACAGCTGGACAAGGTCCGGAAGAGTTTCCCCAGGCCTGCAAAGCCTGTTTCAAGGATGCAAAAGTCGACTCGACGTGCCGGTTTTTGGAGTTTGTGCCCTTTTCCGTGGTGCTTTAAAAGGCAAACCAACAGCAACGCCGCCATGTAACTGGGCTGTTCGAAACCAACTGCCAGTCTAACTTCTCGAGGTCCTCCAGTACAGAGGTCAGAATAAGGGTACCCTTTTCTTTTTTCTGTAGTCTATTTTAGTAGAAGAACCCTCCCCCAAAAAAGAAACAGTCAAAGGCCCCCTAGCTGGGGGACCTAGGTTTGCTTTCTGGAACCGGATGGCCTTGGAAAACCACCAAGACCAATGGGCCCTCAAAAACGACCTGCCCATGGCTAGGTTGACGTTGGAAGGGGAGCAGAAATCTAAATTTTAGCAGTTAAGTGGGGATTTCCCACTAAACCACAATAAGCAAAAATGTAAAATGTTTCCCAACAACAACCATGATGGTTGCACCCCCTAGTTGCGACAAACGCAGGTAGTCTGTAGTCTCGTTTTGTGGAGTTGGCACCTCTTTTTTTTCTGTTTTTATTTTGGAAAACCAAAAGGAACACCACCTCTAAAGTGGGGTCCGACCTTAAAACCCGACATGGCTGCACTCGCTGCTTTTTCGCTTCTGAGCGGCACCGCCTGCATCCGCTCTAGGAGCTCCACCTTGTGCTTCACGTCTTGGAAGGGCACCTTTTCCAGGCGAGTCAATTCAGCCTCCCTAGACTCTTGATGGCTTGGAGTGGTTTGGTGAAAAGCTCCCATTCACCCGCTCGGCCAGGTTAAGAAATCCCCCAACCACCAATCCGAACCAGCAATCGGAGCTCCGGCGGCCCGGGCCGAAACAAACATGGAAGTCCACGTGCTTTTTTTGCCCCCTGGGAAAAATGAAGACAGTATTTGCCCAGTAGCGATGGGCTCCCTTCAAAGCCAACAAGGGAACATAAAACATATTCTTGAGCAAATGGAAGAATGGAAAACCCGTAGAAGGAAACCAACCACCAGGAAGTCCCCCCAAAGTAACAAAAACACCGAGCAAAGATTGGGAAAACCCTCGAGAGGGGGAGGAAAGGCCCAAAACCCCTATCTCTTTCCCACAGGATGCCAGGCAACCAAACGCCACGAAAAAAACCACCACCGGACGTGCCATTGGTCGGCTGTGAACGAAAGAACCACCACCTAAGCTTCAAACTCATGGACACCATCTTCTTGCCATGCCCCTCCTTCCAATATGGAAGTGGAAAGGGGCTTCCCAAAAGAAAGTGGGAGGGTATCCTCACTTGCCCAAAAGACCAGGAAATAAAAGGTGATCACCTTTTGGGACCTTTACTAAACATGGTTGCCACAATTGGAAAACCAAAAGGTGAAAAGGTCGGCTTTGGCTTTGGGCAAGTGAGTATCCAAGTCAGCGGTGGGCTCAAAGACAACCAACTTGGAACACTGAGTTTGATACTGGTAGCTATGAGCAGGCTGAGGCTCAAAAAGATGTGCCCAAAATGGCCCCTCGGTAAATGGAAACAAAGACCAAACCCTGCGTAACCCTAGCTCTTACATTTAGAGCCACACCCAGCAGTCGACATCTCGGTGGCAAATCCCGGGCAACTCAAGTTGTGAGTCTCCCTAAATTGGTGCTTGGGATTGGTGGATTGAGCCTCTGGCTCTGGGTAAATGGCAAGCCTCCCGACACCTCCAAACAACGAAAATCCAAACCACCACTCTTTTCCGCATGACGCATGACGCAGCCTGGCTGTGCAGGCGCGGAACGGGAAATCCAAACCACCAATTTGGGGGGAAGTTGATAGTTGGTTTGTAAGGCAATCCCAGCCCTGAAAAACATATACATGAGGAGGCTTGCCAACCACAGCAGAGGTGAGGTCCGTCCGGGCCCCATTGTTTTTTGTTGCTTTTTTTTTCCCGCGCGGCTCGCGATGAATCAGCAACACAAGTCTACCAGACCCCGTGGAAACCAGAACGTTTAGATGGAAACCCCCCCCACCCCCCAAAACTCCCCCAAAACACGGTCCAAAAAAGGGAAAGCACTCCCTACCGCCCCCCCCCCCCCCCGGCAAAAACAACCTTCCCCCCTAAATAACTATATCTGTATATATAATAATAATAAAATATAATAATAATAATAATAATAATAATAATAATAATAATAATAATATAATAATAATAATAATACTAATAATTAATAATAATAGGGGGAAAAAAAAAAAAAAAAAAAAAAAAAAAAAAAAAAAACGACTCACCCCCCCCAAAAAACAACATATAAAAACACATGAGAACCTCAGTCGCCCCTGCCCCCCCCCCCCCCCGAGCCCTGGAACCCCTTTTGTCTTCTCGGGCCCCGCGCCAGGAGGTCGCTGCGGAGCCGCGCGGCGTTGGCCTTCAGCGTGGCCACGATCTGCTGGGCCTCCCCCAGCTGACCGTCCAGGTCGTTGATGCCTGAGATCTCTCCCCCCTTCTCCTGCCACGTTTTTGTTTCTTCCTTTTTTTGGTTTATATTTTTCCGTTTCTTTGGGGGGGGGCTTTCTGTGGTTGGTTGGGCCTAAGATCCATCTCTTTGACTTTAAAGGAAATCCATTTCAATAGAAAAAGGGGGGAGGTTCTGCGGTTGCCCTTTCTTCATTTGCTTAAGAATAATGTGTGTTTCCCTTGTTGGTTTTAAAGGGAATCCATTTCACTGGAAATATGTTCTCGCTTTTTTTTCCAGGGGACTCGAGCAAAAGGATGTTTCTTGCTGGATCTCTTCATTTTGCGGAGCCCCCGTTTCTTCCTTCTGCGTTTTTTCTTTCTTCCCCTGTTGCATTTTCGTAGGTGTTCTGCCCCCAGGAAAGAAATGAGAAACACATGTCCAGTGCTGAATCATTTTTTCGGACCCCCCCCTTGTCCTGCCATTTGCTGGTGCGATGTTTGTAGGTGTTCTTCCATTTGCGGTTGTTTGCCCCCTGGAAAAAAATGAATTATATTGCCAGCAGTGATGGATTCACTTTTTCGGAGGCCCCCCTTTTCCTGCCATTTGCTGGTTCGATTTTTGTAGGTGTTCGTCCACTTGCGGAGTTTTGCCCCTGGAAAAAAATGAGAAACATATTGCCAGTAGTGGTGGATTCACTTTTTCGGACTTGCCATTTGCTGAAATGACTACTTGTTGTGTTCCCCCGTTGATTTTAAAGGGAATCGGTTTCACGACTGGAACTATTTGCTCATTTTTTCCAGGGGACTTAAGCAAATGGATATTTCTTGCTGGATCTCTTCATTTTTTCTGAGCCCCCCTTTTCCTGCCTTTTGCTGAAGTGACTATGTTTTATTTTCCCAAGTTGATTTTAAGGGAATCCATTTCACTACTGGAAATGTGTGCTCATTTTTTCAAGGGGACTCTCAAGCAAATAGATTTCCACTTTTTCGGAGCCCCTGTTTCTTCCTTTTGCGCTTGTTTTTTGCCCTGGAAAACATCCAGTCCTGCCATTTGCTGAAATTGCTATTTGTTATTTCCCCTGTTGAAATCGGTTTCACTACTGGAAATATCTTCTCACTTTTTTCCAGGGGACTTAAGCAATTGGATGTTTCTTGCTGGTGCGAATTTTGTTGGGAATGTGGTTGAACGAACCCAGGAATTGGTCCCCTTAAAGGAAATGGGAATGTAGGAAACCGCAAGTTTTCCTCCTTTTGCGGTTTTGCCCCCTGGAGAAAATGAGGAAACATGTTCAGTGATGGAAATCCTTGAAAACCAACAAGGGAAGAAAACATACTCCTAAGCAAATTGACATTTTGGGTGGTGCTTGACAGGGAGTGAGTTGAAGGGAAACCACAATGCCAGGAACCATTTTGGGGGCCACTACAAACTGCCACCTGCTTTCGGACCCCTACGTTGATACCTACGTATTTGTTCAGCTTGGGTTGTCTTGATCAAAGTTGCTTGCTCGTTTCTGGCCAAAGCGTTGTTGCTCGACATCTTGGTTGACGTTGGAGGGGGAGCAAACACATAAATCTTAGCAGTTAAGTGGTTGGATTTCAACTTAACTAAACCACAATAAGCACAAATGAGAAAAATGTTTCCCAACAACAACCATGACACGGTTTGCAACACTTACCCCTTAAAACTCCAAGCCCTGGGGAAGTTAATCTTTTACAGACATATAGCCCATGTTACCCAAAAAGTTGAACAGTTGTGCTTTTAAGAGGTAAGAAAACAAACAACGTTTTCTTGCTATCACTATTGTCCATTGTCTGAAGTGGTAGTCCGTTGGTTTGGGATTTGAGCGGGGGACCTGGGGAGCTTTTCCCTCCTTAACCGTCTTAACCTCCAAGCCCCCGATTCGGCTATAAACCAGCCATTTGGAAGGAAGGCGGTCAAGTTGTGACCTGAAGCTTCCACTAAACTTGATGATACTGAAAAAAAAAAGGTCACAACTGAAAAAAGAAATGAGGAGCCAAGTAGTGGCTTGCAAAGTGATGGAGAAAAAAAAAAGGGTTCCAAGCCACTGCTTGCGCAGCCCCTGCTTCTGAAGCCTCCAGGGTTTGCCAGAAGGAACCAACGACTCGAAAACCCAGTCCCTTGAAACCTGCTTCCTTTTGGAAGCCAAAGGGGGGGTAGTCCCCCCTCACCTCCAAAACCGGGCTCCAAACCACCAAGAACTTCCGGGAAGCTGAGAAGAGAAGTCCAAGCAAAACCACCGGGCTCCGAACCACCAACCTGACGGGTGGACGCTGAGACATGCCCACCTCCCTTCGAACACCAACGATTTCCGCCCACACATTGATCGGGGAGAGGCTAAGACATGCCTCAAACAAATCCCAAAATCCAAAAAAATCCAAAAACAAACAAATTAGACGTCCAGTCCGGAAAAAAAAGATACCAACAAAGTTCGGAGAAAAACACACACACAAAAAACACAAACAAACAAACAAACAAACACGCACGCACGCACGCACGCACGCACGCACGCAAGCAAGCAAGCAAGCAAGCAAGCAAGCAAGCAAGCAAGCAAGCAAGCAATCAAGCAGAAACACAGAAACAAAGAAACAAACAAACAAACAAATAAAAAAGAAACAAAAAGAAAAGCACACCAAAACAAAAACACACACAGACAAAAGAAAAGGTACCGCCGCGTTGTTTTCCTTTTTCCCTTCTTTCCCCCCGAAGTCCAGGCGGCTGCTGGCGCTTTGCAGCAGTTCCGCGTGGCAGGTGGCGATCTCACGGCGCAGGTCCTCTCGCGTCGGACCCGAATATTTTTGTTTGCCCCAAACCGCGGCGCTTGGTTGCTGTCTGCTCCCCTGCTAAAAGTGTTTGTTTGTGTTTAATCTTTTAGCAGGGTGGGGCAAAATATGGTTTAACCACCACCACATTCACAAGAAATCAACATCATAACCAATGGTTTCAACATGTTTAAACCAATGGGTAGCCTCACCCTATTTGCTAGTGGTTTAATTCGGAAAACTCATTCGCTGGCAAACACTTAAAGTGCTAACATCCAAGCAAAATACCCCAAACCGCAGTGGTATGTTTGATTTGATTTGTTTGTGGTGTTGTTGTGTTTTGTGTCGTGCTTGTTGTTGTGTTGTGTTGTTTGTTGTTGCCTGGTGTTTTGGTGTAGTTTGTCTTATGTTGTGTTTGTTGTTGTTCTGTTTTGTTTCTTACTTTTGTTGCTTTGTGTTGTTGTTTCTGTTGTTGTTTTTGTTGTCGCTTGTTTTTGCGTTGTTTGGTTATTGTTTCTTGTGCTTTGTTTGTTCACCAAACAATTGATTCCAAGTGGGTACGCAGTCAAACGTCAACCACATGGTCTTCCGGCCTTAGCTTTCATGATCTTCCCCGCCACTTCCCATTCCGCCCAAAACTTTGAGGCCAGCGAGTGGCAAAAGCCAAAACACAATGCTCAGGCGGGGCAGTTGTTCAACGGGATGTGCAAAATCAGAGCCTTGTACATTGCGCAAGCGAGCCAAAGGAAAACTAGCGCTCAACACTTTGTCGGAGCCCCAAAAAAACCTCATTAAGCCCTTATTAAGGCCTTATTTAGGGCTTATTTGGGCTCCCCCCCCCTCCCCTCCCTCCCCCCCAGCCCCCATAACTTTGCTAGCCTCTTTTGGGGGAATCACTCAAGTACGTAGCAGATCTGTGTGTGAGTTCGTGACTGCGGCACACCTCACCTTTTTCTTCACCTCAGGTTTATCTGGAAGACCCAACTAACTCATCAAATGCATCCCCGAGAATCGGTTGCTTCCCACGAAAACCGGTCTCTGACTCCGAAGTGGATTTTTCGCTTGCCGGTTTTCAGTCGGGGAATGAGGGGATGACCCTATAAACCATCTTCTATGGTTTCCCTTGTCACTCCCAACACCCGGACTGGGTCATTCCCTATATACCTATCGCACCAGCAAGCACTTCTGGACAACTTGACCGAACCTGCCTGGGGACGCCATCTCACCTGCTGAAGGCAAAAGGTCACGCCCACGCCGGCGTTTGCGCTGGCCCCGACACGTCCAAAAACCACCCGCTCAGATCTTGTTCATCAGCGGTCAGCTTTCAAGTGTCCCAAAAGTGGCTGTAGATCAAAAAATGTATCAAAATGGCATCTTGGCTCATGAAACCAGAGACTAACACCTGCGTAACCCCAGCCCTTCAATTTTGCGCCACACAAATGCATCCTGTAAGGGACTTGGATCAAGTCCTCCTCCAACTGGAGCGCAGCTTCCTGCAGCTGCTGCGATAATCTCAGCGTGTCCTCCAAAAAAGCCAGTAAGGAGCCTCAACGGCCAGGGTGCCCTGCATTTCTCCTGTAAACTGGGCTGCCCTCATTTAACTTTTAGTGGGTTAAATGGAAATCCCCACTAAACATCAAGTAAACATGACGCCACACTGAACCAATTGGCCCATGATGGAAACCTGCGGAATCCTGGCAGCCACGTGCGGCCCCATACCTGGTAATTACCTGGACGTGACAAACATTCTCAGTCTCGGGTTCGCTGGTCATAACTTTAGCGAACGTGCACTCCCCCAATGAACTGGGAAATCATGGCCTCTCTGCAACAAGCTGCCAGCTACTTAGTGGGTATACATGTGGCATGGCCAAAAATGACGTCTTTCCCCAGAGAGGCATAGAAAACACTTAGTTCCCTCACATCTCTGCCACACCTGACCAAACCTATCAAACCTATGGTGTGAAGCCTGAAGGAGCACACACTCAGATAGCAGGAGAGCCGCTACCAGGTGTTCAGACCGCTGGAGCCCCCCGCCTTCCATGACCAGAGAATGCAGGAGGCCTTCTTTGGCTTCGTTTGAGTCTGAGGCGTAGGCCCAAATCCCTTGACTTGACTGGAGCTTCAAAAGTGCAAGTGAACCAACCACTTCCAACCACAAGCCCTTAAACATTGCGGGTACCCATGCCTCCCTATCAAAAAATTGCACATCTGCTCAAACGCGAATGCATCCCACGCATCCCCAGTCCAAACAGCGAGGATTCGGATTCGCTGTGTGTCTGCTGGCGCGCTAGGCAGGCAATGTGGGAATGAACCGGAGGGGTGTCCCCTTAAAAGGTCACTCTCTCATTCCCTGAGCACCAGCAAGAAGAAACACAACCAAGTTGATGGTTGGTTTTTCTCTCCGGGACCATTCCAGGTCTCTGCCTATCACATCCTAGGTCCTCCAGTAGAGAGGTTAGAACAAGGGCACCAACTTTCTTGCTGTAGTCTCTTTTAGCAGGGGAACCCTCCCCCCCCAAAAAAAAAAATGCTCAAAGGGCACTACTCAAAAAAACCGAGCACCCATCGCAAGTTTCGTCCTGGCCCTGGCCGGCATCCCGCACAAAGGCCGCCACATTGAAGTCGGGCTTGCGGAAGGCGTCCAGCAGGCCCCGCGCCATGGCCGCGGGGCTTCGGGGCTTCGGGGCTTTGGGGCTTTGGGGGGGGGGGTTCTGGGTTTCTCGGTGGCCCGGGTTTGGAGCTGGGGTGGGGATGCTACACAGCCGGGAAGCTGGCAAAGCTGAGCAAGCTCTCCTTAGCAAACTTCCCGGTTGACGTTGGAAGGGGAGCAAAAAAATATTTATTTGTTAGCAGTTAAGTGGGGATTTCAACCACTAAACCACCATAAGCAAAAATGTAACATGTTTCCTGACAACCCCCGTGACTTGGCTTTCTGAGTGTGTCGTGCTTTGGCTTTTCTGGCGACCCTCAGCCTGAAAGCCAGGGGCGCTCGCTCGCTCCGCTCGCAAGAGGTGCTTTGTCCGCATGTCTCACGCGGGGGTCTCCAACGAACCCGAACCAAAAAGTTGAGGCCATGGGTCAAAAGCCCGTACCCCCAGTATCCAGTGGACATCCCAATCCCCAACATAGGTTCTAAAATGGGCGGTGAATTCACCTACCCCAAAAAATGATACCAAAACGGTTTTGACCCATCACCTTATCTCACTTGCCCAAAAGACCAGGAAATAAAAGGTGATCACCTTTTGGGACCTTTACTAAAAATGGAACAAAATTGGAAAACCAAAAAGGTCGGCTTTGGGCAAGTGAGCCTTGAAAGTCCGAAAAACAGACAGGAAGTGAGCGCTCCGCCACCACAGACCCGCCTAGCAGAAAGATCAGCTCGTCAGCTGTAGACATGGCCTCGACACGCCAATGCTTTTGTCCGGAAACGGGTTTTGATATGGCGGTGGATCAAAACCAATGCTAACATTTTGGGGCAGGTGAATTCACAACCCATTTTAGACCTATTTTAGTGGGGATTGGGATGTTCACTGGGGGTACGGGATTTTGACCCATGGCCATGTGCGTTTTGTTCTTCCCCCTGTTGTTCCATTTTACAACCTGTTAGTACTCTTGTTTCTTCTACAGGGGGATGCAAAAAAGCCGCATCCTGACCGTTTTCGAGAGACTTGCATGGTGAGTGTAACTTCTTCGGCTTGGTGATGTGGGGCATTCTTGGCTGGCGCGGAGTGTAGACTTCCCCTCCCGTCGTTTACTTTCTCAAGGCGGCTCTGGCAGTTTCCTCGCCCGAACCCCATGATGAGGATGGGCATGCCAAGTCTTGGTGAATTATGATCGTGGCCAATGAGAGACCCCCAAGCAAAATCAACATTCACCGCTGGCAAAGAAAAGCCTGGAGGTTGCGCATGACTTGCAGAACCAGTTCAAAAAGGTTTTGGCGGACCAGGCCTCCATTAAGCCAGTGGGACGCACCAAGATAAGGGCTTGAAAGTGCACATGCCAAGTCGCAAAGAAAAGCAGCATAATTTTACTGAACAAGGTGAGCTCGTTTCCTTCCCAGACCAAAGGACTTGCTTTGGTCCAGCCATTTAACCAAAAAAAACAAAATCCGCGCGTCGCTTTTTCGCGCGCCATTTTGTGGCGTTCGCTCGCTCGCTCGCTCGCTCGCTCGGCCGAGGGCTCGGCCACGAAGAAGGTGTCCGTGAGGTTCCAGGCGAACCTGGCGAGTTCCGGCTAAGAGTGAAACGCTGACTTTTTTTTGTGGATCAGTGGGCAGAAAGTGATTGAGTCCTAACAGCCCTTGGCAAAATGCACCAAAGGAGAGATGCCAACCGGGAAGGATGGAATAAAACTGAACCATCCCTAGCTGGCGGTTTCCTTTGAGGGGACTACCCCAAAACCGGTTCATTCAACCACATTCCCTACAAAAAATCACGGCAAATTGTGAGCTGCAAGTTTTCAAGCTGCCGAGCGCTTCAGTGCGTCCTACATTTTCTGCAGGCTGCTTGTGACAGCTGACTTGTGGAAACCTGGACGCCTGGGGAAGCTGCCAGCTGCCTTCTCCAACACTGGGCCCCAAGGTGTTCAAAACATTTCAAAACACACAGGAATTCCTGACTTTTGCCCGGATTTGCTTGCCCGGATTGGTATTTTTTTCACCTGATTCTCTCCGCCCGAGAGAGCCCTGCTGCGGCCAAAACCCTTTCTGTTCTAGAACAGGCTAAACGGTATCTACTGGGAAACCTTGTGCAAAGAGAAAGCGCGGTGGCCCAGTGACACCTTCGCCCGTTTCTTCCTTTTTTCTTCGCCAGGTAGCTCAGGGTTGGTGGTGGACAAGAAGGCTTGTCCATCTGCCAGGACCCGCAGCGCCAGCTCCAGCAAGAACGCCACACACCACCTGAGTCGACTCCATCAAAACCCGTCGATACACGGTCGGACCTTCCCAGAACCACCCCCCCACCCCGATCCAACAAAAGAACTGAAAACCCACCCACCCATGCATGGCGAAAATTATCCCGTACTAATCTTCATCCACCCGAATCGGCTTTGAAGTGGCCCACCTTGTGCTCCCCCTTTCGCCAACGCGCATCTCTCACTGCTTGCTGAAAAGGAATACTCGCCGGGGGGAGGGCAAAAACACCGCGCTTGTCATGGCAGCAGCTCCTTGTCATTGTCACTTTGCTTCCAGCATGAGATTGATAACTTTGGCAACACATGGCTGTGGCAGGTGGAGGGGAAACACCTCATGTGCAAACGGCAAAGAGCATGTGTGACTGGCTGGTACTTAAAAAAAAAAAAAAAAAAAAAAAAAAACCAATTTTGCGCTTATTTGCTTGGTTTGGAGTAAGGTGCTTGCAACATGGACATCCACGTCCTGCTCATTGCCCGAGAGTTTCAGCCAACCCCGCCTCTCTCTTCCCAAAACCCGTCCCGGTCCTGTAGCCCAAGGTCAAATGTCAAATCGGAACCTGCGGACACATTTGCCTGGTCCAAGCGCCGCAAATATGGCCATGCTTCAAATCCGTTTTGGGATCCCATTTTGGGACAGGTGCACCAAACTTTAGTGGGGGGGTTTTGACCCATGGCCATATGTGCCCGAAGATTCAGTCCCGTGTAAGTACACATGTTTTCTGAGACCACAAGGGGCGACGGGAATTCCGAGCCGCGTGATGTCGAACACTCGGAACAGCACCTCAGCTCACCCAAAACTGGACGCAAGGAGCAAGGCAATGGAGGCTCAGCAGTCGGAAAGAACCTGTGAACCGCTGTCGCAAGAGTTGGTGGGAACCTTTGATTGCTTATGAAATGGTTTGAGGGGGGGTTGCCTTAAAGAAAATCTCAATAAGAAGGAAGAATCCGGACATCAGGGAACATCAACATGCGCGCGTATAAGAATTCAGACCTTGTATGGCCATCCGGTTTGGTGATTTCTGCGGAGAAGGTGGGATGCCAGAGTGCATGCTTCGCTCCCCTGCCCTGTACGAGGGCATGCCTCACTCCCTTCCCCGAATGCCAAGTGGGTGCAGTGAAGGTACAAGTGAGGCCGGTGCACAGAAACCCACAGCTGCCTCAAAATATGTCGTGCCAAGCTGCCAAAGGCTCCTTGGCTCGGCTCGTCCGACCGAAAACCCGCGGGCAAGCGGCCAGAAGGTTGGGCCTGCTCTTTCGAGGTGATTCCTCAAGCTTGACAACCTCAAGCGTTGATCTAGAATCTAGGCATTGTCAACGGGAAACACACACACACACACAGTTTGCTGTTGGATCTAGGCGACTCGTGGAAGCCAAACACTGTTGAACTTCAGACTGCCAGCCACACTTGGGCCTTCAGCAAAAGCTTGTGATGGCTCCGCCTGCGCATTGGAACATGTGCAAGCGCGTGCTTGTGACACAATGACCTTTTCCCACGCTTCCCATCGTCACCGTCTACTCCGGCCTATTGAAAGTGCTGCTCCTCCCTGCCTGCCTACAAGTGCCTGCCTGCCTCACCTTTCTCTCTGCCTTCCTGTGTTTCCTGCCATCTTTTGTATACCACTGTACCTCTTGAGCTTTGCGCGTTCATGCGTACTGTTTGTTCAAGGCAAGTCGTGCCGATCCAATCGTGCGCTTGAACGGAGTGCTCCGGAAAATATGTTCGGACCTCCCCAAGTTGCATGGCCAACCGCGCAGCCGGAAATGTTGCCTCACGCCTTCTTGGCACCCCGTATTTGCCGGGCCACCGCATGCACGTCCTGCATGTTGATGTGAGTCTCAATGCCCAGAGTTGCAGAGGAGAGCAGCAAGGAGAAAGTGACGGCCACCTCGAAGTAGCCGCTTTGCACCACGCTGAGGGCCAAGCCTCGGCATCATTAGCAACCATCTCACACTAGGTCCAGAAGAGAGGAATGGTTCTTGCCCGAAACTCGTTTTCCTTAGCCGTTTTGGGGGGGGGGGGAGTTTTTTTTGGTTTTTGTTTTTTTTTTTTTTTGGGGGGGGGGGGTAGAGTCTGCTATGAAGGTTAGACAATAAGGGCACCAACTTGTTTCAGCACGTCGATTTTAGTAGGGGAACCGAATCTCCCAACCAAAAAACGGGGTTTAAAAAAAGGCACCTGGCTGGACCTCGCACAGCTCGCGCGACCCCAAGTCCTTCAAGACGTCGGCTTCGGTTCCACACACGCCCCTGGAAGGGCTACCCTGGACCAGCTCTCAACGCAGATTGTTCCAAGAGCAGAAGCTGCCCATAACAAACGTGAACAGATCCAGCGAATCTCCTAGAATGAAGCCAGCTCTTGCTGGGGCTAGGCATCAGCACTCTACAGCTTGGGCTCTGATTTCCGCACGGGTCAAAACATGCCCCTTCTCAAGAAACAACTCCTATGCCAACGGCCACAAGTCGCATAAACTCCTCGGGTCCCTCCCATAGCAAACCCAATAAGAAAAAAAATGATGACACCCACCGGCTAATACCTAGATCCTCCAGTAGCGAGCTTAGAATAAGGGTACTTGTTTTTCTGTAGTCTAAGTAGGTGAGCCCTCCCCCAAAAACAGGTAAAAGGGCACTACTGGGGGAGCTAGATACGTTGGCCAGGCACCGGAACCAGTACTAGCACGCATAATTGCGCTTTTGATGCTTGATTGGCTTGCTTGCTTCACATGTCTCCATGCAACTATGTTAGTTACACACGTGTGGCCTTTTCAATGAGTAGTTGCATCGAAGCCAAGATGCAGATGCATATGTACATGTATATATATATATATATATATGTACACATATGTGTTTGTGCGTTTTGGAATACACGTCTATACATATATATATATATAAGCACATGTGCACATTGATGGGTTGGTAGGATAACATAGGATAACCTAGGGTGGGATTGGACAATCGAGAGATCCACGAGGAACCCAACATTCGCTCTGCTAGCCTTGCCCGAATCAAAATACCAAAGCAAGCCGTCATAATCATGAGCCATCCCCCGTAGGCAGATATGCCAGACATAAATACATAAACATGCATATATATATATATATATGTGTGTGTATGTGCAGGGTATACGGAATTCCTTTGAGAACCCCAACGGCGAGGCACAAGATAAGGGTTCCTCAAACGGTACATCACCACCTGCTTTACGAGCCCAACGGGTATGAATAGTGGAATCTTTCAGCTTCCCCGGGACCCCCCCCGGTTTGAAGGGCCCCGACGGGGACACCAACAGCCGCTCGCCGCCGTCCCTGGGTTTAGTGGAGAATCATCACTGTGGGAGGGGAACGCCTCCCCCCTTGTCCCCCTATTGATAAACTGGGGTTGATTCATATGGGGTCGAACTTATATTATAGGCAGACCCCATGGAAGCCGGAAACGCCTGACACGGCCCTTGCTTCGCCGCTCCGCCCCGGCCGAAGCGGCGCTGCGGCAGGGGCTGCGATGGCTCCAAGCGCCGCGTGGCGATGGACGTGCGCGCCGGCCGCACCAGCGTCTCCGCGCGCCGAGTGGCGGGCTGCGCCCAGGTTCCTTGCAGAAGGGGGGGTTTGGGGCTAGGGACCGGCGAAATTGCGAAATGCCAAAAAATATGTTGGTGTAAAGGGAAGCCAACAGGCGAACCGCGATTTTTGGGAGAGGGCGTCTAGGCACCGGCGAAATGTTGGATTGTTGGAGGGTTCCCCCAAACAAATGGTTGGTTTAAACGGAAACCAAAAAGCAAACCGCCACTAAAGCAAACCGCCATTTTTGGCGGTACGGCGGTAGTTTGACACATACCCGATTTTTTTCTTTGGGGGCTGACCTCGAATCAGCCACTGACGCAGCGCCGGCAGGGCGTCAAGACCATGTTGCCAGGAGGGAGCGTGTGTAAGCACTGAGACTGTCTCCAGAAAATGATCGTTCACCCGTAGTTTCCCAACGTGCTGACTGTTTCTTACGCACATCGACACCTCAGCACCCTGGTCTCCAAATTGGGAAGCACCTCCCCTTGATGCGAAGGGAGGCTCGCATATAGTTTCAGCCCTTTTCAGCTTTATGAACAAGCACTGGTCGGCCAAGAAAAATCGACAACCGGAGAAACATGGCTCGCTAAGGCCAGAAAGACTGTGGGCCTCATTGCTACCTTGTGGCACGTGTATATTGCAGGAAGGACGAGATGGCCATGACCATGTTACTGGGCTGTCCTCAGATCCCCCGCTAAAAGTGAATAACCTTTGGTGGGGAAAATTTGGAAATCCAACCACTAAACCAGCTAAAAGGCTAACGAGCTAAGGAACCGGATGGCTGGGAGCCACCCAGGTTACTTGACTACCCTGGAACACTTGCCCTCATGTTCTCTCATCGTGAACCTCAGAGGCATGTCTTCCTCTCGTTGCGCTCCAAGTCTCCGCCGCGGCTGGACCTCAGCGAGCGCAAACAATTCGTCCGTGTGCCCGAAAAGTTTAACAACAATAGCCACAGAGAGGGCGTGGAGATAACGCAAAACAGCGAATACAGCTTCTATAGTTACACCTTCGTAACTGCATGGGAGCCCTCATGCTACGCAACAGCAGCCCTTGTAAGCGAAACCACGAGGCATAATTACGACGGCAGTAGCGTGACAATGTTGACAACATCATGAAGATGACAGAGCCAACATAAGGATGTAGTCGGCATTGCCATCGTGAAGCAGGCAGCATCGCTGTGATGAAATGAAGCTCCTTGCAGTGGCACGAAAGCAAGATACTGTCATACAGGAGCCAGCCTAGCAGGGGGCCAGACAAGCTCAAACACAAGAGCGGTCTTGCAACAGGAATCCTTACATTATACACCTGAACATTGCCTTGTAAATGGTGGTTTCCATTCATTTTGGCGGAAAAAGCCATGATTCAAATGGGCAAAATGTATCTTTTAAGGAGCCCTGTGCAAGGACGCGTGCAAATCAAGTAGGCAATTTTAGAAGCCTCGGCTTCCCGACTGCAAGGGACCCCGGGAACGGCCAGAAAAGCCATTCGCACCGCTAGTCCCAGAGCCAGTTCCAGACCTCACCCTCCAGCCCATCACGAGTCATACTTCCTCCTGTTGCCCCTAGCCGCCAGAAAGGCTGGAAGATGCCGGAAAGAGTTTGTCCTCTGGCACCCGAAGAGCAACTTCGCCAAAAGAGTCACAATCAAAACCCGGTGCTACAATGGTCTACCCAGAACCATGTAAGGAATTAAGAAGGCGGCCGCAGCTAGTTATGGTTGGGATTGTCCCTTACTAACCTTCATCTACCCGGGTTTTGAGCACGTGGCTCAAATGGACCTACGAGCACGTGCAAACCCACCAGGCAAGCTGGGAGACAAAGTTCGGCGACCTTGCGTTCGGGCCCGGCCAGTTCCTCAAATTCTGAGGGAAACAAGCACTAGGTCCTCCAGTCGAAGTCGAGAGGCTAGAAGAAGGGTACCAACTGTTTTTTCTGCAGTCTATCTCAATAGACAAAAACCCTCCCAACCAAAAAAAGGGGTGAGAGGTCGGGCACCAATTGCTGACCTATCTTAGAAGAGCAGCCAATTTTATTTTTGTCTCAGAGATCCGCCGAATGATTCGGGACTGGGGAATCGAGGCGAGGACCTGCGAACCAAGCTGGTTCTCTCTCTGCCTCTCTCTCCTGCGTCCAGAGGCTCGGTCTCGACTCAGCAAAGCAACGAGGGAGAAAAAAGGAAGAAGGGAAAAAACGGGGAATGCCCACTGATATTCAGGGGCACCAACCACATAGGACCCGGTTAAACGTTGCTGTGTTTGGGATTAGGTCGGGTAAGTTTTTCGAGGGTGCAATAGGAAAACCCCTCACTAATTACACGCGCGCGCTCCTGGGGATGAGCTAAGCAACGCAGCAGGGGAAAACCGATTCCGCTAGGGTTCCACTTTTTGACTAGCCTAAGATAGACTTAAACCCAGAACTTCGCCTTTTTGGTGTTGGTTTAAGTCAACCTTGGGGCTAGTCCAAAACATGCGCAACAACCTACACTACTTCCAGAAGCAGAAAAACAAATTCAATTGGATCCCCAAAATCCCCATGACTTGCATTCTGGCTTTCGCGCAGGGGAACCTCTGCTTATACCATTTTTTTCGGCCGAGCCTCGCCCGCTGCCGTGATGCCTGCGACCTCTTGCGCGACGAATCAAGAGGCGGCAGTCTGAGCTCCACCTGTTGGCGGGCGCCACGCCGCGCAAGGAGAGACCACCAAATGAGTCACAATCAAAACCTCTTAAAATGGTCTACCCACTACCCACAACCCGGTATAGGCTGGTCACGGAACCCTATTGAATACGTTAGCAATATCAGTTCCTTATTGTTGAAGGCTACCTGAGTCACAATCAAAACCCGGTATTAAAATGGTCTACCCACAACCATGCTTCAATAATTAAGAAGGCGGATATCCGCAACTATTTCTGGCTGGGACTGCCCCTTACTAACCTTCATCTACCCGAGTTTTGATTGTGGCTCAAATGGCTATGGGTAAAAACCCTGTTTCCCAAGTGAATATCCCAATCCAACCACTAAAATAAGTTCTAAAATGGGTGGTGAATTCACCTACCCCAAAATGGTACCATTGGTGTTGACCCACGGCCTAGTTTTGTCCCTTTAGCTTCCTTCGCACCAAGCAAAAAGCTTCGTGACCAAGGCCTTGTGTTTTTTCAACCTTCCCCCCCCCCCCCATGAGAAAGAACATGCAGAGCTGAACACATGGCAACCACACTCTTCAGTGTCCCTTTCAGTCAAGTGCAACGGGAACGGGTTGCTGTGGACAAGATGGTCAGGGAGGAGTTCACGCCAGGGGCCGGCGCCGGGTTCCGAGCTTTCCGGTACTTGCCAGAGCTTCAGGAAACCCCAGCCAATGTTGACCCCCTGTTTATGAAAATATGGGGGTGGGGGTGTTCCCCTCCAAAAGAAATGTCTGATTCCCCCACTAAAACCGGGGACACCCCCATATTGATAAGCAGGGGTTTATGAATCCGGGGTCAACATTATGAGACTCCTTAGGTCCAAACCACGTGGGCGGATCCCCGGCTAAAAGCGAAAACGGAAAAGTGGATGAAAGACGCGGAAAAAACCCAAGCACCAAACCAAGCAAAACACTTGACAACCGAAGAAAAAAGGTTCTCGACGTGATTCCGAACCGCCCAGGGCTGTTGTCACAGAGATGAGGCTTGAGTTGAGCTTCTAGGGGTACCTTCCATTTCCATTCTTTCTAGGGATCCTTTCTAGAAAACCTCCACAATCCCAGGTTGAAAACGGCGGGTTTTTGAAGAGAACCATGGTTGAAAAGAAGGAAAAAGGAAAATCAACCCCTGGAACGAAGGCAAAAAGGAAAACCTCCCACCGGGAAATCCGCAACTTTGGGAATCAGCCCCTGGAACAGAGGCCACCCAGAGGAAAAAAGACTCGCCGCTGCTCCGAATCTCAATCCCTGGAGAGCTGAGATCAGCATCGGCCCGCCTTCTTGGCCGGGACCTCCGGGACGTGCATCGGAAGCTCCTGTGAAGCTGCACGCGCCAAGCGTCGGTGGATTTTCGGTGGAAATTTTCGGTTGGCACACTCCCCCAAAGACTCACAGAGGGGTCAGCATGGTCAGCAACAAAGATGCGATCATTCAATTTGTAGACTTGGCAGAGTTAGAAGCTCGCAACGGACGAGTGAAGCCTTGGAATAAAGATTTGGAGTACCCTCCACCAACATGGAACCCACCAGAGGGTCCCTCAACAGGAAATTGGTCGAATCCAGGTATCCCCGAACGTCAGGCTCCATGTTCATCGTTGGAAGGGTACCCCTTATGAGTCAGATCATCAAAACCGATGGGTACTAAAATGGTCCAGAAGCGTGCAAGGCCCTGCAGGCATGCGCTTATTGGTTGGGATTCTCACTGAACCTTCCTAGGTCCTCCAGTAGTTTGAGGTTGGAATAAGGGTACCCGATGTTTTTTTTTTTTTTTTTTTTTTTTTTCTGTAGTCTATTTTTTCAGTAGGGGAACCCTCCTAACCAAAAAACGTTGGTAAAACGGCACTGGGGGACCTAGCTTCATCTACCCGGCTTTGGATTGCGGTGGCATAGCAGGTCCTCAATTTCCACATGTTTGGGCCGCTCTGTGACGTTGGTGTTGGCTTCTTTTGAGCTTCCCCTAAACCAACTCCAAAACGAGCCATTGCACCCATGAGGCACACAAGAGGTTTCGCAGGAAACATGCTGCACCGCCTTGTCAGTTGTGATCTGCCGCAGGACCAACTGAGGTTCCATGTCTTTCCACTCCCTGGTGCAGTAGCAAAAAAACTTTGTTTGTTGCAGCCCCTACAAAAAGCAGAAGACAAAAACAACAAACCTTAAAGCCTGCCAACAACCGTGACAACTGATTATGCTCCCAAGATGTCTTCAGTGCCTGCGCATGTTTGCCTGTGTGCAAGCTAGCGATGCACAGCCGTGTCCATTGACGTATCCCAAACGCTTGCGTGAGGCGAGAGCTACCCCCTAATTACTACTTAGGCTTTCAGATTGTCCGTATTGAACTTTATAACATGCCATGATTTGCCTCAACTAACTGAGATCCCAGAAACTGCTACACATCACCAGTTCAAGCTTTGATCCGGCCGATCGACCAGTGTCTCCACGGGGGATCAGGAAGTCGCCCAGGCCAGGGTATGCATTTGCCAAGTGGAAACAAGGATTGCTCGTGTAAACCTGCGCAGCTCCCATTCTCGGAAAGCATAGATCAAAGGCCTGCAGCACGCCATCTACGTGTCTACTATAGATGTTTCCTACCTTGCCCCACCTTTCGTCGCTGGCAAAATCTACTATAGTAGATGTTTCCTACCTTGCCCCACCTTGCGCCGCTGGCAAAATCTACGTGTCTACTATAGATGTTTCCTACCTTGCCCCACCTTGCGTCGCTGGCAAAATGGCAAGATCATCCCAGGCCTTCATGTCAACCCCGGATTAATAAACCCCAGGTTGATTTTGACTGGGGGGTGTCCAATTCCTTTTAGGTGGTTGGATTCGGCCCACTTTTGGAGGGGTCCCCACCCCCGTAATAAATGGGAGGGGTTCTGCTTAGATCCCGGGTCTGCATACGTTCCGAGCGTCAAGCCCAGGCTCGGGGCTTGAGAAACCCGCCTGCGCTGACGTCTGGACTTCGCGCTCCCTCCGCGCCCTGGCATCGAAAAGGGTTCCGCCCCGCCAGAGTGGGCTCAAAGCACCATGAAACCCCAAGGAACTCATATGGTGATGTTTTCTGTTTGTTTTTTTGCTGTGCAAGCAAGTCGGGTCGCTGCGAGTGTGAAGTCGCGCCGCCACTGACGCACTTTTTTGGGGGCTCCTTTCGAACCTTTTTTTGGACCCAGGGGATCCTTTCGAAAGACTCCGCTGACTCCCTGGAGGACTCTTCGCGCCTGCGCTCGGGGACCTCCGGCAGCTCGCACTGCAGGTTGGATCGGCCGCAGGCGCGGAGACCTCAAGAAGAGTCGCACCGAGTCGCACCTGAACCACCATACACGGCATTTTTGGGGAAAATCGACGGCCCTTTTGGGAAAACCTCGACGGCCCTTTTGGGACAAATAGATGGCCCTTTTGGTAAAAATCGACGGCCCTTTTGGGACAAATAGACGGCCCTTTTGGGAAAAACAAAAGCGACGACCTTTTGGGACAAATAGACGGCCCTTTTGGGAAAAAAATCGACGACCCTTTTGGGACAAATAGACCTTCCTTTTGGGAAAAAAATCGACGGCCCTTTTGGGGCAAACAGACGGCCCGTTTGGGAAAAAATCGACGGCCCTTTTGGGAAAAAATGACGGCCCTTTTGGGACAAATAGACGGCCCTTTGGGGAAAAAACGACGACCCTTTTGGGACACATAGACGGCCCACGACGACCCTTTTGGGACAAATAGACCGCCCTTTTGGGAAATAATCGACGGGCCTTTTGGGACAAATAGACGGCCCTTTGGGGAACAAATGACGGCCCTTTTGGGACAAATAAACGGCCTTTTGGGAAAAACAAAAGCGACGACCCTTTTGAGACAAATGGACGGCCCTTTTGGGAAAAATCAACGACCCTTTTGGGACAAATAGACCGCCCTTTTGGGAAAAAATCGACGAGCCTTTTGGGACAAATAGACGGCCCTTTTGGGAAAACCTCGACGGCCCTTTTGGGACAAATAGATGGCCCTTTTGGTAAAAATCGACGGCCCTTTTGGGACAAATAGACGGCCTTTTGGGAAACATCGACGACCCTTTTGGGACAAATAGATGGCCAGTTGGGAAAAAATGACGGCCCTTTTGGGACAAATAGACGGCCTTTTGGGAAGAAAAAAACGACGACCCTTTTGGGACAAGTAAACGGCCCTTTTGGGAAAAAATGACGGCCCTTTTGGGACAAATAGACGGCCCTTTGGGGAAAAAACGACGACCCTTTTGGGACAAATTCGATGGCCCTTTTGGGGGGAAAAATCGACGACGGCCCTTTTGGGACAACCCTTTTGGGACAACCTTTTTGAAAAAATCGACGACCTTTTGGGACAAATAGACAGCCCTTTTGGGAAACAAAAAAAACGACGGCCCTTTTGGGACAAATAGACAGCCCTTTTGGGACAAACAGTACTCCATATTTTAGGGTGTCCGGCACCTAAAAGGAGACAGGACAGCCCACCCTTTGCTGAGCAAAACGACATCTTGGCCATTGGTTCTCTTTCTTTTGGCCACGCCGGCAATGCTGACCCCACATGAATTTCAACTGACCAATTCATTGATATGGGGGTGGCTTTGGCCCCTCCAAAAGTGGCCTGATCCCCCCCCATTTCAGCCCAAGTTCGTTGAACCCCGCAAGTGGTTCTTCAGTCGCAGGTGCGTACCTCGACCTTACTCAATAATTCGCATATATAGGCATCCCAAAGCACTTAGGGGGCCCTCCCCAACGCCCTCGCAAGCTGCTCCTTCTCGGTTCGCCACTAAACTGGATTGTGAACAGGGGCGCAAGCAACAGCGCAAGCCGCCGCCTTACAGTTCCTTTGAGAAAAAGTCGCAAGTCTCTTCGCAGCAAGTCGTTTTGAACATGAACGGTACAACATCGCAAAGCACTGACTTCGGCATCCTTTTGAGACGTGTGGAGCTTTGTGATTGTGTAACACCCCAACCCTGCAGGATTTTTCTCATCGTCCCTACCTTCATGGCACAGGGCATGCCAAAAAGCCCTCACCAAACTGTGACAGAAAGGTGGCCATCTCATTGCATCGGCCTGCTCCTCAGCTCTCCTGATTTCTCTCTCTCTCTCGCTCTCTCTGCCGTTGTGTCCAGGTCTTGACTCAGCACGGCAACGAAAAAGGTGCCCACCGATATTCAGGGGCACCAACAAGCTAACATTTACCCCTGGCGACTTCATGATTGAACGGTCGCTGGCTGAACGAACCGAGGCCCCAGCTGACATCCTCTTTGCACAAGGCAAAGACTGCCTCCTGGCGCACTCTCTGCAAGTAGCCCCCAAGCCCCATGACAATGGCAAGCTGCGTCGTCCAGCCGCTCCTGGGCCTTGTTTGGGACGTTTGTGACATCAACAATCGGAACTCTTGGGCTACCTGCACTTCACTTCCTGAGGCGGATCGGCCAAAAGGAGTACCAGCATGGTTTCTCCAAACCCCCCAAAAAAAGTCACCCAAGTCCATGAACTCAGGGAGTGAGCCATTCAAACCACACACACACACTCTCACACACACACACACAGAGACACACACACACACACGCGCGCACGAGCGAACCGGTCCTCTGATTCTCCCGTCTCAAGAGGGCCTCCGTAGAGGTGTCGCCTGTGAGAGGCATCATTTCGTCCGCAAGCGCGCCGTTCTGGTTTCCGGTCTCCGGCTTTTTTGGGCGAATCAGGTGTAGCGGGCTCAAAGGCCCAGAGTTGGGAGAAAAGGGAATGCATCCAGCTTTGGCTGGTGGACTTTAAAGGGGAAGGGTCTTCCCCAAAACAGGGGGTTTAAGGGCACCACTGGGCAACTGGGTGGGTGAAATACGGAAACCCAACCACATTTCGCTAACTGAAAAGATCTGAAAAGCTTCAGGGGATGAAGCATAGCTCCACGAAAGAACATGCAAAAAACATGTATTCATTCTTAATATCCATAACGACTTAGTGCGCCACAGCCAGAGCCAATTGTTCAACCAACGCCTGCAGTGTGCATCGCAACACTGCTCCAATTGGAGTGAACCGCTTTCTCTGCACTTGACTTGGCTGCCCTCAGATCCCCTGCTAAAAGTTTAACTTTTAGTGGGTTAAATGGAAACTACCACTAAAAGCCTAAAAAGTGCTAAGGAACCGGACGGCTGGCCACCAAGTTAAATGGATACCACCGCAACTGTGCAGGTCTTGGCACAAGAGGCCAGCGCATGAAACTAGTTGCTTCCATTTGCTTAAGCCCCCGAGAAAAAATGAAAATATGTCCAGTAGTGAAAGTGATTCCCTGTAAAACCAACAAGGGAAAATAAAACAACAGATTCCTAAGCAAATGGAAGCAAAGGGACCGAATCCTTGCGTAACCCAAGGCAGGTAGTCTAGGTCCTCCAGCAGAGAGGTTAGAATAAGGGCACCAACTTTTTGCTGTAGTCTATTTTAGGAGCTGAGAGGGGACAGCTCGGCTTTGAGCAATTGATCGCTCAGGGCTCTGCCAACCTCCAGAAGGAAGGCTGGACACAAAAACAAGTTGCGCTTCTATGATTTCAACATTGGGCCATCCTAAAGCGCAATGTCCCATAATAGATTGTAAGTTAAGAAGTCACATTGGCACTGGTCAACGGTTCGAACTAAATAACCAGTGCCATCTATGTTCAGCCGAACTGCCTCATCAAGGTGGCAGCAATGTCACTTGATGATTCCATGCCATTGCAGATGTTGCTCGGAGCCGGGTAATCAAAAAATGGGAACCAACAAAAATCCACCGTTCCCTGCGGTTCCCTCCAAATGGAGCCCCCTTCAAGCCAACAAGGGCTATAACAAACGGGGGGTAAAAAGAGCTTCATCTAAGTTTTGGTCAGAAATTGTGGTAACTACCATGCCCTTCCGGAACTCCGATTGGTAGCTCCTTAGCTCCTAAATTTGGGTACCCCCAGCCCCTGTGAGTTAAATGGACACCCACACTAAGCCGTAAAACACAAGAACACCTACGGGGACAGCTAGGCACCCCCCCCCCCAAAAAAAAAAAAACACTTTTTTTTTTTTTTACAGCACCCTTCCCCCAAAAACATGCACCCCCCCCCCCCAAAAGCAAAAAACGAGAAGTAGATACACACCTCAGTTGTTCAGTGACCCTGGAGAAAAAAAAGGCAACCCTTTTTGGGGCTTGGACCATTTTTGGTGGGGCAGCCACCTCCCCCCCCAAAAAAAAAATAACAAAAATAATTGGTGGCACTGAACAACCGAGCGAGACACCACAGCCCCCCCAAAAACCCTCCGAGGCTTCGGCAGCGGCAGCAGCTGCGTCTGCACCTGCGCCATTTTCCGCTCCAAGGGCGCCAGCTGCCGCCGCAGCGCCTGCGGAAAACGGCGACGCATCAAACCGGAATTCCAACACTCACTTGCCCAAAAGACCAGGAAATGAAAGGTGATCACCTTTTGGGACCTTTACTAAAAATGGTTGCCAAAATTGGAAAACCAAAAGGTCAAAAGGTCAAAAGGTCGATTCGCTTTGGGCAAGTGAGAAAATGGAACACTGGCAAGTGGAAACATGGACCGAAACCTGCGGTTTGCCCCTCCTGTTTAATTTTAAGCCACACCCACATCGACGCGCTTGTGTGTTCATGGCAACATGTGATTGTTGTTTTTTTAGTTGATGGTCCATTGTTTTGTCCTGTCCTTTTTTTCCCGTGTTTCAAACGGAAAATGCTGTGTTGAGTTCTAGGTTCCATTGTGTTTGTCCTATTTGGTTGTCGTTAGTGTCTGCTTCTCGTTTTTTGAGTGTTTGATTTGTTTGTCTTATGTTTTTCGTTGGCTTCCCTGAAAAAAAGAAGAAGAAAAAAGCGAGAAAAAAAAGATACCAACTGGGCATGAGGCAAAGTTGAACAACCAGGTCGAAGTTTTGCAGGTTTTAGTCCTGGTTTCCATTTACCAGGGCAACCCATGTTGGGGTTACCCTCATTGTTCACCCACCGCCAAATGAACCTTGACTTGGAACATGAGAAGATGAACTTGTGAGAGGAACATGTAGCAAGGACTCGGAAAAAGGGAGTGCCGATTTGAAGCAGCAGGTTGCATCCACAGGGATCGTTACATTATACACCTGAGCATTGCCTTGCAAATGGTGGTTTCCCTTTATTTTTGTGGAAAAAGCCATGTTTCAAGTGGGCAACATGTATCTTTTAAGGAGCCCTGATGAATGAGGCTTCTTTCACGAGGTGCGGCCTAGGTGCTTTTTTTAATGGCGACTAATTACGTCAGGCAAGGCGAGTGCCACTATTTCATCCACCGTCAACCTTGACAAAATCCACCGAGCTGACCGTTGAACCTTCGTGCAAAGAGCGAAACATGGGCTCGGGCCATTTTGGGTACGAGGGCGGAAAAAAAGGACAAGCTGAGCCTTCGGCCGTGGACCAGGTGACCAGCAGCTGGCCGGGTTGTTTAAAAAACAAAACACACATGCAACCGGCAGGTGCACTTCCCAGTGCCATGTTTTTTTTGTTTTTTTTTCCCCCCGACTGGTCACCAATCTATATGTCTTTTTCGTGTCGATGCTATTGATCCAGTGACACGTTTTCCTTTCTTCCGTTCTCCAAGTGTCCCAATGCAAGCGCCAGTGGCAGCTTGGCAGCCTAATTGGTAAACCTTTCGAAGGGACCCGAGCCGTCAGATTTTGTACAAACTTCAGGTGATTGGCCAGTTCCCCTCTTTGGCTCCGAAACTGTCCCCCGCAACAACCAACACCGACCGACCGAACCGACTGACCGACCGACCAAGCGGACCGACCGGACCCACCAACCACAACCAACCAGCCAGCCAGCTAGCCAACCAGCCAACCAGCCAACCAGCCAACCAGCCAACCAACCAACCCACCAACGCCAACCCACCAACCAACCAATCCACCAATCCACCAAACCACCAATCCACCCACCCACCCACCCACCCACCCACCAACCAATCCACCAACCAATCCACCGGACAGCCAGCCAACCAACCAACCAACCCACCAACGCCAACCCACCAATCAACCAATCCACCAATCCACCCACCCACCCACCAACCAATCCACCGGCCAGCCAGCCAGCCAAACAAGCAACCACAACAACATTCAACAGCTAGACCCTCGACATCCCACAGCTCACCCTAGCTGCAGACCGAACCGCAGCTTTTCCGACTGTGGGCGAGCTTGGGGAAGGTGGGCGATCCATGCGATCGCCTCTGGGCTGAAAACAATTGGAAAGGCGAAATGAGCGAGGCGAATCCCGAGCACCACAGCCTGGCCTCATTAGTTTACTATGATCAGAGTCACCCTCTAAGTGGTGGGTTGAAGGGAAACAGCCCCCATTTTCTGACTTTGACAACCCCCAGAAACCGTCAAAATAATGACCCCTGACAACCTGCTCTGAGCCACAGGGGGATTCAAGGGCCTTCTTCGGTCTGCCATTCCAAAGCTGGGTGGTCAAAATGGGTGGTCTGCCTTAGATTTCCCCGTAAGTTGAAAGGACCGCCATGTAGGCGGTATTGTGCGCGAGGGGTAAAGCAAGGGATTCTGGAACAGGCTTCGGATGGTTTCGGGTCGTCCGCGCTCGCTCTGAGCCCCCCTTGGGGCCCGTTGCAGTTCCAAGACTGTTGGCAAGGCAGCCGCGCATTGTGCATCGGCACGCGATCTGCCGGCCAACTCGGTTGGTGATTTGGATTGGATGTTCGGGAATTTGAAGCCCACTTCCTCTGGACGCCAAATGGGGGAAGGCACCTCCTTAGCATCCAAACCGCCAAACCAAACGAGCAACTAGAGGTACGGCGGCAACCATGACACAAATCAATGAAGTCTGTCAACCACCACCTACCGCACGAGACAACAAAAACAAAGGACAAAACAGGCAGCCGAAGGTTTGAGTGAGGACATGCCCAATCTGGGAGGGTCTAACACCTGCCAGGGCTACCTGCCTAGCACATCCATGCCCAAGGAAAAGCATGCCCATGATGTCACGTTTGGAAAGAGCAGGGAATACCTCGCAGGTGATGCAAAGACTGTCCGAGGCAGCCTTAAACGTCGGCTTGTCAACTTAGTTCGATCTCAAGCAGCATCGGGCATCCTTTCAGGAGTGCCCACGCTGTACGCCTTGCTGCCGACCCTGGAAAGTGATTTCTTTCCAGCCGGCCGGGCGACTATTATGCAGCATCCTGGCTGCGATCAAATGTCCGCTACGCCGCTGCATGCCCATGCTTGCGGGCGAGCGATGGCAGGGAACGCTTGGAGCGTCCAAGCCGTTGGCTTAGAAATGTTCCGAAATCTGGTCGTCCGTGTCTTCTTCTTCGCCTTCTTCCATGCAATGCCTGCCGAGATGTGTTTGAAAAGAAGCCTGCCGGCCTCAAGACATGTTGAGACAGGCACGCATGCATGCACAAAGGCACACACACACACGAACAAGTACTGCACACAGAAACTACTACGAAGGGACAGAAAATCGGAAAGCTGAGCTAAGCTGCGAAAAGCAAACACACACACACACAAAAAACAACAAATCCGCCACAAAACACATCGTGGCCATTGCCGAATGCGCGGCAGGAATACACTGACCTTGTTCGACCCCCCCCGGCGGTGTTCGTTGAATGAGTGTTGCCGGTGAACAAAACTCTGAGGCTTCGTGCATGGAAATTGTTTACACCCTCAGGTTACAGGAAAAAACGGTGCAAGGTCCATCCAAAAATTACGGAATCCCTAAGGAAGGCGGGGTGCTCGCTCGCTCGCTCGCTCGCTCGCGTGCTGGCTTGCGTGCGTGCGTGCGTGCGTGCGTGCTTGCTTGCTTGCTTGCTTGCGTGCTTGCTTGCTTGCTTGCTTGCTTGCTTGCTTGCTTGCTTGTTTTGCGTTTGTGTTTGTGTCTGTATGCGTTCGTTTGCTCGTTTGCTCGTTTGCTTGTTTGTTTGCTTGTTTGCGTGTTTGCTTGTTTGCTTCTTTGCTTGTTTGTTTCTTGTTTGCTTGATTGCTTGATTGTTTGTTTGTTTGTTTGTGTTGTTTGTTTGTGTGTTTGTTTGTGTGCTTGTTTGGAATCATGCTTGGGGGACTGGTCAATGTTTGGCAGTTTCTGGATGAAATCCCTAAGGGGGGTAGGTACAAGGGAAGTGGGTAGTTGAGAGCCCTAGGAGTCTTAGGCCCGCTCACCCATGACGCGCACACTCGCAAAGCTGCACACACACACACACACTCACAGACAGACACAAACAGACGCAAACATCCACACACGCACGCAATGACACACAAATAACTTTGCACCCACAAAATTCCACAAGCACACAATCAACTCCCCACACACACACACACACGCACATATAAGCAAACCCTCACACACGCGCAAACAAACAAACAAAGAAAGACAGGAAGAAAGGAAGAAATAAATAAACAAACAAACAAGGAATGCAACACTCCTCAGGGTAAGAAGGTTTCCTTTCGCACATGATTAAACTATAGTTTGCAAGGTAGCTAACGGCAAGAAACCAAAGGCAATAGGCGCCCTTGTCATTGTCGCGAACCGATGTGCTCAAAGATGGCGGCAATGTCAACTAGGAATAAAACGAGAGGACAAAACTAAACAGAACCCCAATCTTGCCAAAACGGTAGGAATTTGCCAGGGACCTCATGTGATTCTGACCTGGTCAATCCAAAGAACCAACCGGCCTTCGGGCTCGGCGATTTGCAATTGGCCAATGCGCGCGAGACTTATGAGGAGAGAGAGCTTGCTACGCACTTGAAGCGCAATGTGCGAAGAAGAACGGGTCATGGGGATTTTGAATCAACCGCTGGAATCCAAAATCCAAAAGTCACCACTATATGTTGACAATCCTCTCGATTGAGAATACGCTGTTCAACAGAACCCCCTATCTCCTTTGTTGACACGCGGACAAAATCCATTTCGCACCACCGAAGAAACCCTGGAATGTTGATTCCCCTGTAAATGCCAACAAACAATGGTGTCTCATCTTGGTTGACTTAGCAGCCAAGTGGGGATTTCCCACTAAACCACATAAGCAAAACTGTAAAATGTTTCCCAGCAACAATCGAGGCAAGATCCCTGTGCTTCACGGTTTTTTCCGCTGAGGGCCCCGGCTCCGAGTCAGCCAGATCTGCCGGGGAAAGGAACATGGTCAGCGACACGGACGTACTGCCTGGGACACGTTGCCAGGACGTTTGGCCGTTTTTTTCAAACTGGAGAATTGCCCCACCCCCTCCCCCAAACTAGAGATTTGTTCAAACTAGAGAATTGCCCGTCCCCCCCCACCCCAGTTACCCTTTAACACCAAAAAAACGATACCTCGAAACAAGGTACACCCAAAGTACGACTAGGTGCACCTGCAAAATACCGCAAAAGCCCGAATGTTATTGGCTAAGGGGGCATGAGGGGAGAATTGCCCAGAGGAACAAACGTGGCTTTGGCCCTTAGATTTTGGCGCGCAAACTAAGTTGGAATGTATCAAAGTCGGTAATTTGTAAATCAGCGAAAGGGACATGCCAAAAGGCATTCCAGCCATTACTAAAAAGGTGCGACTTTCGTAACAGGCATTGGACAATTTGGGTTGCGCAGGAAAGTGACGCGCCCTCAAATGCCCCCAAACACTGGATATGATTAACCAAATCTCCGATCTTAACTCTGTAAAGTTCAACCATGACTCAGCCTGGCCATTGAAAGCACCTTGCTTCTTGGCTGAAACAACGCTTCTCGCAACTTGGGAATCTCGAGCTGGAACCTCTCCAACCACGAAGCCTTAAGAGGACGCTATGAAAAAAGGCCGCCCCTGTTGACCTCCTTGTTTTCCTTTTCAACACCCTTTACAAAGAAAACCAATCCTGGATCCATGTTGAGAGCTGTTCCTTTCCCGCGGGGAAGCCAGGGAACCAAGTGCCCCAAAAAAAGAGCCACGAGACGGACATGAACATCTAGCAGCCAACCCGATAACAAAGGGCGTGGGACTCCAGGGGTCACCCGTGGCAGTTCTTGTTGGCCGTGTGCCTAGGCAGCTCTCAAACCAAAAAGGAGTTCGCAAATTGCTTGGATCCCCGACGCCACCTTTGCCGGCTCGCTAAAAAAACACATGTGAGCTCGCAGCACATGAATCCAAATTCACGCTGTCTGGCTGGCCGGAATTCTTTTAGGGGGCCCGCGTTTCCACGCACAAAGATATGCAAATCACATGCAGCACACGCCTTTGAGTCCTCGAATCTCCACTTTGAAACCGAGCGACGCCCCCAGGGATCTTCCAAAACGGTAAAGGTGCACGTGGTTCTCCAAAAAGCTACCCTGACTGGATTTTCCCCCTTGAACAGCTGATCAATTAACTGGCTATTGAAACGGTTGCCGCTTTAGGTTCCATTGTTGGGACTTGGCTCAGAATCCCTTTTTGAGGCTGCTTTTTCTTTCAAAGGCGGGGGAAAACCAAAAAAAATAGCTACGCGCCCCACCTGGAGGGTTCCGAAGGAGAAACTTCTACAAAGGACATTTGTGCGGTTACCAAGGACATGGGAGCGGGAAACCAGGAGACACCCGGGGAAATACTGACCACATATGGATCAAGCCAACCAGTTTAGTATTCTCGGGGTGGTTTTTGGCCCCTAAAGGGGTCTGACTTCCCACAAATATCCTATGAACAAACTGGTTGGTTGAAGTAAATTGGAGCCGGCCTTATTAAGCTCCCTTCCCCCCCCCTCCCTCCCCTCCCTCCCCCCATGAATCAATATGGGGTCAACATGATCGAAGCGGTTTGCCCTCGCGCTCGCCGGGCAGCTCGCGCTTGCCAGCGGGCGCATGGCAAAGTTGTCAGTGGACTCGGTCATGTCCGCATCATCGAAGCCACAGAAGTGGCTTCCCTCCGACTCCGAAATGAAGTCCTTGGCTTTGCGCTGCTTCACTTTTCTTGGTTGAGGGTAACGGTTCTTTTATCGGGTTCCTTCAAGGGGAAACCAAGGGGAGACCATTGTATTGTATCCATGTCCTCCTGACAGTATATACCACCACGAGTAATGACAGAATAGTTGTTCTTCCCGAAGCCCAAAGAGGAACGCCTCCAAAGAAGTGGAGAAAACAAAGAACTGGGCTTCACCTTCTTCCGTGAATGAAATGTCCTCGTCGATCCTGACTGCTGCTTACCTTTGCAGCAGTGAAGGCTGAAATTTCCGATAAACACAAAAACACGTACATTGATTGAATTGCTCATTATATTGGCAATCACAGGGCCCGGTTTTGCTTGCAAAACAACAACACTCAGCCAAGGAACTCCTAACAATATAATGTGCTTTGCCCCGAGTACTGCATTCCTTCCTGTTGCTTCTACCAGCGTGATTCATGATTCATAAGGGATTGAACATGAACATCGACCTCATGCCTTTCTAAAGTTACCTGACGCGCCTGGAAAATAATAGTGCCTATGGCCTAGGAAAAGGGCGGGCCCGGAAACAAATCGTCATGATATCAAGCACTGGCATGTGCCTGCCCTGTGTGTCAGGCACGTCGTGCCCTCGCAGTTTCCTTTGCAACGTCCACACATTCAACCCTGCCCCTGCTGACTTACCTCGTCAAACACGTAGCTCTGTAAACAAGTGCTTCCGCAGGAAGTTCGTATGTGCATTGTGTGCTCGTCATGTGACGTGTGCTTTTGAAGGCTGAGCCGCACGTGTTTTTAACCCTCGTTCAGGCACCATGCCTCAATTGTTTAATTTGACTTGTGTAAGTTGGGCGTGCTTCCAAACAGCCAGAAAGCAACCATCATCCGCAGGGCTCCGTCAAGTTTTGAAAACCATCCATGTGTTGCCACGTCGCAGTCACGCAAAGCAGCTGCGGAATGAGAACATGCGAGCCGCGGGACCTATATCAACGTCGATAGCCTCTCTCGTCTCTTTTTTCGAAGGGTCCAAGTAATAGTCACAATCAAACACCGATCACTCTTCATGGTCGCGGTCCCAGAACGCTTGAAGAACCTTTGGCGGCGTATCTTCCCCCCATTGCTTGGGATTGTTTTTTCGACTTGTTCCCAACCGAAAAGAAAAAGAATAAAAAAATAAGAAGAAAACAAAAACACGTTTTCGACTTTTTCCCAACCGAAAAGAAAAAACAAACAAAGCAAACAAAAAAAAACGACCGACCCGTCCGCGCAGGCGGCCGTTTGAGTTGAACCCGAGGCGCGGCCTGCTGATCCAAGGCCATGCCCTGCATGCTGTCGGCATAGCGCCGGAACCTTCGCGTGGTTGGCGCCAGCGCCGGCGTTTTTTTGGAAAAAATCGGATGGATTGTTTTTCTCGGGTACATGGATGGCAAAAGGCGTTTTTGTTGTTCTTATTTTTTTTCCGGGAGAAGGAGCTAATTGGGGCAATTAGATGGCAGAAAGCCCACAAGCAGTGGGCCACCCTGTATGCCTAAGCAAACTCAAGGGTCAAAAGAACATGGGTGCTTTGGGTTCCGGGACGAGACTTGCGACTGATTGGTTCCAAGCAAACTGCCGATAGAAAATTGCAGCAACGCGAGGAAGTTCAGTGAGACTGCCTCTGGATGCCTACCTGGTTCCCCATGTATCCTCTTATGTCACCGTGCCGAAAAGACAACTCCATTAAAATGTGGCGTACTTTTTCTTTTAATAGCCGCCCCAAGGCAAAGCGGAAGCGGAAGCGGTTCGGAGTTCGGGGTGCCAAGTTCGAAGTTCGGGGGCGGAGACCGGCTTCGGGCCTGATGCAAATTTCGTAGATCTGCTTCTCGATGAGGCCCTCGGAGCCATTGGGCGCCAAGGGAAGCGCCAGCATCTGCAGCAGCTGGCGATAAGCCGTCTCCAGCTTGCACCCCACCTTGCAAGACAAAAGACGGCGGCGCTCGCAGGGGTCATATCCTCGAGACAGCCCAAAGCCCCAGTTTGACATGAGCTGTCGCAAAAGCGTACATGAAGAAAACAAAGGTGCCGCCGGTGTTCCCAACTCAATGCCTGCGATGCTGTAGCATTGTGAGTGACCAAAGCGGAAGCCGGCGAAACTCATGCAGTGCGCTTCTGTCAGGCCCAGGTTTGCTTTTGGTCTGGTAAGTTTTACTACAGCGTACCGCGGCTTGCCGCGTCAGCAGGGTCATCCATCCATCCACCCGCCCATCCATGCCTTGGTTGACGTTGGAAGGGGAGCAAAAAAAAAAACAGTTAAGTGGGGATGTCCCACTAAACCACGATAAGCAAACATGTAAAATGTTTCCCAACGACAACCATGATGCATCCATCACTCCCTCTCTCCCTCCCTCCGTCTGTCCACGCATGCATCCATCCATCCGTCCATACCTCAAACAGCAGGAGACAAGGAAAGAGGAAAGAGGGACACACAGAGACACCCACCCACCCACCTACCCACCCACCTACCCACCCACCTACCCACCCACCTACCCACCCACCTACCCACCCACCTACCCACCCACCCACCCACACACCCACACCCACGCCCACGCCCACGCCCACGCCCACACCAACGCCCCGGCCCGCCTCAGGCCCGAAGCCCAGGCCGAAGGAGGCGAGCTCCTGGTAAAACTCCGGGGTCGGAAACTCGAAGTGCGTATCCTGAGGCCACGCAAAAACTCCCCGCCGCGGGCGCGCGCGCTTGCGCGCTTGGGTTTTGGCCGCCTTTCCGGCGCCCCTCATACTCTAGGTCTTCCAGTAGAGAGGTTAGAACAAGGGTACCGTCTTTTTTTGGTAGTCTATTTTGGTAGGGGAACCCTCCCAAGCAAAAAAGGGGTTAAAAAGGGCACTAGTGGGGGGACCTTGTACTTGCCTCGGCCTTGCCGAAGGACGAGCAAAAACCATCCAGTGAGAGGGTCCCGGAAAAAATTAACCAGGGAGAAATGAGAAATGGACTTAAATGAACATCTCAGATGAGTGCTTCTCGAAGTTGGGGATCCCTCCAGGGGTGGGTGGTTTCCCTTTGGTTTTTCTGCAGTGAACCATCCAAAAGGGATCCCCCTATTTTTAGAAGCCCCCATATCTCAGCCACCATTGACATAAAAGGTGATCATCATTTCATACCACAAATATGGTTGCCAAAATTGGAAAACCAAAAGGTCAAAAAGTCGATTCGCTTTGGGCAACTGAGAAATGCAACCCGTCTCACAATCGGCCTCCCGATCCTCAGTGTCCTTTTTGTTCCGCATTACCATCCAAAACGGGTCCTTCAAAGACACAACTCACCCCAAAGGCCCAAAAGGTGATACTTTAATCCGCAGCGGAAAAGGGAGATCTAAGGGACAACTGGAATATGCAAGCCCTGTGTAATCGCCACAAGCAGTCCACTCGTTTAAATTCCCCAAGGTTGACTTTAACCCAGGTTCCTCTTGTGGGACTGAACCACCGCTGGGTTTAGTCTATTCTGGGGTAGTCAAAAAGTGGAACCCTGGAGACAAGGAGGTGGACCGCATCTGAAATCCTGGTCCGGGGTTTCCGGCTACCTGGTGATTCGCCACATCGCTGCGCTTGGTTGAAAAACATCCTGAGAATGGTTGGGCTGCTTCAGCTCACTTACACAACCCATACTCTAAGGCCGCCACCAGAATGACGACGACACATAGGCACGCATGCATCACAGATCGTCATACAAAGGACACCGATACACACACACATGCATACATTAACCACGCGCAATAAGCAGCACGTACGAAACAAGTACACACAGAGAGAGGCACAAAAACGCAAAGACACACACACAAAGACAGACACACAAACACGCACAAACACACAAACAAACAAACACACACAAACAAACACACACACACACACAAACACACACACACACACACACACAAACAGACACAGACACACAGACACACAGACACACAGACACACAGAGACACACAGACACACAGACACACAGACACACAGACACGCTCACACGCTCACACGCTCACACGCTCACACGCTCACGCGCTCACGCGCCGCTCACGCGCTCACACGCACACACGCGCACACGCGCACACGCGCACACGCGCACACGCGCGCACACGCACGCACGCACGCACGCACGCACGCACGCACGCACGCACGCACGCACGCACACACGCACACGCACACGCACACGCACACGCACACGCACACGCACACGCACACGCACACGCGCACGCGCACACGCGCACACACACACACACACACCCACCCACCCACCCACGCACCCACGCACCCACGCACCCGCGCACCCACGCACCCACGCACCCACGCACCCACGCACCCACGCACCCACGCACCCACGCACCCACGCACGCACGCACGCACGCACGCACGCACGCCCGCGCGCACGCACGCACGCACGCACGCACGCACGCACGCACGCACGCACGCACGCACGCACGCACGCACGCACGCACAGGCAAGCGGGGGCCGATAAACACCTTGCGCCGCACAAAGGTCCTGGCCCACTGCTCGCAGGTTTCAGAAACGACTGTGGGTCAAAACCCTGTACCCCTGGTGGTGGCAAATGGATGTTCATCCACCCGAGAATGGAGCCATAGGTTATGCCCCATGGCGAAATCCCACATGTCCCGAAACAAAAGCCATGGTCCAAGTTCCCGTGGGCCATGGTCTTCACTAGTCGCCCAAGCCGGTTGGTTTTTCCGTTGGCGTCCATCTGCTTCAGCCCCCTGGGAAAAATGAGAACATATGTCCAGTGGTGAAATCGATTCCCTTTTAAAACCAACAAGGGAAACACAAATTATTCTTAAGCAAATGCAGAAAGGGCAACCGCAGAACCTCGCCCCCCCCCTCCCCCTATTGCATGGGCTCCGCCATGAACGGGCTGGCCCAATTCATGAGGCAAGAGTCGGCAATCACCGGCAGACACTCCAGCGAGCGATCAGAACGGTTTGACAAAATCCGTGAGACCGACCTGCGAGCGTTGCAAATGACAAGGCGTGCGCCCCAAAGCCAAACACTTTGTAAAAAAATATCCAAAACCGAAGCCCAACAAACCCACATTTCCAGTGATCCATTTGAAGGGCCTTTTGTGGCAACATGCCCCTCCCAATGGGATTCCAAGGGCCCAACTCTCCCTCAAGCCGACGGAATCGAAGAGAAGCCGCCTGGTGCCGCTGCTCCCGCTCTGCCCGTGGGCCAGCAACAAGATCTGCGCGAAGCCGGGGTCCCGCAAGACCCCGCGGGACAAGATGAAGACCATGTAGGAGGCGTAGCGCATGAGGCTCCGGGCCTCCTGCGCCAGCGCTTCTTTTTTGATCGCTGCGATAGCCAGGGAATGAGAAATGGGATTAAGCCAGGTTTGGGTTGAGTTACCTCAACTTGTCCTGAGCTGTGCAGGGTGTCGGCATCGCTTGCAAGCACGGTCAAAACCTTCTTTTTTTCCAGGTGTGCCATATGATTAGGCCCTCCAGTAGTTTGAGGTTCGAATAAGGGTACCCGATCTTTTTCTGGAAGGTCTGTTTTAGTAGGGGAACCCCCCCAAAAACAAAAATTGTTGGTAAAAGGGCACTACTGGGGGACCTAGTATGGCTGCCTCAATCAGGACACTGAGAATGGCGGTTTAAGTTGTGTGTTAAGGGATTGTGGGTCAACACCCCTAGCAAGCCCAGGTAGCAAGGTGATTGAACCACCGCACATGCGAGCTGATTTCCTACAATCTCAGCCTATATGGGAAGAATCCCCCCAACAAAGCAAAGGGCATGGATTTGAAGATGAACCTTGACGAAGCACCGCATTGAAAGAGACTTTCTCCGCAGGCACCAAAGTACATAGCGGCTCACAAAGCTGTTCTTCCCGAGTTTACTTGTCTGAAAGAGACCCAACGCAGATCAATCCGGGAACTTGTTCAAGCCCATAAGGTCGCACATAGCCTCCCGACTGACCTTCCGGCCAAACCGAGCCGTGGCCCGTTGCATCGGTCCCGCTCCTCCTGGTTCCTGGTAACGCCGCACACCACGTGCAAGCGCTCCTGGATCCTCGGGCTGAAAAGCCAAAGGGCCCAGAAGAGCTTTGCGGAGCTTCAGAGAGGCTCTCTGAACCTGATCTCCTAATCTCCTAATGATTGGTCCTAAAATAAGTTGCCCCCTTTTTTTCTCCGGGGCTGGTGTTTTTTTTGTTTCTCTCACGTAAAGCTGAATGGCCCGGAGGGATACTACAGTAAACAGCTCTCAAACAACACCGCAAATCTCTGCCGGCAAGATGTGCCAGTCCATCCCGTGAAATGGCTCGAGTATTTGTGCGGCCGCGGCGCATGATCTGGGTGATGTCACAGATGCCTCACTTGCCAAAAGATGCCAAAGCTTAGCCATGCCGCAAGCCCCGAACGGGTGGAATCCAAACGTCGGGCCCCGCTTGCGCGGCCACTTCGAACATCGTATTTTGCGGATGGCTGGGCTGGATCTCCAGAGAGTTGCGCGTCCCCATTGCATATCTGTACCGTCATTTTTTTGTCAGATGGGTGTGGAAAGTTTGGACAAACAAACATTCGCGGGCATGAGGGAGAATCCCATATTGTCAATCTGCACGAAACGGGGGAATCCTCCCGTATCCCTTCCCCCACTACTGCTGGTTGGTTTCCCCGAAAAGTGGTGCGAAACACCTTTGACCGAGGCCTAAAAGTTTCCCAGCCGACTGTCATGAACGTCTGGCCCAGATCCATGGTGGACAACTTGAACCTGATATCGCTCGGAGAGTGATATGAGGAGCCCAACCATAATGGGTGTGTCAATTTTTGTAGGGGACCCCCAAATGACGGGTTTCCTCTTGGTTTCCCTTCAAACCATACCCAAAAAGGGTACCATCAAAAAAAGACGCGTTCCCCATTTAAACCCGCAACTGGCCGCCACCGGCCATGAAGAAAGGGACCTCGATGTTTCTGGCGAGTTGAAAATCAACGGGAACCATCTGGGTGAACTATAATATTTACCCAACCTGAAATAAGATGGTTGGGAGGCTATTCCACACATAACCCGCTATTTGGGGTGAGGTCGTGTGAGGTCGTAAGACTTTTCCGAGAACCATTGATTACCCTGCCAAAAACAGCGATCCTTACATTATACACCTGAACATTGCCTTGTCAATGGTGGTTTCCCCTCCCCTTGTTTTGGTGGGAAAAGCCAGTGCAAAATGTATCTTTTAAGGAGCCCTGAAAAAGGAATGTTGAAAGGAGGCAACTTCCACAGCTTGGGGTTGATCCATCAACAACAACCAACCAACAACAACAACCACCAGCACCAACAACGACCACCACCACCAACGACCAGCACCACCAACGACCACCCACAACAAGCACAAAACCTTTGGATACAATTGAACATTCATTGAAAAAAATGTAAAAATATACAAACAAATTCTATTGTCCAAGTTGTTGGGGCAATTATTCCATAAACCATCAAAATGGGTGTATATATATATACCCCTTATAAAGTGGCTTGGAAACCAGGGAAGCAATGGGGTATGATCAAGGGGTATGTGCTTCCACCCTTAGACCTTGGGTTGACCCATCAACCACCACCAACAAGCACAAAACCTTTGGATTGATCCGTCAAAACCCCGTACCCCCTGTTGAAGATCCTCACCAGACTAAAATGGGTGGTGCACCGAACTTGGTTGACGTTGGAGGGGGGGCAAAAAATGTAATTTTAGCAGCCAAGTGGGGATTTCCCACTAAACCATGTTTGGCAAAAATGTAAAATGTTTCCCAACGACAACCATGGAAAGCCCCAAAATGGTATGATCCACAGATACAATTGAACATTAATTAAACAAATGGTAAACATACACAAACAAATTATATTGTCCAAGTTGTTGAGCATTTTTGCATAAACCATCAAAATGGGTGTATATATATATATATATATTGTAAACAAATTATAGTGTCCAATTTGTTGAGCAAACGTAAACCGTCAACCCATTCCTCCATTCGCTTAAGCCCCCTGGAAAAAATGAAAATATGTCCAGTGGTGAAATCGATTCCCTTTAAAACCAACAGGGGAAGATGAACAAATATTCATAAGCAAATGGAAGCAAAGGGACCAAATCCTTGGTTAGACTAAGGGCACCAACTTTTTGGTTCTGTGGCATATTCTTAACCAAATGGAAGCATTTCTTTTAACGAGGCGCTCATGGCCTCCGCGTCGGCCACGGCGCCCGTCAGCAGAATCCGGGGCCTCGGCGCCGGCTCGCCTTCGCTGGCGGCGGGGCGCTTGTAGAGCTGACACTTGGCCGCCAGGTCAAAGAGCACCGCGATCTTCCTAGGCGTTTGTGTTTCTTCTTCTTGTTTATTTTTTCCGGTACTTCCCCCCCACCAAACAAACAAACAAACAAACAAACAAACATAAATAAATAAATACATAAATTATGGAGTTCTTAAGGGAGGGGGGTAATTTTTAACCCCCAAGACTCCCTAGCACTTCCTAAGAGCTCCTTAGCAAGCCCTAGCGCTCCCTCCCCAAGGACCCCTAAAGGCCCCTAAAAGATTCGTAGCCCCCCTTAATCTCCCCAGCCTTCCAAGATTTAAGGTCGTTGGCACCAGGGCTTTTCAAAAGTGAGTTCCCCAAAGTGAGCCCCAAGTACAGGGTTTACCGGGGTTTTTCGGAACCCCTCAAAACCCTATTCCCTAAGCTTCCCTAAGGCTCCCCCTTCCCTAGGCTTCCCTAAGCTTCCCTAAGCTTCCCTAAGCTTCCCTAAGCTTCCCTAAGCTTCCCTAAGGCTCCCTAGGGCTCCCTAGTCCTAGCAAGCGGGCGAAGAAAAACTAATCAGCTTCAATTGGGTTGCTGGAAAACACGCAAAGGACCGAGTGTTTTGCGAAGAGCTTAGTGGGCGGGCAAGCGGCTAAGCAGGATGAGGGCTGAGCCGGATTCAGGATTTGAACCCTAGGCCTCCCTAGGGCTCCCTAGTCCACGCCCATTTACTCAAATTTACCCCCCCCCGTAACACCCCCCTCCCTTAAGAACTCCATAAATAAATAAATAAATACACACATAAATACATCATCCTAAGCGTTTATTTTTCGGTACTCCCCCCCACAAAACAAACAAACAAAACAAAACAAAACAACACAAATAAATAAATAAATAAATAAATAAATAAATAAATACATCTTCCTAAGCACTGTGTTTTGGTATTCCCCCCACCAAACAAACAAATCAATCAATAAATAAATACGTCTTCGCAAGCGTTGACTTTTCGAGAGCGGGGCGCTGCGAGCGTGCGCTTCCGTCACTGTTTGAGTGGAAACTCGAGTTGGACTATGTTCTGTTATTTTTTAGATTCCCCACCCCCACCAAAAAATATAAAACAATGGAAACATGCGGGGGTTTTCTGTGTTCGGTTTGGTTGCCCTCTTTTAGGGTTCCCCTAAAACAAGTAGGGGTTCCATTTACACCCAACCAACAGAGGGTTCCCCTTCAATATAGCCCTAGCCTCGCAGCCTTGGCCCCCCTGAAAAAACCTTTCAAAGGAGCAAATCTTCCAGAGCCCGAAAACAGTCCCTCTTCGGGTAATTGAAACTTCTTGCTGCCAGTTCAAGCAAACAATAAAAAGAAAAAGGTCCCAATGCAGGCTGGTCCAATGGGTTTGGAGGCCAAAGGTCAAACACAGGCTTTGCGCAGTTGTTTTCCCACGGCAGAAGGTGTGCACATCTTCCCAACGGAAGCTGCTGAGTCAAAGGCTCCACGAAATAAGCCAAGTTGACCCAAATCAACAGATCAATCTGTATTGTGTTGACCACTTTGAAGATATCATACCTTGCCCACCTCAAAAACCCCACAAATCACTGGACCAAACGTTCAACATGACAAGCAACCTGGATGAGCCAGAGAGAGACACGTTCACGGGTATATGTCTCAAACCCAAACCCAAAGTGTTGCTCAATTGGCCCGGTTGGGTCGGAGACTCGAGAAGTCACGATTCAACTTGCCCAACTGAGTGGCGACCCTTGCATGTGCACACGCGACACCTATCCCTCAGATAAGTGCCAAATGAACTGCGCAGTCGGAGATCTCCGGTCGAAATTTCCCCCTTCCCCACTTCCAGTCAAAAGGGACCCGGCGGGACCCCCAACTCTGCCAGAAACATGCCTGTGGGTCAAAAATATGTACCCCACATGGAACCCTGGCAAGCGGCAAATATGAACCAACACCTGGTCCCCTGGTTTAGTTTCGACCCATACCCACACCCTAGGTTTCAAACCACAATTAAAACTATGGGGATCATATAACCGCCATTGTTTACCAAAAAAATGTCATCATCCAAATTGGGTCAACCTTTTTTGTGTTTTTTTTGTTCTTGTATTGTTTAATGTTTTTTTTGGTAGTTGGGGGTCGGACCCTACGGCACATCGGCACATCCCTCTCCGGCCCCCTCACCGTTCGCCTTTTCTATCGTTTTTATTTGTCTTTTTCAAAAAAATAAAAAACTTTGTTGTATGGGCGTCGAACCCCAGGGCACATCATACCCTCAGCCCCCCCACCCGGGGAGCTCTTCGCCGGGCGGCTCGTCGCTGGTGCCGAAGCGCGGGAACTTCAGCTCCGGCAGGAGCTGGAGGTGCTTGTACGCGCTCACCACCTGCGAGCTGGAGGTGGCCATTCTCAGTTGCCCCTCACCTGCTTTCTTGGCTGGAAACAAAGGGACCCCAGCAAAAAACTCGATCTTTTTGCCTTATTGGAAAACAAAGGGACCCCCAAAAAAGCTAAAAAGCAAAAAACAAAAAGGGAGCTAATTCTGGGGAAGCTTTAGGTGGCCTTGCTCAGTTGTTTCTTGGGGACCCAGAAACAAAAGGTGATCACCTTTTGGGACCTTTACTAAAAATAGTCCAAACTGGGAAAACCAAAGTTTAAAAGGTCGGGTTTGGGCAACTGAGCTTTTAACCACCTGATCCCCCCTGCTGCCAAACAGAAAAGGGGGTGCAGTTCCATTTATCTGGCTTTTTCAACAAAAGGGAAATGGAACCAGAAATGGATTTCCATCGGTCACCCCCCTCCCCCAATTCCAGTTCGGTTGAAATCGATGGGATTCCATGGTAAATGGGGTGCAAAACCCATCTAAACCAGTGGAACCCATCGATTTGTAGCCAAACTAACCCAAAAAGGACGTCAGGGATCCTTACATTATACACCTGAACATTGCATCTTGTACATGGTGGTTTCCCTTTATTCTGGTGGAAAAAGGCCATAAAAAGCAACATGCTTCAAATGGTTGCAAAATGGAGATCTTTCTAAGGAGCCCTGGACGCCTGTGCATCCGCTTCCCGGTGAAAATCCGCTTCCCTCCTTCTTACTTGCCCCGAGGACCGGGAGATATTTAAGGTGATCTTTGGGAGCTCAACCAACAATGGGAACGGGTGCGGATGAATATTTTGGGATTTGTTTTTCGGATTTTTACCCCTCCAATGGGAACCCAAAACGGGAAAACCAAAAGATGTCAAAAGGCCGATTCACTTTGAAGAACTGAGTGAATTTGGCGGTTTGGAGCTTGGGTTGGCACGGCTTCCCATCGCCTACAAAAACCGGGGTTCAACCCTAAACCACACCCCAACCACACCACAGCTGGGGGAGCACTGGGAACCTCGGGGGGGAGGGGGGTGGGGACTTGTGAACCCTTGATCATATATAGCTCTGTTTCCACTCCCCACCAATCCAAATCACGCAATATGTCAAAAGCCAGGCCTACGAACTAGCCCCATTTGCTTCCACCAAGATGATGTTGACAACGACTGGCGGTGTAAATTACGAAAGAAAAAAGGTAGACCCCAAATGGTCGGCTTTTTGCCTTTTTTGGAGCTCCTTGGTGGCCCCATCACTCCAAAGTTCGCTTGATCAGTTCTGCGCTGACCGAATGCTGTTTGTTTCCTCGGGTCCGGGGGCCAGTTCACAGATCAAAAGAAAGTGTACGCTTGAGGCACCACACATCTTCCCAACGTAGCCAACATACCCTGGGTGAAACGGGGCCGGAATCATGTCAATTTCACGGGCAGCCGCCTTGTGTGAAGATGAGGCTTGGTCAAATTTCCAACAGGCTACTATCCATGTAAGGAGGCACGTGGTGGGCTTAGTGGTGGTTTAGGGTTGGCTTCGGGCGGGTTTAGGGCCCGGAGCGTGGGCTTGGGTCAGCTAAAAGCATGGGTAGGGCTTCCTTTTAAGGTTTCTTGCCTTTCGCTTGGCTTCCTTTTAGCCTTCCGGACGTGGCTGTTTCCTTGTTGCTTCATTGTAGCTACTGAAAAGCAAGCAACTACACATTAATTATAGAATCTGAATCCATCAAAAGGGAATGATGAAGAAGCAATTAAAGCAGCACAAGTAAAAACATAGAACCATCCGGCTATCGTTGGTATGATTCAATGCAAGAGAAACCCCAAGAAAAGTCCTGGAATATTGAACATCCCACACGCCGACTGAACCAGAATTCAAAGGGCACAAACAGGAAGTTGATCCGAATCCATACTCTCTATTCGAAAGCCACCACAAACTTCCATTTGCTTAAGCCCCCTGGAAAAAGTAAACGTATTTCCAGCAGTGATCGATTCCTTTTTAAACAAACAGGGGAAAAACATATTCTTAAACAAATGGAAGCAAAGGGACCAAATGGCCATGGGTCAAAATCCCGTACACCCAGTGACCATCACAATCCCCACTAAAACAAGATAAAATCGGTGGTGCACCTACCCTAAAATAAAATCCCATTGGTTTTGACCCACAGCCAAATCCCGACGTAACAGGCAGGTAGTGCAAATCCCAGCGGCGTCGGAGTTGGTAATGCCATAGCAGGCCAGCGGGTGCTTCTGCTCGGCGGTCCACAGCGAGGGGATGCCCTCCATCTCGCCGCCGCTGGGGTGCCGAAAGTCGTCGCAGACCACCGGGATCATCGTGATGCGGTTCTTGTAGGCCGTGGCGATCCTAGGTAAACGTCCTAAACCAGTAAAACAGTATAGCGATCCTGGAGAAGATAGAAACTTTTTTTGGGAAAGTCAGGGCGTGCAAAACCGGAGCGCCGCGGCAAGATAGAAACCCTTCCGCAATAAGATAGAAACTTTTTTTGGAGAAGTCGGGCAGACTTGCAAAGCGACGTGCTCCGAATAGGAAAGTAGTATTCGAGATTCAATTTTTAGTATGGGGCATAGTACTGGCAATGCCACATCTAGCGCTGGCAATACTGAATCAAGTACTGGGAATTGTAAATTTATTACTGGTAATGTACTACATTTAGTACAGGCAATGCCACATTTAGTACTAGCAATGCAGTACCTAATTGCCAGTACCTAATTGTGTGTCCCCTTAGTGTTGCAAGTACTAAATTTCCTACTACCAGCACTGAATCTAGTATTGAGTCGCAAATGTGGTAGTATTATAATAAAATTGGTATTGTCAGTACTAAAAATTCTTTAAATTTGTATTGCCGGCACTTCATTTTGTATGGCAAATGCACCATTTAGTGCTAGGTTTAGCCTTCCGTACATATTATGATCCATTCGGCCATGAGGTGTTGCAAGGGTTTCTATCTTGCTGCAGACCCTGTAAATACAGGGTTTGCAACACGATAGAAACTTTTGACTGGGCGTTCAATCAAAACGGCAATGTCAGTATTCAGTTTAGCATTGCCAAGTGCCACATTTTGAACTTAGTCTTGCTAGTGCTTATGCAATTTAGTATTGCCAGTAGTAAATTTAGTACTGCCAATTTGCAATTTGGAATTGCCAGTGCTTAATTTTAGTTTTGCCAGTACTAAATGTAGTATTGCCAGTACTAAATGTAGTATTGCCAGTACTGAATGTAGAATATATTGCCAGTACGATTTTTTGGCGAGGAATTGAATTGGTTAAACTCCTTTCTAAAAAATGCATTTTGACATGATTTTGGGCTTCTAGAAGGGGGGGTAGCTCTGCAAGTCCACAATCACCCCCTCAGTAGACGTCTGGGTCCCGCACAAGAGTAGAACAGTTTCGGACAGAGTGTCGTTTGCAGTTCAGGGAAGGATCCAAAAAGTTTCTATCTTTGTGCAAGCCCTGTGTTTTTCAGGCCTTGCGGAAAGATAGAAACTTTTGCTACGGCCCATGGCCCAGAAAAGTCAAAGTGCTTGAAAGTACCAAATTGAGGATTGCCAGTACTAAATTTAGTATTCCCAGTACTAAATTTAATATTGCCAGTACCTAATTGTGTGTCCCCTTAGTGTTGCAAGTGCTAAATTTAGTACTACCAGCACTGAATCCAGTATTGAGTCGCAAATGTGGTAGTATTATAATAAAATTGGTATTGTCAGTACTAAAAATACTTTAAATTTGTATTGCCGGCACTTCATTTTGTATGGCAAATGCACCATTTAGTGCTAGGTTTAGCCTTCCGTACATATTATGATCCATTCGGCCATGAGGTGTTGCAAGAGTTTCTATCTTGCTGCAGACCCTGTAAAATACAGGGTTTGCAACAAGATAGAAACTTTTGACTGGGCGTTCAATCAAAACGGCAATGTCAGTATTCAGTTTAGCATTGCCAAATGCCACATTTTGAACTTAGTCTTGCTAGTGCTTATGCAATTTAGTATTGCCAGTAGTAAATTTAGTACTGCCAATTTGCAATTTGGAATTGCCAGTGCTTAATTTTAGTTTTGCCAGTACTAAATGTAGTATTGCCAGTACTAAATGTAGTATTGCCAGTACTGAATGTAGTATATATTGCCAGTACGATTTTTGGGCGAGGAATTGAATTGGTTAAACTCCTTACTAAAAAAATGCATTTTGACATGATTTTGGGCTTCTAGAAGGGGGGGTAGCTCTGCAAGTCCACAATCACCCCCTCAGTAGACGTCTGGGTCCCGCACAAGAGTAGAACAGTTTCGGACAGAGTGCCGTTTGCAGTTCAGGGAAGGATCCAAAAAGTTTCTATCTTTGTGCAAGCCCTGTGTTTTTCAGGCCTTGCGGAAAGATAGAAACTTTTGCTACGGCCCATGGCCCAGAAAAGTCAAAGTGCTTGAAAGTACCAAATTGAGGATTGCCAGTACTAAATTTAGCATTGCCAGTACTAAATTTAATATTGCCAGTACCTAATTGTGTGTCCCCTCAGTTTTGCAATTGCTAAATTTCCTACTACCAGCACTGAATCCAGTATTGAGCCGCAAATGTGGTAGTACATAATAAAATTGGTATTGTCAGTACTAAAAATGCTTTAAATTTGCATTGCCGGCGCTTCATTTTGTATGGCAAATGCACCATTTAGTGCTAGGTTTAGCCTTCCGTACATATTATGATCCATTCGGCCATGAGGTGTTGCAAGAGTTTCTATCTTGCTGCAGACCCTGTAAAATACAGGGTCTGCAACAAGATAGAAACTTTTGACTTCGGGGTGAACATCAAAAATGGCGGCAAATGTCAGTATTCAGTATAAGGCATTGCCAAATGCCAGCATTTTGAACTTAGTCTTGCTAGATGCATATGCAATTTAGTATTGCCAGTAAGTAAATTTAGTACAACGCCACTACTTGCAATTGAATTCCGCCAGTGCTAATTAGGTTTTGGCCAGTACAAAATGTATAATTTTGCCAGTACGAATGTAGTAGCCATACTGAATGTAGTATATATTGCCAGTACGATTTTTGGCGAGGAATTGAATTGGTTAAACTCCTTACTAAAAAAATGCATTTTGACATGATTTTGGGCTTCTAGAAGGGGGCGTAGCTCTGCAAGTCCGCAATCACCCCCTCAGTAGATGTCTGGGTCCCGCACAAGAGTAGAACAGTTTCGGACAGAGTGTCGTTTGCAGTTCCAGGGAAGGATCCAAAAAGTTTCTATGTTTGTGCAAGCCCTGTGTTTTTCAGGCCTTGCGGAAAGATAGAAACTTTTGCTACGGCCCATGGCCCAGAAAAGTCAAAGTGCTTGAAAGTACCAGATTGAGGATTGCCAGTACTAAATTTAGTATTGCCAGTACTAAATTTAAATATTGCCAGTACCTAATCGTGTGTTCCCTTAGTGGGTGCAAGAAACAAGTGCTAAAGCAACAGAACCAAAAGCAACCTGAAAAAACCCAGTAATTGAGATCGCAAATGTGGTACAGTATAATAAATAATAAGGAAAAGGGATACATTGTCAGTACTAAAAATACTTTAAATTTGTATTGCCGGCACTTCATTTTGTATGGCAAATGCACCATTTAGTGCTAGGTTTAGCCTTCCGTACATACTATGATCCATTCGGCCATGAGGTGTTGCAAGAGTTTCTATCTTTTAGGGGCTTGTACGCAGACCCTGTAAAATACAGGTTTTGCAACAAGAGAAAAACTTTTCGACTGGGCGTTCAAATCCAAACAGGCAACATGTCAGTATTCCAGCTTAGCACTTGCAATGCCACCACTTTTGACACTTAGTCTTGCTACAGTGCTACCATGCAATTTAGTATATGCCAAGTGAGTAAAAATTTAGTACTGCCAATTTGCAATTTGGAATTGCCAGTGCTTAATTTTAGTTTTGCCAGTACTAAATGTAGTATTGCCAGTACTAAATGTAGTATTGCAAGTACTGAATGTAGTATATATTGCCAGTACGATTTTTTGGCGAGGAATTGAATTGGTTAAACTCCTTACTAAAAAAATGCATTTTGACATGATTTTGGGCTTCTAGAAGGGGGGGTAGCTCTGCAAGTCCACAATCACCCCCTCAGTAGATGTCTGGGTCCCGCACAAGAGTAGAACAGTTTCGGACAGAGTGTCGTTTGCAGTTCCAGGGAAGGATCCAAAAGTTTCTATCTTTGTGCAAGCCCTGTGCTTTTCAGGCCTTGCGGAAAGATAGAAACTTTTGCTACGGCCCATGGCCCAGAAAAGTCAAAGTGCTTGAAAGTACCAAATTGAGGATTGCCAGTACTAAATTTAGTATTGCCAGTACTAAATTTAATATTGCCAGTACCTAATTGTGTGTCCCCTTAGTGTTGCAAGTACTAAATTTCCTACTACCAGCACTGAATCCAGCATTGAGTCGCAAATGTGGTAGTACATAATAAGATTGGTATTGTCAGTACTAAAAATACTTTAAATTTGTATTGCCGGCACTTCATTTTGTATGGCAAATGCACCATTTAGTGCTAGGTTTAGCCTTCCGTACATATTATGATCCATTCGGCCATGAGGTGTTGCAAGAGTTTCTATCTTGCTGCAGACCCTGAAAAATACAGGGTTTGCAACAAGATAGAGCTTTTGCCTGGGCGTTCAATGAAAACGGCAATGTCAGTATTCAGTTTAGCATTGTCAAATGCCACATTTTGAACTTAGTCTTGCTAGTGCTTATGCAATTTAGAATTGCCAGTAGTAAATTTAGTACTGCCAATTTGCAATTTGGAATTGCCAGTGCTTAATTTTAGTTTTGCCAGTACTAAATGTAGTATTGCCAGTACTGAATGTAGTATATATTGCCAGTACGATTTTTTGGCGAGGAATTGAATTGGTTAAACTCCTTACTAAAAAAAAGCATTTTGACATGATTTTGGGCTTCTAGAAGGGGGGGTAGCTCTGCAAGTCCACAATCACCCCCTCAGCGCACAAGAGTAGAACAGTTTCGGACAGAGTGTCGTTTGCAGTTCCAGGGAAGGATCCAAAAAGTTTCTATCTTTGTGCAAGCCCTGTGTTTTTCAGGCCTTGCGGAAAGATAGAAACTTTTGCTACGGCCCATGGCCCAGAAAAGTCAAAGTGCTTGAAAGTACCAAATTGAGGATTGCCAGTACTAAATTTAGTATTGCCAGTACTAAATTTAATATTGCCAGTACCTAATTGTGTGTCCCCTTAGTGTTGCAAGTACTAAATTTCCTACTACCAGCACTGAATCCAGTATTGAGTCGCAAATGTGGTAGTACATAATAAAATTGGTATTGTCAGTACTAAAAATACTTTAAATTTGTATTGCCGGCACTTCATTTTGTATGGCAAATGCACCATTTAGTGCTAGGTTTAGCCTTCCGTACATATTATGATCCATTCGGCCATGAGGTGTTGCAAGAGTTTCTATCTTGCTGCAGACCCTGTAAAATACAGGGTTTGCAACAAGATAGAAACTTTTGACTGGGCGTTCAATCAAAACGGCAATGTCAGTATTCAGCTTAGCATTGCCAAATGCCACATTTTGAACTTAGTCTTGCTAGTGCTTATGCAATTTAGTATTGCCAGTAGTAAATTTAGTACTGCCAATTTGCAATTTGGAATTGCCAGTGCTTAATTTTAGTTTTGCCAGTACTAAATGTAGTATTGCCAGTACTAAATGTAGTATTGCCAGTACTGAATGTAGTATACATTGCCAGTACGATTTTTTGGCTCCTTACTAAAAAATGCATTTTGACATGATTTTGGGCTTCTAGAAGGGGGGGTAGCTCTGCAAGTCCACAATCACCCCCTCAGTAGACGTTTGGGTCCCGCACAAGAGTAGAACAGTTTCGGACAGAGTGTCGTTTGCAGTTCCAGGGAAGGATCCAAAAGTTTCTATCTTTGTGCAAGCCCTGTGTTTTTCAGGCCTTGCGGAAAGATAGAAACTTTTGCTAATGGCCCAGAAAAGTCAAAGTGCTTGAAAGTACCAAATTGAGGATTGCCAGTACTAAATTTAGTATTGCCAGTACTAAATTTAATATTGCCAGTACCTAATTGTGTGTCCCCTTAGTGTTGCAAGTGCTAAATTTAGTACTACCAGCACTGAATCCAGTATTGAGTCGCAAATGTGGTAGTACATAATAAACTTGGTATTGTCAGTACTAAAAATACTTTAAATTTGTATTGCCGGCACTGCATTTTGTATGGCAAATGCACCATTCAGTGCTAGGTTTAGCCTTCCGTACATATGATGATCCATTCGGCCATGAAGTGTTGCAAGAGTCTCTATCTTGCTGCAGACCCTGTAAAATACAGGGTTTGCAACAAGATAGAAACTTTTGACTGGGCGTTCAATCAAAACGGCAATGTCAGTATTCAGTTTAGCATTGCCACATGCCACATTTTGAACTTAGTCTTGCTAGTGCTTATGCAATTTAGTATTGCCAGTAGTAAATTTAGTACTGCCAATTTGCAATTTGGAATTGCCAGTGCTTAATTTTAGTTTTGCCAGTACTAAATGTAGTATTGCCAGTACTAAATGTAGTATTGCCAGTACTGAATGTAGTATATATTGCCAGTACGATTTTTTGGCGAGGAATTGAATTGGTTGAACTCCTTACTAAAAAAATGCATTTTGACATGATTTTGGGCTTCTAGAAGGGGGGGTAGCTCTGCAAGTCCACAATCACCCCCTCAGTAGATGTCTGGGTCCCGCACAAGAGTAGAACAGTTTCGGACAGAGTGTCGTTTGCAGTTCCAGGGAAGGATCCAAAAGTTTCTATCTTTGTGCAAGCCCTGTGTTTTTCAGGCCTTGCGGAAAGATAGAAACTTTTGCTAATGGCCCAGAAAAGTCAAAGTGCTTGAAAGTACCAAATTGAGGATTGCCAGTACTAAATTTAGTATTGCCAGTACTAAATTTAATATTGCCAGTACCTAATTGTGTGTCCCCTTAGTGTTGCAAGTACTAAATTTCCTACTACCAGCACTGAATCCAGTATTGAGTCGCAAATGTGGTAGTATTATAATAAAATTGGTATTGTCAGTACTAAAAATACTTTAAATTTGTATTGCCGGCACTTCATTTTGTATGGCAAATGCACCATTTAGTGCTAGGTTTAGCCTTCCGTACATATTATGATCCATTCGGCCATGAGGTGTTGCAAGAGTTTCTATCTTGCTGCAGACCCTGTAAAATACAGGGTTTGCAACAAGATAGAAACTTTTGACTGGGCGTTCAATCCAAACGGCAATGTCAGTATTCAGCTTAGCATTGCCAAATGCCACATTTTGAACTTAGTCTTGCTAGTGCTTATGCAATTTAGTATTGCCAGTAGTAAATTTAGTACTGCCAATTTGCAATTTGGAATTGCCAGTGCTTAATTTTAGTTTTGCCAGTATTAAATGTAGTATTGCCAGTACTAAATGTAGTATTGCCAGTACTGAATGTAGTATATATTGCCAGTACGATTTTTTGGCGAGGAATTGAATTGGTTAAACTCCTTACTAAAAAAATGCATTTTGACATGATTTTGGGCTTCTAGAAGGGGGGGTAGCTCTGCAAGTCCACAATCACCCCCTCAGTAGACGTCTGGGTCCCGCACAAGAGTAGAACAGTTTCGGACAGAGTGTCGTTTGCAGTTCCAGGGAAGGATCCAAAAAGTTTCTATCTTTGTGCAAGCCCTGTGTTTTTCAGGCCTTGCGGAAAGATAGAAACTTTTGCTACGGCCCATGGCCCAGAAAAGTCAAAGTGCTTGAAAGTACCAAATTGAGGATTGCCAGTACTAAATTTAGTATTGCCAGTACTAAATTTAATATTGCCAGTACCTAATTGTGTGTCCCCTTAGTGTTGCAAGTACTAAATTTCCTACTACCAGCACTGAATCCAGTATTGAGTCGCAAATGTGGTAGTACATAATAAAATTGGTATTGTCAGTACTAAAAATACTTTAAATTTGTATTGCCGGCACTTCATTTTGTATGGCAAATGCACCATTTAGTGCTAGGTTTAGCCTTCCGTACATATTATGATCCATTCGGCCATGAGGTGTTGCAAGAGTTTCTATCTTGCTGCAGACCCTGTAAAATACAGGGTTTGCAACAAGATAGAAACTTTTGACTGGGCGTTCAATCAAAACGGCAATGTCAGTATTCAGTTTAGCATTGCCAAATGCCACATTTTGATTTTAGTCTTGCTAGTGCTTATGCAATTTAGTATTGCCAGTAGTAAATTTAGTACTGCCAATTTGCAATTTGGAATTGCCAGTGCTTAATTTTAGTTTTGCCAGTACTAAATGTAGTATTGCCAGTACTAAATGTAGTATTGCCAGTACTGAATGTAGTATACATTGCCAGTACGATTTTTTGGCGAGGAATTGAATTGGTTAAACTCCTCACTAAAAAATACATTTTGACATGATTTTGGGCTTCTAGAAGGGGGGGTAGCTCTGCAAGTCCACAATCACCCCCTGAGTAGACGTTTGGGTCCCGCACAAGAGTAGAACAGTTTCGGACAGAGTGTCGTTTGCAGTTCCAGGGAAGGATCCAAAAAGTTTCTATCTTTGTGCAAGCCCTGTGTTTTTCAGGCCTTGCGGAAAGATAGAAACTTTTGCTACGGCCCATGGCCCAGAAAAGTCAAAGTGCTTGAAAGTACCAAATTGAGGATTGCCAGTACTAAATTTAGTATTGCCAGTACTAAATTTAAGATTGCCAGTACCTAATTGTGTGTCCCCTTAGTGTTGCAAGTACTAAATTTCCTACTACCAGCACTGAATCCAGTATTGAGTCGCAAACGTGGTAGTACATAATAAAATTGGTATTGTCAGTACTAAAAATACTTTAAATTTGTATTGCCGGCACTGCATTTTGTATGGCAAATGCACCATTTAGTGCTAGGTTTAGCCTTCCGTACATATATGATCCATTCGGCCATGAGGTGTTGCAAGAGTTTCTATCTTGCTGCAGACCCTGTAAAATACAGGGTTTGCAACAAGATAGAAACTTTTGACTGGGCGTTCAATCCAAACGGCAATGTCAGTATTCAGCTTAGCATTGCCAAATGCCACATTTTGAACTTAGTCTTGCTAGTGCTTATGCAATTTAGTATTGCCAGTAGTAAATTTAGTACTGCCAATTGCAATTTGGAATTGCCAGTGCTTAATTTTAGTTTTGCCAGTACTAAATGTAGTATTGCCAGTACTAAATTTAGTATTGCCAGTACTTAGTTTTATTTGCCAGTATACTGTTCTGACATTTCCGGATGTTACTTGCGAATGCAAAATGAACCCTTTGCAGGGTTTCAGCAAGATAGAAACTCTCGCACCTGCGCGCGCTCCCAAAAAGCGGCGCCTCGAATACTTCTCTCCTTCTTAGAGTGTTGTTTTTTGGGAGCGCGCGCAAAGGTTTCTATCTTTGCGCGGCACAACCCTCCCAAATGCATCTTTGGGAGCGCGCGACGTTTCTATCTTCTCCAGGACCGTTATACTTGCGGTTGTGGGTAAAGGCGTGGTCTCCCGGTCTTTAAGGAGAGATAAAGGATGTGGATGAAGAGATAATGATGGACGAACGAAGAGAGAAGCCTTGTGAGGGCTGGCCCAGCATTCATCTCTATCCCTCACTCTCTATCCTTCGTCTCCCAAGCCTTTATCCAACACACAGCTACTTGCGGTTATGGGTAAAGGCGTGGAAAAGAGAAAGGAGTAGCATGAAAGGGTGAATTGCCTTCACCCCATCCAACAGCTAAAAAGAGAAGCATCTTTCATTTCTCTTCCTACCCCTTTTACGCTAGTGAGAGGCATGCCCTCCACCTTCCCATCCCTTCCTCACTCTTTCCAACCTCTCTGCTTACTCGCGAACAAAGGGTGCGACATGCCTTTCACGTCCTAGCCCAGGGGCGTGCAGGATGCTCAATGTTTTTTGATGTTGAAACTATAGAATTGAACTCTCAAAAAATACTCTATGTTAGATTTTTTAGAATTCTAGATGGTCTCAGCCCAGGAGGGGCCCCTTGATTTTTAGCTTTTCTTTTTTGAATTTTTAGACCTTTTAGAAGCTTTTTAAATGAGTTCCAAAAACAAATCCCAAAGTTCTAAAATTCGTACCCCACATATTTAGAATTCGAGAATATTTAGAATTCAATTCAAAAATTCTCAAAATCGGACCCCGAAGTTTAGAATTTTTAGAACTTTTCAGAACTCAATTCTAAAAAAACTAAAAGTTCTAAAAATCGGACCCCCGAAAATTGGAATTTTAGAATTATTAAATTTCTAGATGGTCCCAGCCCTGGAGGGGCCCTGCCAGGACGCTTGATTTTTAGATTTTTTCAGATTTTTTAGATTTTTTAGAACTTTTAGAATTTTTAGAATTGAGTTCCAAGAATTCTAAAAATCGGACCCACGAAATATTGAATTTTTAGAATTTTTAGAATTATAGATGGTCCCAGCCCAGGAGGGGCCAGCCAGGACCTTTGATTTTTAGATTTTTTAGATTTTTTAGAACTTTTAGAACTTTTAGAATTTTTAGAATTGAGTTCTAAAAATTCTAAAATTCGGACCCCCAAAATTTAGAATTTTTAGAATTTTTAGAACTCAATTCTAAAAAATCTAAAAATTCTAAAAATCGGACCCCCGAAATTTAGAATTTTTAGAATTTGTACAATTCTATAGGTCCCAGCCCAGGAGGGGCCCAGCCAGGACCCTTGATTTTTAGAATTTTTAGAATTTTTAGAACTTTTAGAAATTTTAGAATTGAGTTCTAAAAATTCTAAAAATTCTACAATTCTATAGGTCCCAGCCCAGGAGGGGCCCAGCCAGGACCCTTGATTTTTAGAATTTTTAGAAGTTTTAGAACTTTTAGATTTTTTAGAATTGAGTTCTAAAAATTCTAAAAATTCTAAAAATCGGACCCCCGAAATTTAGAATTTTTAGAATTTTTAGAACTCAATTCTAAAAATTCTAAAAATCGGACCCCCGAAAATTGGAATTTTTAGAATTTTTAGAATTCTAGATGGTCCCAGCCCAGGAGGGGCCCAGCCAGGACCTTTGAATTTTAGAATTTTTAGAATGTTTAGAACTTTTAGAATTTTTAGAATTGAGTTCTAAAAATTCTAAAAATTCTAAATTTCGGGGGCCCGAAATTTAGAATTTTTAGAATTTTTAGAACTCAATTCTAAAAAATCTAAAAATTCTAAAAATCGGACCCCCGAAATTTAGAATTTGTAGAATTTTTAGAATTCTAGATGGTCCCAGCCCAGGAGGGGCCCAGCCAGGACCTTTGATTTTTAGAATTTTTAGAAGTTTTAGAACTTTTAGATTTTTTAGAATTGAGTTCAAAAAATTCTAAAATTCGGACCCCCGAAATTTAGAATTTTTAGAATTTTTAGAACTCAATTCTAAAAATTCTAAAAATTCTAAAAATCGGACCCCCGAAATTTAGAATCTTTAGAATTTTTAAAATTCGGACCCCCCAAAATTTAGAATTTTGAGAATTTTTAGAACTCAATTCTAAAAATTCTAAAAATTCTAAAAGTCGGACCCCCGAAATTTAGAATTTTTAGAACTCAATTCTAAAAATTCGAAAAGTTCTAAACATTCTAAAAATTCTAAAATTCAAAGGTCCTGGCTGGGCCCCTCCTGGGCTGGGACCATCTAGAATTCTAAAAATTCTAAAAATTCCAATTTTCGGGGGTCCGATTTTTAGAATTTTTAGAATTGAGTTCTAAAAATTCTAAAAATTCTAAATTTCGGGGGTCCGATTTTTAGAATTTTTAGAATTTTTAGAACTCAATTCTAAAAATTCTAAAAGTTCTAAAAATTCTAAAAATTCTAAAAATCAAGGGTCCTGGCTGGGCCCCTCCTGGGCTGGGACCTATAGAATTGTAGAATTTTTAGAATTTTTAGAACTCAATTCTAAAATTTCTAAAAGTTCTAAAAATTCTAAAAATCAAGGGTCCTGGCTGGGCCCCTCCTGGGCTGGGACCATCTAGAATTCTAAAAATTCTAAAAATTCCAATTTTCGGGGGTCCGATTTATAGAATTTTTAGAATTTTTAGAATTGAGTTCTAAAAATTCTAAAAATTCTAAATTTCGGGGGTCCGATTTTTAGAATTTTTTGAATTTTTAGAACTCAATTCTAAAAATTCTAAAAGTTCTAAAAAATCTAAAAATTCTAAAAATCAAGGGTCCTGGCTGGGCCCCTCCTGGGCTGGGACCTATAGAATTGTAAAAATTCTAAAAATTCTAAATTTCGGGGGTCCGATTTTTAGAATTTTTAGAATTTTTAGAATTGAGTTCTAAAAATTCTCAAAATTCTAAATTTTGGGGGTCCGAATTTTAGAATTTTTAGAACTCAATTCCAAAAATTCTAAAAGTTCTAAAAGTTCTAAAAATTCTAAAAAATCTAAAAATCAAAGGTCCTGGCTGGCCCCTCCTGGGCTGGGACCATCTAGAATTCTAAAAATTCTCTTAACTAAGACTTGGTTATCAAAAGGCGAATGGCCCGTTCACATTATACATAAAGTTCCCTCGTACACCCCCCCCCCACACCCACACACACACACACACACGCACGCACGCACGCACGCACGCACGCACACACACACACACATACACACACACACACACAGACACACACACACACATTCGCGCTGTTCCGTGCTTGGTGAAGCCCAACACCTGGCAGAAGTTTGCCCTTGGTCCTTCAATACAAATCAAGCCAAAGAGCGAAAGCAAGCTTGGCGCCCTTTTCAGAGGTCTCACCTCAGTGGGCATAAGTTCGTGCCTCGTCACTGGTGCGCATGCGCTGCCGCAAGGAAGACCTGACGGTCCGGTCGGTGTTCCTTTGCACTGGCACTTGATATGAGCCATGGTCTTTATTTATGGCGTCTCAAAGATACATTGGTGTCTGGTGAGCATTTCCTAGTGGACATTTGGTGAGTGTGGCCCATGCCATACCCTACACTGCAGTAGATGATGGTCAATTTATTGACCGCTACTCTAATAAGACAGTTCAGTGTCAAGCAACCCGACACCATATTGCATTTGGCAATTGCGGCTAGGATCACAGCTTGAGCTGTGCAAATATTACGAGTACCGTAAGCGGGAGACCACGCCTACTTCGACCTAAACCCGTGGACAAATATGGCCACACGCTTTAATTGGGGACCCTTTGGTAGACATCATTTAGGTGGGAGTTCATATCCGCCACCCACTTTCAAGGGGGTTCCTTGCTAAAATTCATTGCCATGACCCCAAAATGACCCTCTGGCCTCTTGGGCACAAGCAGCTGAAGGCCCCTCTCCGGCTGCAACTGCCTGAGGCAATGAAAACGCCTCCGCAAAAATCAATGCCAGAGTGGGGACGATGGATTGTTTTGTGGACGCATGATGCGAGAATGCAACTCTTTGACAGGCCCATCAACTTGCAGGGATTCTGTTTGACAAGTTCATAAAGAGCAGCTCTCTGCAATGCTAGTCCCCCCTGAAATGCAACCTCCGAGTATTCAAGGCCTTCTCCAGCTAAATCACATTGTTTTGTGAAAGTCCTATTGGCCTAACATGGAGAGAATAGGAGGGACCGGAGAAAACTGACAACCAGGATTAGTCTTCTTTTCAGGACCTCGGCGGCCTCGCCAGCGGCAGGTTCAGGGGGCAGCATTCTGCAAGAGCAGAGCTTGGAAGGCTGCTCAGTTTCAGCCCTCCGCTCCAAGCCGAAGAAGCTGAATGACAACTTGAACGTTGTGCTGAAAACTATGACATGGGCATGTACCAACATGAGGGGCCCAAAGTTGTGATTTTTACTCTTGGTTACTTTTCAAACCCAGGTGGAAAAGGTACTTTCCAAAAACACACACGCACATGGTTGAGGCAAAGACTCGCCAGCCAACTCTAGGTGCCCCTGCGTTGGGCTCATCCGGGACTGATCTGGCTCCCGGTAGAGTCGTCCGTCCTGGATGGTTGGTCTTGGGACGGGAGGTTGTGGGCAGCAGGGCTACACCACTCATTCAACCAAATTAAGAAGAATGCTAAGTACTTGACCAACACTTCTCGTCTAAGCAACACCTGCCAAAATCCTTGCGTTTAGCTCACGTCTGAGTTTCCCCAAGTGCACGGAAGTCAAAAGCGATTTTGTCGAGGTTCAACGATTCAGAGCTCAATTTCGGCGGTCTCGGAGTGTTGGATTCGCCTGTACCCAACTGGTCTCTGAAATTGCTGCATCCGTGTTCTCGCCAAAATGTACTCTAGCGGTAGAGGCGCTAAGGCAGGCTGCTCTCATTTCCAGCTCTCCTGCGTGAAGTACTGCGGTACAAAGCGCCCCACGGCCATCATGTGTGATGGAAAGGGCCTAGGCCAAAGACTTTGCATGGAGTAACAAATGTCAAACCTGTCCTCCCCATGAGGATTGCTCAATGACCTTACCATGCCCCCGTCGAATCCTGAAAACGTATTCCTGAAAACTGCTTTGCTGCCTCGGCTTACGGCTGGAAACTCAGTGACTATAGCGCGATTCGTTCAAATACTTTCAACTCAGCCCTTGTTGCACCTTTGGGGAGCTTCCGAAAAAAGAAAACCGGATCACGTGAAGTGAATGCTCGAAATTTGTTTGCTTTTCCATTTAAACAACACGAAGATGTCAGCATGGCTTGAGGCCAAGGCCCCAGGATACCCAGAATCCTCGCCAGAAGGCTTTGAACTGAGTCGTTCTGAAACAGGACGAAGCCTGGCTCGCGCGCGTCTCACTCTGGGGACCGGATGAGAGGTGGCTATGTTTCACAAAAATGGGGACCCCCAAAATGAGGTGTGTTCTTTCCGGGTTCCCTTTACACCAGCCCCAATAAGCTACGCTCCAAAACACAAACCATACCAAACCCAAATATGTACACTTTGAAGCATTCAATCGAGCCACATCCCATACACATTGCTCCTTGCCTGACCACAGCTCCGCGATGATGCAGCCCAGTGACCTTAAGATGACCAACCATCAACGGAGGATATAACCGCATAGATGCTTGACAATGATCATACATGCCCCACGATGCTACCCAATCCTAGGCTTGACAGGCGCCCCAAAACCTAAGACAAAGTAGCCAGCATAACAACTCATGACGTACGGGTGCGCATCCTTCGCTACACAGAAGGCCACTACATGGTTGTGCCTCAACTGCCTGGAATGTCATACTGCAACGCCACTCGTATAAGTCTTGATTTTGTTGTTGAGGTGTCGGTGCAAGCCGTGAAGGCTCTTTGCTCAGCTTCTTGACACTTCCAACTTGACAAGGCCCGTCCTTGCAACTTGAACACAACGCGGACTATCAGCCTTAAAAAATCAGCTACTCATTTTCACAGTGAAGAACGCCTCCCTTGTCATAATATGCCTTGGATTGTGCCGAAGATACAAACACGCGAAAGACGACGACTCCTGGCGGCTGGGCCAAAGGTCGATCTTCTGGTCGTAGGGCAGACCCAGAATTACTTCCGGTGCCCTGGCAACCCAGTTTTGCAGGTCACACTGCCAGGTTCTGCCTGCAAGGGAACAGACGAAAACAGCCCAGGCCCTGTATGAGCCCGAAAGCGAAAAACACGCCGCACCAAGGCAAACCACTCGTGGACAGTTGGAGAGTCGGAACATGGAGCTGGATGTATTATAAAACAAAGCACTGCGGCACACATCATAATTTATGCTCGTCATTGCGGATAGGCCTGTAAGATCTGGACTGGACATAATTCGTGAGCTGGTCATCCACATAGCAGCTGGAGCCAAAGTCAATGACCTTCACCTTGGCAACGGAGCGGAAAAAGTGCAGGAATGCCGCATTGAGTATAACCTATGTACTATGGCCTTGAGGGCTATGGTCGTAGTTCCCTTACTTGGATCCTGCAGGTTGTCTACTGTTTCCACTAAAGCCCTGGCGAATCACTAGCTGCTGTTCCCATAGCAAGTATTCCAATTGCGCCCTGGAGGAAAAAGGCCATTCACCAACATGCTTCTGTAAGCAATGCCTAGCAACACTTCGAAATTTTGATGGGGCATAACTCGTGCGCTTGCTCGTAGCAAACTTATCCGACGCATTACGAGTATATACTCTCTCATGCCCGACTGGCTGCGAAACGTTCTGAGACCACACTGGGCCCACCCCCTTACTCTGCAGAGAGCAGCATATGCAAATATTCCTTTCTCATCCCCTCTTTTTGCGGAGGCACCTCACAGCGCGAGTAGCTTTTGATGAGCACATTCTCAGGCTTCAAGTCTGCATGTATGAGGTACAACTGGTGTATATACCTCAGCACACCAGGGCTGGAAGCGGAATGGTCTGTGTCAATGTTGTGTGCACCCGTGTGCACTTGTCCGGTAACGGACTTTTCACCGGGGCAACAACCTAGGCCTGGCTTGTTCGCATACACTATGTGCCACATGGGGCATAGCAAACAAGGCTACCGATGGGAGTAACATCGCACAGTGCGGCGCTACGCGTCTGCACTTTGTCGGCGTTGGTTTGCAGTTTGCCTCTGGAATGTCACCATCACAAGACTTGCCCATGTCGACACAGTCCAGTATAGGACACGATGTCTCATTTGCATCAGGAATAAACTGTTTGTCCTCAAGCAGTATTTTACACTAAGCGGTGTTTCGGTATCGAGCTACAGGTTGGGGATATTTCACAGTTCGTCACGCGCCAGCTGCCAGCCTTTTATGGGTCGGCTTATTGCGACTTTCGGACAATTGCATTTCAGAAACACGCAGGCTCGAACGAACTGCTTGGCTCTTTCGGCTTCTTTCCCAAGTGCACTCTTGCTGCTTGCTACATGGCTCAAATTTGGCAACCAAACCTTTGCCCACTTTGCGCGGGTCGACTCACTCCGCTTTGTAGCTCCACACGGCGTGAACTGTCTGTTCCGAGCGCAACGGCAGTGCCTCGAATGATTGCCACAGTTTGGCACAATCTTTCTTACTGCACTTGGACTAGATGCTTATCGTCCTTCGTTGGCAAAACATCTTCCTTGCAATTAATAACCCCGATTTATACTCAGAGTCTCTGCCCAAAGATCTTCAGGAGATACGAAAACAAAGGGGAGGCCTGCAGATCGAGGTCGCAGCCCTTCGGAGAAAAGATCGCCTGAAGCTGGGTTCGGACGGCTTGCAGTGCCAGGAAGAGTTGGAAACCTTGCAAGCAGAGTCCAGCGAGAGCCAGGTGTCACACTCTCCTCGCGAAGTCGGGGAGGGTTATAAAGTTTAATATGATAAAGAGCAGCCTAAGCTCAAAGAAGTGGCGAGTAAGCAGCAAGCGCATTCATTTTTGGGCGTACCAAAGCAAGCAGGCTCTTGTCAGCGCCTGGAAGAAAGCTCCCGGGCCGGCCAGGAGGAACGCTGCTAAGCGGAAACCACGCGCAAATGCAAAGAGCATTCGCCGCAATCTCTGACGAGGTGCGTGTCTACTTGCTGAAGTCTGACAGCTCAGGCTCGAGCGAGTGAAGTGAAAGAGTCGTGGCGGCTTTGAGCGCCAGCATGCTGCTGTTTGAGGTTTGCGCGCTGAACTTTCTGCGTAGAAATCCGCTGAGGATCCCCCAAGGGCGAGCCAGAGACAGGGAAACGCGGGCGGGCTGTTAGGATGCGCTTTGCTTGCCAAAGCGCGCAGCCTGGTCTGTCAAGCTGTCTGGGCAAGGGCGTCTTAGCTGCCTGGTGTTTGCGAGCCTCAGAGTATGGTCTCGGCATCAGAGTTTGGTGTGTCACAGCTGGCAGGAGCTTCAGAGTTTCGTCTGTCGCAGCCGTCTAGTTCAGGCCATTCGTGGCTAGTGACAACTGGGCGGTTCGGTTTCTCGGGTGAACTGCTTGCCAATATATTATAAACGAGAATTGCAGCGCCCAAAGCGCAAAGCAAGATTTCAGAGGCGTGCGAGTCACAAGCCATACCCTCGAAGCATACCCCGCGCCATACCTGCGATATATACCAACTTCCCGGCAAGGGCACGTTAAACAAATACATACCCATAAGCCAGGATGCTCCGGGTGGTGCCGTGTTTCTTGCATGTTTTGATCAGAAAATCAGGCCACAACGGGTCCGTCCCTAGGTCGACTACCGTCGCGACTGCCACGTCAGCCGAGACGCTCGAGAGCCACCAGGATCTGCTGAGAGATCCTCCCACACGAGTGCGCGTGCAGCTCATGGGGGGGACCCTGACTTGGGCGTGGCGGTTTTCAAAGCCGCAAGCAAAGCCGTAGAAAGCAAATGTCCACGTGGGTAGGAATTTAAATCGCGGAGCTTTTGGGTGGACAGCATGGTGGGGATGCATGTCCGCCACTTTTCAGGCGGTTCCCAAATAAGATTCAAACGTTCAGGTGTCGGTGGCTATGTCTCTAAAGTGTGTGATTGGGTCCCAGAAATTCAGTGGAAGCACACGTCCGTGGAAAGCTTGCTAAATCTACCACTTGGCGGGTGACTATCGGCCCAGTAAAGTGCCTTTCCAGACAGTGAGGCGCCTCTGAACCAAGACTTTCAACAGTCATCCCAATTCCATCTGCTAACGAACATGAGCAAGCCATAAGCACAACGTCAGGGCACGACTCTTTGTCACAATGTGCTTTCAAGCTGTTCCCTCCTCTGCAGCCGGCCCAAGGTGAAGTAGGGCTCTTCGCCGCCCTGGCAGTAGCTATTGTGGTGGAATCGGCGCCATGTGTACGAACTACTTACTCCCCTGAGAATTGACAAACAAGGCCAAGGGGTCCACTGAAATGAGGGTCCTCTAGAAGTGAGCCGCGCACTCAATGATTTCCGGGAGAGTCCCTGGTTGCCAACTTGCACAGCGCCCCTGCAAATAAGTACACTCTGAGGGTCCAAGCTGTTTGCAAATGGGACAGGCCGCTAAACATGCACAGGCAGCAAGTGTTCGAATACCGCTAATACAGGTGGTAGTCCGGACCACCAACACCTCATGTTCATCAGCTAAGCATGCCTTGACTGAAACCCTCAGGGCGTATGAAAATGAGTAAGCTCATGACACCATGCTGTTTGAGTATTCCTTACACCACCCTGCTTTGGGAACACACATGCAATAAGGTCTGCAGGCCGCCTGCCGATTGTACTTGGAGAACTCGTAGAGGTTGTCTCGTAAGAGCTCCTTGGAGAGCGTGCAGCGGCCACTGGTATCCACTTTGAACACACCTGACAAATCAGCTTCCATTGGTGGATTAGTCTACGCAGCTCGAACCCGAACCTCCTTCAGTGATAGCTTGCTGTATGGAATCCATCTGAGAGCCCCGGCCGTGACAATGATGAGATGCTCTTTGTGGTAGAAATAGTCCTCAGTTGGCTTTCTTTCACAGTTCCAAGTGGCATGCCCTCCCTCGACTTCAACTCAACTTGTAGCCAGCCACGGCCCGACTTCAATCGTGCTGTGGCTGGTTGATCTATTGGTCTATCCATGTCTACCGCCAGCCAACCATCGCCTGATGTGCAAGGTCGGTCCACTCCAGAATAAGCTCTGCACGCATCAAGAGAGTGGCAAGCACGAGCTATGTAGATTGACAAAAGTTGGCTGCACTTTGGCATTGCCTTCGGAATGTGCAACTCTTCTCGTATTGCAGCCGAGAAGCAACCAGAGCCAAACAGTTCTTGTCGTCAACGTTGTCCTGAGCCCACGGACGCCAGGCGAGCAAGACAAAATGTTCTCAAAACCTCACCATTCAGCATAATCCACTTTCCATTAAACGTGAACCTTCAGGGACATTCATTCAGATAGTGGATGGAAGCGTGCAGCGTAGGTGGTTCAAGGCAACAATTACAGCAGTACCGGCCAACTGTAAGAGATAAGACAGGTGAGGCAGAACACGCTGGGGCCGCGGACGCAGTTGGACTTGATCAGCCTCAGCAGTTTGATCTCATCCAGGGACTGGTCAAGGAAGTCCTTGTTATTGTTGATGATCTTCATGCAAACCATCCTGCTCAAGAGTACAGGACGGGGCTTCATGCACACAAACACACTCACATGGGCCGGCGTGCAAAGGAAGTCTCTCCAGGCCATGCCAAGCTAGATTGCCAAAAAGAGCCATTCAGAGGCACTTAATTCAGAAGGAGCCTGCGTGTGAGTCTCTAGCTGCATCTACAACTTGCTGGCTTGCCACTTGATTCGCGTGACATATCCGAGATCGGCAAGCGGAGAATGAATGCCACCACTTGCCGACTTGTCGAGTGTCAGCTTCCCAAGCGGCTCTCAAAGGCACATTGTTGAGGTGTGCGCTGTCAAACTGGATAGCATACAACCTGCTTTGGCCACAGCGCATGATTCATTCTGTTCATCAAGTCTCTCCGCAAAATCATGTGTCACCTCCGGACAGTTGAAGACTGCATGGCTGCCGAATAAACGAACAGAGATTGCAATCGCCAGACCCTGTGAGGGTATGTGACCAGCGAAGGGCCCCACTTCAGCTGACTCAGTCGCTTCGCCTGTTGGTCTCAAGGTCCAGGCACTGGACAGCTCGGGAAAAGGCCGCCGAGCCCAGATACTCCAGCACCTGAAGAGCAAAACAGAAGCCCACATGCCGAGATGCGGAACCTAACCAAAACGCTCGTGCCTTCAGTATCAGAGATGATGCATGACCATCCCGAAGAAACAAAACATGATCATGATATAATCAGCGCTACTTAAGCTGGTCAAATGCACCAGAGCCAACTTGTACTGATCATGCAAGCAGGCAGGGACCGTAGTGGGTTTGGTAATCCCTGGATCAGCTGGCCCAACCTTCATGTCTGTTTCATTCAATATATGAATGATTCAAATACTTGCCAATGTTGCGTCTCTGATGAACTCAACAATTCCCGCCCAGTCAGCATAAGCAACCACATGTTGAAGCAAATTCGTGTCGCAGCATTCCAGTGATGCAGGGTGACCGCTGGCTGGCAGTGCCTCCAGGCAAAGAGGAACCACGAACACGCAAAGGTGGCAACTCGCAGCCCAATCCATATATCGACTGCTTTTGCGCTCGCTCTTGCAGCCAGCCTGGTACCGGCCCGCAACGATACCTCGGAAAACGCAGCATGGCTCTAAGCCTATCGAATATCTGCTGTTCGGAAATCCTTCAAGGACCCTCAGCTTTCGCGGTGCTTTCCCAGAAATCCCGGCACCCGTTCAGACTCTGCTTGCCTCAATTACTGGGTCTGTACCTCGGCCTTGGAGTGATCCTTCGCAAACTGTCGCGGTGGGTTTCCCTTCTAAAGAATGCGGGGTTTGCAAAAACAAGCAGTAGCCCTTTCGCGGAGCTTTCGCTGACTGAGTTTTCGCAAAACACTTTGTTGAGCTTTCGCGATGAAGGCAAGAAACTGGTGGTATCAACAGCATGGGGCTTTTGGGCATCAACTGAGTGATTGGTTGGGCCCGTGGCTTTGTGCACTCCGAGTTAAACAAATACAAGTCTGTCTGCATGCGCGTTGGCTAGCAACCTTGCCTTACGTGGCAGTGCCGTGGCAACATCAAAGGAGGTCACGAGAGAATCCGCAAAATGGATCCCACACCAGAATGCCTACAAACACACAGTACTGGATTGGGAGCCAACATCCGCCACAGGCGATCCAACGGTCCTTTCAATTCCAGTCCCATGTTCATTGGAATCCTGTCAGGCTTACGCGCAGCTTGGCGGCTGTTCAGGCGGATGGGGAAGTCCTTGGTCTCTTCAAAGCCCGTACGGTCGCGCTCGTGCACGATCCTGGGGATGGTCCCATGTCGGATGCAAGTTGGGGACTCTGCAAGGCTGATATTGGTTGGATTGAGACTTGCAACCAAGCCTGGGAGAGACATACAACAATGCCGATATTGCATATCGCATTCTGACACAAGTCCAATCACAACTCATGCACAATATGAATACGTCGTCGTGTCGTGGTCCCAAGCAATGTGACGCTGCCCACAAACTAGTGGCAAGATTTGCTTTGCGCACACTAGAAGCAACATCACTCAACTCCAAGCTCCAACAACAACTTGACCGGCTCGCAGCACGTCTCGTGCACATCTACGTCAACTACAAATGCACTTCTCCACCCATCCTCATCATGTCGTCCAATAAGCTGAAATAAGTTGAAACTCATGTAAACCCAAAGCATCATGCCACAGAATTGGAAGGCAACAGCCGGAGTCTCGTCGTTGGCGAAGGTTCGTTTGCCAGGGCGCCGAAGGTTGAAGGAGTCGAAAACGATGCCCTGCAGCTCCACTGGGTAGAAGGAGTCCCCAGATTCGGGGTAGCCTCACCGAACTTCAGCCGTGTGCAGTGCGAACAAATTGCCCCGCAAAGGCACTGGCTTGGTGTCTGTCAAGCGGAGCCTTGGGTTGTCTGCATATTGATACATTGTGGTATCTTCTGGCATATTGTGGTATACCGTGATGTATTGTGTATGTATGTGATATGTGGTGATGTTCCAGGTATTTCCAAAAACCCAGCAGTCAATGGTGATCGGTTCATTTCCAGCTCGCCTACCTGCTGAGACGTTGAAATAGGCACTTTAGGTAAATTAAGCGCTCAGCATCATCCAGATAGCTGTCTAATGCGTTTGGAAGTGCTCGACCAGTGCCACTTGAATTTCAACAAATGTGTCAGCTCTTGTTTTGACCAAATTGGATTGTCGTGCCGAAAACCAACATCAAGCTTCAACAGGAGATTGAGTACAGAGCTGCAGAAACACCAATCACAGCAACAAGAGCCAGAACAGCAACACCCATAGCACTGACAAAGCAGTAGGCAGCAGCACGAACTCAAACAACTCGGGCGCGCCCGACATGTTCTAACCGGATCTAAAACATTGTGTCCTGGAACAGCTGCGCACACACGTTCAGGTCTCTTCAAGGCACAAGCTTGGTGTGAACAGCATGAGTGAACCCACAACAGGGGTGAAAGGACAACATGAGTGAAACGCCAACATGCGGCAATGTGTTCAACAAAGTACCAGGCTCATCCAGAGCGGTCCATATTCTATCGTGCATCTGCCTGACGAATCCACAAACTATTTCTCCAGGTAGCGCGGGGCCGGTCGGCCGGTGCGCTCCTTCTTGCCGCAGGAGAGTGCCTCTCGTGTGCACACAAGTTGAAGCCAAACATGTTCCTGGAAGCCACAATGTTACATCCAAAGATGCCAGTGGACACATATGTGACAAGAGGGCACCAATACACAACATGCCAAGGATCACGCAGTGACTTGCTATGGTACTCCCCCGGGTCACTGAAAAGCAACCGGCAAAACGTGCGGCTCGTTTGGGCCATTGGGCCAGGCCAGGCCTTCCACTTCAACCCCCGACTCCGGCGTTTCAGACTGAAGCAACTGCAGGACTGCGAAATCAGTTGCAGCGTGATCCAAACAGAAACAGCCGTAACTCCACTTGCTGGGTCGCAAACCCGCTTGCAGGTCAAATCAAAAGCAAGAGAACTCTTGAAACCTTAACAAGTGTGTTCCTGGGTCCCTGGCATGCAAAGTGTCGACACATCTTCAGAGCTGAGGTGGATATGGAACTATTAGGAGCAACATGTGGCTTGGCATCCAATGAACTTAATGGCTGGCGCCTTAAGATCCCCGCTACCAGCAGCTCTGACCCTCCAGTGGGCTCATGTGGTGAAAGAGTCCCGCAGTCTTACCGTCGTTCCTTACGCATTGTCTCTGGCCACTCTAGGCTGGCCCTCTCAGGGGCTTCTTTTCTTGTCCAAATCTTTGAACTTACTGAATGATTGCCTTGCAGATTGCTACCACGTGTCGCTGAAACTGCAATGTGATGCAACTCTGAAGCTTAACCCGACTTTGGCAGCGAGAAAGGCGCCTTGGGCGCTGCATCGTCCAACGCAGCATTGTAAGCGTAGGGAGGCATTCCTGACAAAGGAGGCTTGGTTCCCATCACCCGCTCAACTGCCTTGAATCAACCAATTTAGTTAACACAAATTGCGAAGCAAAGCGACTTCTGTGTCCGACACATCGTTGGCCAAGAAAGCAGTCTGGATACAGGATGCAGTGCATTCCGGACAATTTCCCGCTTTAATGCCAGCCACGTGAGTTATTTTTGCGGATGACACCAAGCAGTGCTCGATGTTCCAGGGGGCCTCCCAGGTGGCAGGACATGGTTGACCAACCCTTTGGCCGAGGGTGGTGCACCGGGGCCAGGCTTGAAGAAAAACGCCAGGACTCGTGGGACTCTGCGCAACTGTGCAGTGGGTTGATGCGTATGATGTGTTTGGTGTTCATCGCATGCAAAAAAATATCTAGACATCTATATAATTCTATATATATATATATATATTATATCTAGACGTAGGGTGCTCAAGTGGCTGGGAGGCAAGACATCGCTCCCGACAGGCCGAGACTGTGGCCCTTGATTAACTCAATCTTGCTTCCAAAACATGAAGACAATCCTTTCACTGCAATTTGGGCATGAAGGCTGAGAATTTGCAGTAGTTGCATTCGGAGTTGCACTAGTATATTCAAGACCTGTCAATTCCAATTATGACAGCTCAATCGCCAACCCCAGCAGATTGCTTGCCCCTGAAACTCCAAATAACTTCCACCCAGCACCTAATTTTGACTTGGAAGAAATGCCAGAAATAGCCACACAGACACAACCCCCGCCTGGAGAAACCCACATAGAAGAGCATACACAACACTAACATCTCACCCACAACACAAAGTGATAGCAAGCACAAAGCCCCACACAAAAGATCCGCTGTTGCGCGCTCCTGTCACTTCTGACCCCCCCCCCCCGCCTGACGCTTGCGCTTCGGGAGGCGGCGCCTGCGCAGCCTGCGCAGCCTGCGAAAGCGGCAAGGCACAAGGGGGTGACCGTGGCAAATGACATGTTCCACATGAAGGCCGGGTTAGAGCCACACCACTCCCACATCATGGCATTGTGCAATCCGGTGAAAGATGAGTGTCGTTTTTCTGTTTGTTCTGCGTAGCAGGGGCATACTGTCGCTTAGTTGAGCCAAGCCAATCCTCTTGGACCGAAGCGGCCAATTCCTTGAGGGCTCAATGCAATCCAAGGTGGCAAGCTCCAGCGATGCACGTGCTGCACTTTAAAGCAGATTTCACACTCTCGACAAAGTCAGCGAAATGTGCCAAACCTGCCGGGCTTCTGGTGCTAAGGTTCGAAGTTGTATAAAACCTCTGAAACCAGACAGTGCTTCAGGAAAAAGAAGAAGAAGAAACAAAACAGCATGTATGGTGTTCCTTTTTCCTCAGGTGACTTCACTGTGGCTTCCCTCCCGGTTTCCGGACAGAAAACGGGTACCAACTCCCAGGCTTCGGTTTGGGTTGCACCCGTTGCACTGATTTCCCGTCCTGGGCCCCAAAGGTGGGCACCACAGCGGGCGCCTGGCAAGGCAAGCGCTCCAAATGAAAAAAAAAAAAAAAACAACGCGCGGCCCCAAAGCGTTTTGCCGTTCCCGGCGGTTTTCCTTAACACCCCAAAATAGTGAGTTATTCTTGAAAAAGTTTGCTTGAAACCCAACCAATTGTGGATTTGTCAATCATCGTTTTTCTTCACCAATATCTAGCGATCCCCTCAAAACACACACTCAAATGGAGAGGCGCCGTCAATTGTGGATGATACTTCAAGTGAAACCGACGGGAGACTGACCAGTTGTGCAGAATTCTCTATTTGGGTGTGGCTCAAAAATTGGGGCCCAAAACAGCAATGGTGCAAGCAAACTTTCGAAAATCAATACCCCAAACAAAATGCTAGTGCTCGCCCTTTCTCTCTCTCTCTCTCTCTCTCTTTCTCTTTCTTTTCTCTCTCTCTCTCTCTCTTTCTCTTTCTCTCTCTCTCTCTCTCGCAAATCTGCTTTGCCTCTGCTGCTTCGCTATGAGCAGATACTCCATGCCTCACATAACACGCAGGACTTAAGCCCTTCATTGCAGCGGCCTCTGCCGGAAAACATTGTCACGGCGCGGTCAACACATGAGTTGCGAGTTTAAGCATGGACACTACTTTGCACCGGAGTCTGCAAATATCAACAAACGGTCACTGTGCCACGCAATGGAAGTTCCCAATCCAGTTCATTGTTTCATTCATAAGCAAGGATGAAGGGAAGGGCTACCAACAAGCATATGATTGCAGTATTATTGTAGTCATCATTTTCAGGGCAAAGGGTAAACAGGCAATGCCAGGCACAAACACGGTGTGGCTGCAGGAGATCTATCTGACCAGCAAGATGAGGCTGGTTCATGCCACGGGTGGATGCATCATTCGGTCCAAGCACTGCACTGCGTCAAAATTAGAGCCCACCACAATGCTCTACGTCAACATGTTGGTGTCCATCCCATAACGATTGCTCAATCAAACCAGTGTGCCCCAGTCCAAAACATTTTACTTCGCACACATGGCTTGTCCTCCTTTCCGTTGCCAATGACACAAATTGAAATTGCTGGAAGCATCCGGCAGCCCGGACCATGAGTGTCATGGGTCATTGCTTGGTGTATTTAACACAGCTCTGAAGGCAGTTTGAGACAATTACCCCAGGACGCGTCCGAGATTGGAAACCCTGGAGGCTTACCAAATCTTCCACAGGAGGTGCACATAACCCTCTTGAATAATTCGTCGCGTGAGAGGGCGAGTCTTCTCATGACCAGTCAGCAAAAGTTAGCTTTGGCGGATGAGTCCATGAATGGGGCTCGGAATCAGCCAGCTAAATACCCAAAATCCAACTTTGCATCTGTGGGTTCTCACTAGTTGCGGGTCAAAAAAGGGGGACCCACAAGTGGGCGGGTTGTCCTTTTTGGAAACCTGACAGCCTTCCACTCGCCCCTGTTCCGTCTGAGGGGCATGATGGCATCCGCCAGAGTGTGCTCTCCGGCGGCAATCCTTAGTGGCTGCAAACAAGGACTTGATATCGGAATGTGGGTGTGGGTCAAAATTAAACCACTAGGGGACCGCAGGCTTTAGTCCATGTTTCCCATTTATCAAGGTTCCATTTTGGGTATCGATTTTGACCCACATCCATGTCTCCAATATGAGATCCGCAAAATGGCTGAGGTCCTCTTGGTTTCCCTCTGAACCAGCTTCAAGGGGGTTCCCCTCAAAAGTAAGCACGAATGTCTTGCCGGCTCAGTACAAATATTGCCTTCAGACTGTTCAAGCAGCAACCAAACTGCACACAGGCAGTGAAACTGTGCCCCACGGGCAACATGGAAATCAACTCCAAGACAGCACAGGCCAGCGCTCCTTGAACCCAAACCAGAAGTCCGTTTAGTGACTTCTTGTGCAACAACTATGGCAACAACTGGCACAAATCAACCAAGTGGATTTCAACCTCCTTATGACATCCTTGCGCCGTCTGGGCACCCCAGCGAGCTGCTCTGGCTGACTTGCGCTTCCATACCTGGCAACACATGGTACTTCCGAAATGGGCATGTTCACTTTGGGCACCCTTTGGTGGACATCATTTAGCTGGAGATGTGTGTCCGATTTTCCAGTAAGCCACGTGCCAAAAGGTCCAAGTGCCTCCCAATAATTTGGACCCTGACAAAATATGTTTGATCATGGAACCACCACGCGTGGAAGGTTGTGAAGACCTCGTGAGCTCAAGGCACAATATTGAGTAAGTGACACGACACAATGAGCAGGGCCGCGCGTACAGCACTGCAATTGAAAGTGAGCCATGCCCCCAAAGCCAACGGGTCGAACAAACTTATGCCACGAGCCATGATCCCAATTGAAGCTTCAAGTTCGAGTTCAATGCTCAAGTCATGCAAGTCTGGGTGTTTGCGTCTTAGTGCTGCCCAGGGTGAATTCTAGCAAAGCTATCTTCTGGATTCTTTTGGACTGTAGGAGAACATGATTGTTGGACAACCTTTGCATGGCAGCCCTAAAACTGAATAAAACCTTTTCATGGCCCACAAGGGTAGCTAGTTTTCACGCCCACGAATCATCTGACCTCAAGCTGGCGACGCCTCCGCTAGGCTCATCGGCTCCCTCCGTCTTTGGGGCGCCTGAAGCGGCGTAACGCGTGGACTTTGTGGCCATTGTGTGAGTGGGGTATCCTGATGATACTTGGCTTGATGCTTCATAAGTGTGGCAGTCTGGTAATGTGGTACGTGTTTGACAAGGGCGTTGGTAGCTGGCCTGCTGCAATGTGGCATGCAAGCAAACGAGACAGCCAGTTTGGTGTGGTTTTTTGCCACCCCTTTCAAAGGACTGGGTCCACTCAAAGCAGAACTCAGTATCAAAGGCATGCGTCTATGAGCCCCTGGCATCTCACACCTCAGCTATTGACTCTGCGACGACATACAAAACATGATCTCCTTGCGAAGCAAACGCCTCGCAAACATATCTGGAAAAAAAAAACAAAACAATGTGTCGGCCAAGCCAACTCAAAACCACCCAAACACAAGTTGCCAACGCACCAGAACACATTCAGCAATTCGGCAGTGCCTCTTCAGAGCTGCACCTCTAGAATGAGAGAGCGCGTGTATACTTTGGTGCCCTGCTCTTCACAAGCTGCGAAGTGGGCGGCGCTCTGTGAGGAGAAACTCATGGCAATAAATGATGTTGGACACTGATCAGGGTTGACGTCGTTTACAAGCCGTCCACATATTTTGCGAGACGCGGTCCGGACAACTCGTACATTGTTTGCGACTATTGCGTTTGCTCAGGCACGCTTGGCGTGGGGAGTTGTCAACTGGACTGAACTGTGAGATCGTTGTTCTAGACTGATGTGGCCAAATTCGCTGCGAGTGGTTTTGTAGACAATATCGGGGGGATTGGATAGCTTGAGCAAACAAACACATCGTCTCCCCCACACCGCTCGAAGCACACACATAAGAGGAAGAAGGCACACATATGAAAATGCGGTATTGTTCACATGTCTTTCTGACTCTAAAGCCGGCAGGAAATCCAGTTGACTGGCTAGGCCTTCAGAGGTTTTAGGGCTCATGACCGCTTCCCTTCTTCAGAGATAGATGCACTCGGAAGTGTTTGCACGTATGGCCCTTCCCTGTCACATCACAACTGAGCAACTGGCGAGAATCACTGCAAACAGTCTCGCACCAGCTGCGTCACAAATGGAGCCACAGATGGAACCCAAACCATGCTTTGTAAAACCGTGGCACATTGCGTCAAAGATTACATGTCATGTCACGTGAGATATTTAGCATCCCTGCTCTCCAAAGTTCAAAGCAAACAAAAGGTCGAAACACCCCAGCTTTTGCATGATGTGCTCTTTGTCATTTCAGGAGGGGTCTCGAGACCTCAAACTCGATTGGCGTGCCCTCGCGCTCGGCCTAGCAGCTCATCAGGAGCTGTCTCTGGGCACGCCTGGCATAGGCGGTCCAGCTGCGGTGTTTGTCGCATCCATGGGAGTTGGAGGCTTTAAGGTACCCCCATTTCAAGCGTTTGCAAGGGGAACCAACAAGAAAACCACCACTGCATCTTGACATGCTTGCAGTTTTGCAGAATCCACCCGGCTGTGTTTTGCCACATTCCGGGCTTATAGCAAGCAGACTGCAGCGCCCGAATCCAGAACTTGCATGCCCAGCCTATGCTCAAGAAAGTCACTGATACCAATGGACAGCGACACCTACAGCCATAACAGCTTGGTCAGCCTTTTCTTTGGATGAGTGAGCCCTCGTGTGAACAACTATGCCAGGCTTGTGGCATTTGTACGAACAATGACCTGGAATGCTTCGGCCTCCATCTTTGGATATCGACCTTAAGTCACCAGGGAAGTATCAGGGAAGTATCAGGGACCTTGCGAAGCCAGGAAATGGTGACATGTCATTCGGCAGTGCAGCTCCAAGACTGCGAGCACCGACACAGTAAACCGCAGCCATTCTGATCGCAACATTTCCCTCCCAGTCCTTGGGCATAAGGTTGGCGGCCCATTGCAGGAGTTCCGGCGCAGCGGCAAGCGCGCGCTCGTACTTGTCCTGAATCTCCTTCAGCAACAATTAGTATGCAGCAAGCAGGAAGCCACCATATATGTTGGTTTAAGCAGGGGATTGAACAAAACTACTTGCAACGTCCCATCCGTTCTTTGTTGCAGCCAGACAAGAAGGAATACCAATCATACTTTGCCCCGCAAAGGAAATAATGGAACAAAATATGCAAAAACAAATCATGTAACGGAACAAAGAGATAGTGAAATAAAACTCAAAGCACACATAAGTAGTCGACCAACTATGCAACGGACGTTTCGTTCGTGTATCCGTGTCAAATGCCACCTCTTGTCCCCTCCCCCCCCCCCACCGGAGGCAAACAAATCACAACCAACAACAGCTTACCTCTTGCAGGCTCAATGGACAACTCGCATTCAAACGATCTTTCAACGACCAGCCATGCTAAACTCCAACTGCCGCCGTGCCGCAAGCATCAATTCTTGCTCCGTGCACTCCCGGATGCGGTACCCGGGATCTAGGTCCTCAGAAAAACCATAAGACAAACGTCCATCCCTGATCTGAAGAGAATTAACAACATGACCTACCCTTAATTTTCCACTGGCTGCTTCTTCAGGTATTCTTTGCAATGCGCTTTGCCAGTAACCTTGTAGACTCCAGTGCTACGAATTCCAGTCACATGGCCGGGGGTATCTTCACCGGACTGTCGAAGCTGTCTTAGATGCAGCCAGCAGAGCTCTCTTTGAGTAAAAGGCGACTCTACCTGCACCTGATCCGAGGTAGCAACTGGCCTGCGCATGTAGGGCCAGACCGGCCACACAATGGCATGTCATAATGACATCTCCTCAGTCACCATTCAATCTAAATGTCAAACCCTGATTGGCTTCATATCATGTACATACTACAAACGCACATTGACACGTGACGAATTATAATTAGGCATATCATCGCTTCTCCATTGCTTCGGCTTCTGCCCTCCACACTTGCCATTTGGCATCCGAGCGTCATCCCGGTACTCCTCTGGGATATCAGGGTCATAGTTGATGTCCTTGGCGCTGCAAGGGATAAACACTGCAACCAAAAACAATCAGCACAATGTACAGTACGCACGCTGTAACATATGAGCAAGCTCCAACTGAGACGGAGGGAGCTGCAACGGGCTTCGACAAAGCCCTTGCACTGCGTGTCTAAAAACAGTCTGGGTTTGCACGCTATCAGCTCGACCCAAAGTAGGTCTATGATGATGAGTCAAACAATGGACCCATTCAAAATCGTAAAGTCATACTAAAGTCAACATTAACAACTGCCATCAAATCTGACATACTATGAAAACATCACCACGTATATTGAGCAACGTTGCAACCGTAATGAGGAAGTCGCACAACGCAACAACCATTCATTGATGAAAGGTGGCCCATGAACCTGCCAAGCACTGTAATTATCGTATATAGCCACCCTCAGTGCCATCAACATTCAGACCCTAAGCACTAAATCAAATCGGCCAATCCTGTCGGGCGATGCAGGCCATGGTAGTCAAACCAACAGGGCGTGACAAGGAGCCCATTGACTGTCACAACTCCCCATATGGGTATGTCTTGTTTTGAGGGTACCCCCTTTGGCGTGGTTTAAAAAAGAGACCACGAGGCCCCTATCAGGGAACCCAAGAAAGCCGATAAATGAGGAATCTACTCAGTCACGTTCAGTCACTAGAGCTCTCAGTGGGAATCGCTAGCTGACCCCGGGCCGCTTTAGTTGCCGCCATGCAGCTGAGCCCTGCCGCGACACCTGAGCTCGATTGATACTTCGTTTTGGGAACGCTTCGCCGACGATGCCACAAGGAGTGCTCTGATTGATTCAACCCTTCAACTGGGGCTGTCTGTTTTGAGGGTACTCTTTTCATTTGGGGCTGCCCTGTTTTAAGATATACCTAACTTACTTAACTTAAGAACCTGGAAGATGAGACATGGATCAACACGTTGTCTTGCTTGGCCGTCCCGTGCTGTTGGATACTGTTGTTTGTTGCGTTTCAGCCTGTGAATCAAAACAGCCTGGTCATCGAACACTCGATACCCACCTGTCAATATGACTTTTACACATCCAGTTGCTGTTGGTCTCGGGCTCTTCAGTTCTTGCATTTCAGGTTCAACGCTGGGCCACTTCTGTCTGCCGGCATGGGAGCCCACTCTGACAGCGTGTATCACAAACAAAACAAACATGATACATCTGCAGGGTCCGGAAGAAGCGCCTAAGTGCCCCTAGCTGAACAACAGAAGCATCGCTTGAGAACAATTTTGTCAACAAAGTACACCGATGCAGTGCAACACATGCGTTGGAACGCCGAGACTTGTTGACATCTTGTATGGATGTCACACCCATCATCAACAATGCCTCTGGAAGCACTCAAATGTTGCCAGCCTTTGAAGACAACAACGCCGAGCTACGTGAGATGCATTCAACCGTCGAGTGACAGGAGATGTGCTGCGAACTTGCCAAGATCTCTTGATGCTCAGGCCATGAGATTGCTTTGTAAGATAATAACAAGCCACCAACCTGCCCAGCGCGCTTGCCTTGCCTCGGCCGGCCGGATCTGGATCCAGTCTACTACCAACCCAGAAGATTTAAACTTAGATTTGTATCCCCTTGCTTTTGTATTTGTCACAGCCAACAATCTAGTTGTGACCTCCCAACCAGCCGACCCTTGGGCCCCTGGGTCAGGGCGCGTAGTGCGCCGAGGGCGTGGGCGCCATTGGCGCGGGCGCCGGGGTGGCAGGGGCCTCGGGCGTGGTTTCCCCGCCCGACGTGGTCGAGGCGGAGCTGCCGCGGATGCTGGTGGCCTCAAGCGACCGGGTTGACCCGTGGAAAGGAAAACCTGATCGAGGAAGCTACCAGTGGCTTATCCATGTTCGAACTGGTGATTAAAGGTTGACACTTCTTCAAGCTGGTTGGTTTAGACCTGTGCGAGAGGTGAGGGGCAAAGGCTGAGGCGTGGAAAATGGCTGTCCTACGACCTGACCCGAGATGGTGGCCCAGTTTGGGCCACTGCCCTGTCGGAAGTCCAGCCCTGGAGGCCGGAGGCCCATGTCATCTCCCCGTGAAAGTGAACCTTCGCCAGTTGGCCTCGAGTCTGTGATAGGCTTCGGTCTCATGAAACAGTGCTGGAAGATCCTGCCTGCATCGTCTGCAGTTGCTTCCTATTGGCCTCCCTTTTGTGGCTTGATTCGAATTGCATTTGTACTTTCTCCAATGGTTGGATGCCGTCACATCTTGGTACTGCTTGCTAATGCTCTCCTTGTGTGGCACCCGACGGCTTGCAATTGCTTGCACCATGAATTCATATGAAAGTTGTGGAAAACGCGTCGCCGGAGGGCCCGAGTCCACCTCAAAGGTTTCTCCAGCTGCTCGCCGGGTTGCGCCTGCCCCTGTTGGGCGGCGTCAGTCATTTCTGCAAGGCCACAGTGAAACTGTGGAAGGGGGCATACACTTGAGACTGGAGCGTGGAAGAATCTGCCTGATGTTTCAGGGCGGCCATGCAGGTGCTATCTTCTGCCCACACAGGGGGATGGTTGTTTTCCAACGGCGAACGTAGGCAACACTGTATATATATATATAATATTACACCTGCTGTTTGCAGGGAACCCAGTGACCGAATCCTCATGTTTGGGGCCTGCCATTCCCATTCAGCCATGGCACTAGTCTCTGAGACATCGCCTGCTGGAGCTTTCCCTCCTGCTCGAGCGCCTGGCAATAAGCTTTTGGCTGGGGGTAAGGGCGCGCCAATCCGACGGCAAGGTCTCGTTGCCCCTCCTTCATGTTGGGCATGCCCTGCAATTGCAGAACTGCCATTGCTACAATATGTGTTGGGTCGTATCTCGATCTGCTGTGCTACCGTCGTTCTTCTCTTGCTTCATATCTTCTCTACCAGAGAGTCATGTTGGGTCAGAATAACTTGAAAGGTACAAGAAAGGATAAAGTTATACCGACAAACATGAAATGACCATGATAATAAAACAACCACCAATCACATCACATCCCAGCCGGACAGGCGTACAGGCCTTCCGGGGACAAGGACCTGGCGTATCTGGCGAAGGGGAACCACAGGAAGTTCATGGCACGTGACAAATGGATACAAAAGGAAGATACGGCCCGAACAATGGTTGGTTTCCCTTTGGTTTCCTTTTAAACAAACCCCAAAAAGGGTACCATCCAAAAAGGACAGACCCATCCAAGCCCCCGGTGCCTGGTCCGCAAACCGCCGCAGCAAGTGCTCCGTCCATGACTTGCCTACCTCCTGGGCACAGGCACTGACTAGTTTTGCCCCATCCGACGAGCGGGAGTGTCAAATGGGGGAAGCAGCTCCCAGATTTACAGGACAATGTATAATCACATATATATATATATATAATTCAATATCATACATATGCAATGACATGCGCTGTTACCCAAAGCTGGTGGACCCAAGTGCAAAATCCAACCCGCAAGACAACTCTCTTGCTCTGGCGAGGGTTTAGGAGACTGCATACATGTCAGTAACACGCGAGATCACATCGTTTGCATCTGCATATCTGCCTCTGCACGCCAAGGATGCATGCTGAACTTTGAAGGGCAACCAGCCGCGGCAAAATCCCTTGCAAGAAATGCTGAAGGTGCCCCCAGCGACAAGTGACAAATCAGCGCTTCCCCTCGTCCCGTAGACCGTACTTCAGAAAGCAAACTTGTGGAGTTGAGGGCATGACTTTCAACATGCAGCCTTCTTTTAAAGCAGCTTGAGACAGGAGGAGCGAACACCGCATGTGTGTGTGCACAAACCGGGTCAGATTCGGGGACTTCAACAAAGGATAGATATACAACATACTTTACTTGACAGGCTGTGCAACTGCAAAGAGGACCAGATTAGCTTTTCATCAAAGCACACATGCCCTCCGGGTGGATATATCCCAAATCCAGAAATTTGAGGGATGTCATCTACATGCCTCGGCCCTTGAAGGACACACCTGGAACCGGCTCCCATATGTTTGAGCGGAAAAGGACACATTCTAGTGCAAAATACTGCAACTAAATAAAGCACTTTGTCGCTGACTGAGCATTAAGTCGGACTTGGTGGCCATGTGACACATCGATGTCGCGGCCGCAGGCCTGAATCTGTGCGCCTGTGGCACCTGCCCTGCCCACCCTTATGTTAGACAAACAACGTTCCAAAACAGACAGTTGTTGTGGGGAATGCTGGTGACCAAAAAACCAGATCTAAGGGACATTCTATGAGGACATTCCAAACACCTGGAAACCCGAACCATTCGTCTTCCCTTTCACAGCTGTGTCTCAAACACAAGAAACTCCTCCCCCAACATGGCTCCGGTTCGCTTTAGCTTTCCTTTGAACCCACCCAAGATGGCCCAAAATGGCACCCTCCATCCCCCGGTCACATCCAACATGGCCACCAAAATGGCGCCCTCCATCCCCCCCCCCCGTCCCCACCACCCCCGTCCCTATGGCGCCAGGCCACCGGCTCCCCGAAGCTCGAGAGCTTGGAGCCCAGCTCCTGCACCGCCGCGGCGTCCAGGAACGCCCCTGAGACGTCCAGGAACGCCGCTGGGCTCGTCTTTAAGGTGGGACGCCCAACATGGCTTCGGCTTTCTTGGTTCCCCGTTTTTCTTGGTGGCTTCCCTTTTAAACTGAAAAAAAGGAAAAGGTACCTCAAAGAAAGCCTCCCACTCATATCCATGTGGGTGGTCTGGTCTTTTCTGGAGAGTACACTTTTTTTGGGTTGGTTTGAAGGGAAACCAAGAGGGAGTTGCTAATCTTGCCCTATTTTGAGACATAGTAATACTCATTCTCAATTTTGTTAGCTCACCCATTTTGAAGATGGTTCGGCCAGTTTCACTACAATGTGGTTCACCAATTGTCTTAGTTTGTGCTCCTTTGCCAAGGTTTCATTTGGTTCAAGAACTACTTACGCACATATGTTGGTTCACTGATGTTCCTTGGATACCAGCCAACCAAAGGTCCATCATCTTACATATGTTCATAATTTGCTTGGTACGAATTTCCAAACCCCACACGTGAAATGAGTTGTTGCCCCGTTGAAAAATACCATCTGGGCGTCAAGACGTTGCCAAACGTCAGCCTTGAGGGACCGGGTAAAACACTCCTTGGGAAGACTGAAATGCCCAAAACCGGGCGTGTTTGGGGAGTGGTGCGATTTGGGGGACTGGTGTGTTTGGGTGATGGTGGCGGTTGAAGCAATCTTATGACTGGAGCCCTGAAACGTGTGGAAAAGTTGGAAGCAACTTGCAGAGAATGGTTAGTAACACTATGTTGTTAGGAATTCCAGCGTGGAGATGCCCCTTGGATTGCTCCGGTAGGAGGGACCACCCAAGGATCCGAGGTAGTACCACCTTTTCGGAGCCCGGGGAGAGCCAGTGGAGAGGCATAGATCGTTCTTCTGCTTTGCGTGGAACATTGTGAATACTGCATTAGAAGGGAGCCTCGACCGATTTCGTGGTATGCAGGGCCCAAAACATGGCCTCGAGAGGTAAGCATGAAGGGGGTGTGACAGAAGATTCGGACATGAACGTGCATCCGGTAGCAACATTGTTCTGAAATGCCCAAGGACCGCATGATATTCACCTCCAAATAGTGGCAAACCTTCCCCTCACGTTTGGAAGTGAACAAGGCAGTTGCAGGCCAGGTGGTGGGCGACTGCATGAAACACTTGATGGCAGAATTCCAGCGCTTTGAAGTAGACTGGCGCACCGTAGGTGGGAAATAGACTGAAGTTGGAGAAGTGCAGGGCAAGCAAGGAACAGGTACGTACTCATTGTTTGGTGCCACACAAATAGTTGTGAGGGCAAGCATAGCACACAGGTACAATCCCCAATTCTGCGCAGAAAGCCAACCCCGTGCAAAAATCCTTTCATCTCATAAACTCCGAACATCTTCTGCAATCCGAACTGTCAACGCGAGGATCAACTGCGTTCTCGTGACGTACGGCCAACTCCCTGACCTGTAGGTGCCTGTAACACGCAGCATCGATGCTCCGCGGCCCTGCCTTTTGCCTGCTCCACAGAGTCGGCTGCTTTGTCCAGGCCACTGCCTGTGGTGACTGAGCGATGGTACAGCACTCGCAGCATTTCAACTTGGATGCTCTGAAAAAGACACGATGCTCTTGCACGAAAATGAGCAGTGACTTTCGTGTTTTGCTTAGGCTGATGGCACAGTTTGCCCCCTCCTATCTCATTCATTCTGGACTAGTTATTGTTGCATTCTTGCCAAGTCATTGCATGTATCTTCTCTGCCCTGTCTAGATCCCGCTTTTGCCTTTACATACGCATGCGCATTCTGGCTTCTGGCCCAAAGACTGTTCAGCCGCTTACATGCGCACAGGCTCGAAAATCACAGTGGATTCTCAGATATGTGTGTGTACACGCACATGAACATCTGTAGAATCCCGTCTCCCTAATGCTAAATGTTCCCCCAATACTAAAAAACGACTTTTGAAAATCCAAAATCCGGGCATACTACTTTTAGAATAGCCAATGCTAAGCCAATTCTAAAGTAGGTATTTTCCCGCCCGTGCCCAAATCAAGACCCTACGGCCGTACTACAAAGTTGAGACTTTCGAGCCGGAGCTCCAGGAATACGTTTTCTTTACTACGGCCGTACTACAAAGTTGAGACTTTCGAGCCGGAGCTCCAGGACTACGTTTTCTTTACTACGGCCGTACTACAAACTTGCGACTTTCGAGCCGGAGCTCCAGGACTACAGTTTCTTTACTACGGCCGTACTACAAAGCTGCGATTTTCGAGCCGGAGCTCCAGGACTACGTTTTCTTTACTACGGCCGTACTACAAACTTGCGACTTTCGAGCCGGAGCTCCAGGACTACGTTTTCTTTACTACGGCCGTACTACAAAGTTGCGACTTTCGAGCCGGAGCTCCAGGACTACGTTTTCTTTACTACGGCCGTACTACAAACTTGCGACTTTCGAGCCGGAGCTCCAGGACTACATTTTCTTTACTACGGCCGTACTACAAACTTGCGACTTTCGAGCCGGAGCTCCAGGTCTACGTTTTCTTTACTACGGCCGTACTACAAACTTGCGACTTTCGAGCCGGAGCTCCAGGACTACATTTTCTTTACTACGGCCGTGCTACAAAGTTGCGACTTTCGAGCCGGACAGGACTACGTTTACTACGGCCGTACTACAAACTTGCGACTTTCGAGCTCCAGGACTACATTTTCTTTACTACGGCCGTACTACAAACTTGCGACTTTCGAGCCGGAGCTCCAGGACTACGTTTTTTTTTTTTACTACGGCCGTACTACAAACTTGCGACTTTCGAGCCGGAGCTCCAGAACTACGTTTTCTTTACTACGGCCGTACTACAAACTTGCGACTTTCGAGCCGGAGCTCCAGGACTACGCTTTACTACGGCTGTACTACAAAGTTGCGACTTTCGAGCCGGAGCTCCAGGACTACGTTTTACTACGGCCGTACTACAAACTTGCGACTTTCGAGCCGGAGCTCCAGGACTACATTTTCTTTACTACGGCCGTACTACAAACTTGCGACTTTCGAGCCGGAGCTCCAGGACTACATTTTCTTTACTACGGCCGTACTACAAACTTGCGACTTTCGAGCCGGAGCTCCAGGACTACATTTTCTTCACTACGGCCGTACTACAAACTTGCGACTTTCGAGCCGGAGCTCCAGGACTACGTTTTCGTTACTACGGCCGTGCTACAAACTTGCGACTTTCGAGCCGGAGCTCCAGGACTACATTTTCTTTACTACGGCCGTACTACAAACTTGCGACTTTCGAGCCGGAGCTCCAGGACTACGTTTTCTTTACTACGGCTGTACTACAAAGTTGCGACTTTCGAGCCGGAGCTCCAGGAACAGGGGGGGCCCTAAAGCCGCTTTTTCCCGGGACCCACTTAGTATTAGGGGGGGGCGTTTAGCATTGGGGGGAAGGGATTATACGCATGCATGCATCCATGTTTGCATAGTTGTGCATATCAGGCGAGCAACATGATGTCATCAATGAGTTTGCATCGTCCGAATCTGGTTCCCCTATGCTTGACATGGGTATGTAGTGGCTTAGCTTTCAAGCCGAACACTTCGATCACACATGCACGGTCAATGTTCAGTGTTGTTGTTGCATCATGATTGATATTGATATTGGATATATTCCGTCCTTTGATGACGCAGCTGCAACGAGATGAGCATTGGTTAATGCCCAATCGTAATCCATGTTCATACAACTCTGTGTCACAACAGGGGACCCCCAAAGTCGGCGATCCTTTTGTTTTCCCCCTAAACCCACCTAAAAAGGCCATGCGAGTTGGCAGGCACGGTACACTAGAACCTTCTAGTCGTATGGAAAACACACTGTTGCAATCCCTAAGACCAATTGACAAGCAAAGACCAGAACATCTGCGGGTTGCGATTTTCGGTGCGCAACGATCAACATCTAAGTTGCGTTGCGAAAGCGGTGGGAATATATCGGTCAGTTTGGGACTCCTGACTGCTTGGTCCAGCATCAGCTCGATTCAACAAACAACCCCGAGCTGACGTTCCCAAGCGCCAGTGCTCCAAAAGTGATGTGCTGCCTGTGTTCAACCAGCAAAAGCAGCGGCCAAGGAACTTCTTGCCATAACTTGGCCCCCTCATGACCCCTCTCCGCCAAGGACAAAGGCCCAAAGGTTAGGCTCCAAACAGGCTTGACTGCCGGGCGGCTCCGCAGGAACTTTGCGATGGCGCTCAAGGCTTCTTCTTCCATGGCTCTATGGAGATCCCATCAGAGACCAGAGCTTTTGGAGAAAAGTTTGAACCTGGGCCTTTGTAGGGTTGCTCCCTTTATATAACAAACAATATTGATGCTGTTGACTCCCTGCAGACAATAAACAATACAAACATGATAGCAGGCATCCCACCAGGAATCAATTCCGAGCACGTGGCTGGAACAACGTACGATTCACCGTCTCGCCGTGCTGATGTGCGGCTAACTGTCAACTGCTTGAAGCTATAGTTTGCTGCAGCACGTGCTCTAATTGGAATGCGCGAACCGGCAGCTGGATGGCATGTTGACGCTGCTCACTTTGTCAGCCAGCTCTGGATGAAAGCCGCTCGCGCTAGATGGAGTCTCACACGGTGGATGAAGAAGGTACTGCACCTCTAGAGAAATGCATTACAGGTGCTGCCACAGTGCTCTAGAGCCCTCAACGGCAGCAGCTTGTCTGGTAGAGAGCGCTGAGATGGAAAGGCCAAAAGCAGAGTGAAGGGTAACCAGTCTAAGACATCACGAGACAACAACATCAACACCAAGCACCTTGTATGATTTCGAGTGCCAGCTTTGCAATGAAGCAGTTGTTCTGCCAATCAGACATTACATTGTTCTGCCAATCAGAGAGTACATTGAGACAAACTGGCTGAATGCACACCTCTTGCGGTCATGGACAATTCAGCAAATGCATGTATAGAAAAGGGGCGGGATTCCCCTGAGCGCAAACAGGTCAAAGACAAATAAACACCAGCACTGGTACGATATTGCGCTGCAAGGATCTCCGATCTGTTGCAACAGCGACTGACAAAAGTTGCTGGTTGCTGTCCATGGGCCTCAAGATGCCTCAAGCTTTGCTGGCAGAGCTGCTCTTCAATGGGAGCCAAATTGCAGTTGTCGCTCTGGTGGTACCGGCCTCTGACGCTAGTGACAAACCAACTCACTCTGATATGAACGTGCATAGTGAGTATGGTATGCTAGTGTTGTGGCCGCATTGTGCAACAAGTGTGGTATGTTGTGCGTGTGCCCCGCGCAAGCTGCTCTGCCCTTTCTGTGCAATATGGTTGGTCTATTCAGAGACTCGTGCTGAACAAGCGCTTACTTTAATCAGTAATATTGTATCATTTGCCAATGCTGCCATACTCGTGCCTGAACTATGTTTTTGCCAGAATGGAAGCAACCGGACCAGAAAGCCAAGCAAACTGATATACTTTGTTATCATCAAACCATCCCTTCCTCCTACTCATGAATTCAATCAATACAGTATTACTTGCCCCAGACTCTAAATCTTCCAACACTATATAAATTAGAATGAAATTCAACAATGCTAAGCCAGTTCTCCAATTTCCCGCCGCCCCCAACACTTTAGAACCCATTGATGCTAAACCAACGCTGAACCTAAGCAACACTAAACGAACACCAAACCAACACGAGAAATTGAACGATGTTGAGCCTTGGAAAGGGGAGGAACCCATGAGGACCGCGGAGCCCACGTGCTACCCGACGGTACCCTACTAGAGATTGGTCCGACCCCAATTGTGTATTTTAAGCAGGGAAGGGGGCGAGAAGGAATGGGTTTGAATCATTTGATCCTGGGCCTCAGCATTTTGTCCGATGCCGACTGTTTTTCGGGACCACTTGCATATCTGTGTCCAAGCCTCCACACCCACTCTAAACCGTAACACCCCTACATCAAAGCAATGAACACAATGACTGGCTGGTGCATGGCAACCTCTCGTTTGCTTGTTTGCTCGTTGTTTTGTGGCAATTAAATAGATAGCTCCTGCTCGTCCCCAACAACCAGGCAAATGAACCCCCAGGTCCGAAACTTTGCGCGCACAGCACATCGCAAGTTCATTTTCACGGCAAGAGCTTCTTCGGCTCCACCACTTCCGCGCCCGGCTCCAGCAATGGGGGGTAGTACTCACCCAGAGACGGCAGCGGGCCACGATAGGGCCCATGGAGAACCTGACAAAGGGATCCCTTTCGAAATCAAGGTTCTGGCAGTCAAAACCTGAAGTCTGGTTGAATTTGATCAAGACACATTCAACAGTTCATACATCTGTGGTCTATGGTTCAGTCAAGTTTTCGGCAAGCAGTGTGCATTTGGTCAGGGGTGCTGGGACCTGCCAATTAAGTGTTGAGGTCCTTCAACAATCTGCAATTGCCATGGAAGCCTGTCAGATTTGTCCAATGACCATTTGAAAGGAACGGTACGGTGATTTTGCCCGCACAATGCTGTGCCGTCCGGCTTTTTGTTATCGAAAGTCAGCTGCAAGAGTCATTGAAATTGATGCTGAAAGTGCTTGGCTGCTGCGGCCAGAACGGATTCCAGGAGAAGGGCTGCTACAACACCACTAGTACGACACACAAAGCCTGATGAAGCCTACAATGACCAGGCTTGTGCTGGCTACCTACATGCACACAATACCAACCTCATCATCGTCAACATGTCCTCATCATGCCGGAATCGTCCAAATCCTTCTAATGGAGACCACACGTTCGCTGCATAATCGCTTGATCGGTGCCATGCCCGTGAGTTGGCGTTTGGTCGCGCGACTCTCCCCTGCCCGCCTTGGGATACTCCTTGAGCATGGGGTCCGCGCCTAAGCGATATCTGGGCTGCAGCATGTCTGGGTAGATCAACTGCCGGATGGTCCTGGCAATCTGCGACATACCGAATCCAAGCAAAGGACTCTTTTGGACGCTAAATGGATTCAAGCAACAGGGCTCGGGCATGCTTCACCCACATTGCCGTGTGATGCAAGCAGGCACCAGCTTGAGAGAACCCACATGGCCTCACTGAAGCGCCAAATAGTTCAGACCCAACGACACTGCAACTCTTGCCAAACATGCTGCTGAGCTGCCAGCTGCAAACAGGCGCTAGAGGACAGCCACCCAACAAGAAGTCAGAAGCAGTCAGCAAAAGGTCGTCCATGCAGTTGTTTTGCAGGCGTTTTCCTTCACACCCAATAGAAACCAAGGCTTGACTCCCTCGCAGTCAAAAAAACGCAAGCAGAAACCAACAGGGAGCCAAGCACGAAATGATGAACTCTACGACAGGCCCCTTTTGTTTGCCACACTGCTGCACTTCTGTGCACTGTGCTACACTTCTGTGCACATATACGCAAAGATCGCACCAGATTTCAGTGAACATACGCCTGTGCGGCTGCATGTTCAATAGCTCCGAAATGGGGATCCACATCTCAAGGCAAATGCCTCCAGTGTGAGCTGCGCAGGGTGCTCAGCTTGCCGTTTGGGTCAATGATCAGGCTTGCCCTTACACAAGTGTCTTTCTCCGCAGACCACGTAAGGGAAATGCTGGTCTTCGCTCCAGAGCCATCAAAGGCCATCGTGTCAGGCGCATGAACCAGGAGGTCGGGTTCAGGAACATCTGCGCGTGCCTTGGACACGTCCAGCTGTTGAAGCAGAACGCCTTCTAGCGAGCCTGAGGCGCTACTCTCAGGCAGATCCGCTGCCCACACATCGCCAGTGGCAACTTTGACCTCATTAGTTGTCCAGGTCCAGCCAGGTGACGACGCCGGCTTTTGTTCACAGAAGCCAGGAAGCTTGGACTCTGGGAAGGGGGAATCGTCCAGGGCATCCCGAATTGACGTAAACTTGTCAAGGCGCCACTGCACGCCATCGGGGTCGCCCATGTAGAGGAGCACCGCACGAGCCCGGCGGGAGCGGAAGCGGCAAATCAGCTCCACTGCAGCAGTGTTCTGACGTGACGAAAAGTCCAGGGTGGACCAAAATGCGACACCAGTGTCCGGCAGGACAATTAGGCTGTTCTTCGACGGAAGCGCGCAAAAAGAGTCTGCAGTGAGCACTGGCATGGGCACAATGCGAGGCGCATCTGCACCTTCGTAATATGTGTTGGTCTGTGCGATGGCCGAATGCTCCACGCCAGATGTTGATACGACACTTGGACTCAGGGCACACACGGCAGAAAAAGCTGGGGCCGCTTGCAAGCGGCCTTCCAACATCTGGTAGCGGGTCCATGTGCCACGCCACTCGCCAATGCCGGCAACGACAAGCCTGTCCCAGTGGCGCGTAAGAGCCGACTTTGCAAACATTGCCCTTGGCCAGTGGCCCAAGATCGTCTGAATGCAGGGCGATCCGACTAGTTCTCTTGCTTAATAGCTAGTGTCCATGCCTCCTGAAGGGGTGTTTTGAAGTTGGGTTTGCTGTGCTTAGAAGGCATCTAGGCGAAGTCATCGCTGCTCAGATTGAGAGACATTCTGGCACAGAGTTGAATCACCTACACATTTGGATGCAGAAGCAAATGGCTGCGAGCTGCCAATGAAGCGCAAATCGAGCAACAGCTAGAACGCAGGCGCTGGCTTTGTTCAGTCCTGTCCAAATGTAAATGTATGAGCCTGCAACTCGACCCAAACACACACACACACACACACACACACACACACACACACACACACACACACACACACACACACACACACACACACACACACACACACACACACACACACACACACACACACACACACACACACACACACACACACACACACACACACACACACACACACACACACACACACACACACACACACACACACACACACACACACACACACACACACACACACACACACACACACACACACACACACACACACACACACACACACACACACACACACACACACACACACACACACACACACACACACACACACACACACACACACACACACACACACACACACACACACACACACACACACACACACACACACACACACACACACACACACACACACACACACACACACACACACACACACACACACACACACACACACACACACACACGCGCGCACATGGGACACAGCAGGATCCCACATGTTACATTCACTTCATTCAAATGTTGGATTCATTGAGCCTGCAACAACAACTCTGAGTATGCCTTCATGATCTACATTGTTATCCTTTCGGAGTATGACCAATAATTTGTGGAATATCATGACAATACCCATGCCCTCCAGGAAAATAATGTGGTTGGGCCGAAGACCTCTAAAGATTCAGGCAGCTCGTCATAAGGATCAGCTAGAAACTCCACAAGTCGAACAAGCACATTGGAGAGGCCCACTGTAAGTTGCTTCCTTATAGCACCCATCAGGACCCCAGCCGCGACATCATCAGGGAGATTAGCATTTAACAAAGCTTGGCGTCGAGGCACTTGCAATGTGAGCATGCCATCGCGAACTGCCTGACCCAGGGAACGAACAACAATGCTAACAACACTAACACACACACATATATATATATATATGTGTCAGGCAACCACACATGAAATGTGAAAAAAAACAACTGTTTGGATTGTTGGTTTTGATTTTAGGATGTTCAATCAAGCTTTTTGTGGCTTTTTGAATCCTAAATGATGTGGTGTATTCGGGATGTTGTAGGGCTGTTTCCGGTGTGAGATGCAGTTCGGGTCTTCCCCAATGCTTCTTACACACACACACACCACATCGCTACTTTGCAACCTATTGGAACAGCAAACATCAGCCACTCAAAACATTCAATCACAACAGGCACCATACACAAACGCGCACAGTCCGAATCATATAACCCTAGAAGCCCAACACAAGCAAAGCATTTCAACAGAGCAAGCACAAGCACAAGGAAACCAAAACCACTCCACGCCAAAGAAACATGTCAGCATGGCTTTGCCCTGAACATATTGGATCTGTTGTTCTCTTCGGTGCTTTGCTCTGGAGGACCTTTTGAACGGCTTTTGGATCCTCTGTGAGTCTACGGGTGTTTCGAGGTTCTTGTTTTTGGTTTTGGGTTTTGGGATGTTTTGGGTCTGCGTTGCTGCATGAGCTTCCCCATGCAATGGAAAGCTTCGCGAGCAAAAAGCTCAAACACAATTGCCGCGCTGTTTGTGCAGTATAAAGCTCCAGAAATACAAGTGATGCATCGTTGTATGTTCAAATGCATCAAGCAAGTCCGGCTTTGCATTTGTTTGTGTTGCTCAGGCACTGGCCTTTCCCTGAGACACTTGCTCACTGAAATGTTGGCTGAGTGGTTTGGAGTCCACATGCCGCACTGAACAATCACGGAGCTACACAACTCGGGGTCAATCGGGACACACCCAAAGAAACGGAATTTTATGAACAAAAGGCGGTTTTCAGGGTTCCTTGTTGAGTTACAGAAGTGTAGACCCCGAAATCAACCCCCTTCCCGAGCAGTCCTCACTGCACGTGTGAGCCCAAGCCCGAAGCGCGCAGAGGTCCCGATCACCGGGATCTCGTCGTCGTACCGGGCCCGGAGCCGGTAGAACAAGCTGTCCAGGTGAAACCTGAGACCAGGGATCTGCAAATTCTCCAACTCCAAAACCTGAAACAAGGGAATCGACCCGAGCTCTTTTTGCCAGGTGAGCTCGTCATAAAACAGGCAGCCAGGTTTGCCCTGTCCACGTGGAAACACCGTCATTTTCCTCAACGTCAAAACGGGAAAGTCAAATCAGAAAAGACCCCAAAAAGGGAAACTTAGGGAACCCCATTCCTAGAGCCTTCGTCTCAGGTTTTCTGCACCAGTATTACAGGGAGTACTCTTTGCCTTTTTGTTTTCACCCCGGAGTGTTCGAAGGATCGCACTTTGACCCTCAGAAATAGTCGACAATTGGGGGTCTCATTCTTGGGGTCAGGGTGAAAGCCTGGCCCTGTCCCCATTTAACGAACCACGCGGGTACAATGCGAAGAACCCCGAACCAGTGGTGACCAGAGCTCAAAGGATCAGCCACAGTTTGCTCATGACACCAACAACCAGGCAAAACTCCTTCTCACCGGGCAAGCTTCATTTGCGCAACTGCATTTTTGGGAGCCGATATTTGGGGTACGCAGATTTGTCAACCGTCACCAGTCACCGTTAAAGCACAATATGTTTCTGCGACGTATGGGCAACCTGACTCATGGTAGTCATAGCAGGAACAGGAATGATTATGCCAATGGGCGGAACAATTTTCCAGTGTCAGACAATGGCCAGTCATGTTGCATCGGTCCGCATCGGTCTGCAAGGAGAACCAAAGGTCGCACATGCTTCCCACATGAACGCCAAACGTCGATATTTCTGCTGGCGTTCTGTGCCGGCAGCAAGGCCCAAACATGGAAGGGGTGAGCAGTGCTTTCAGAAATTAATTCGTGTTCATCAGTTGGGCACCAAAGCGAGCGGCCTAGGCCATCAAATCTAACAAGATCCTGCCATCTCCAGAACCTGCCGGGCAGCAAAGGATCCCGGTGGAGCATATCGCACTTTGTGCCGATCACCATCCATGGCTTCTCTTTGTTCAGGGGGTCAAAGAGCATGGCTTCCTGCCAGGTATCGAGCCCACTGAGTCCAACGAAGTATCCAAGGATATTTCAAAACTTATGGGAAAGCCAGCAGCGCAAGTCAACGCAAATCGACTCTAACGTGCAAGACTCCAAGTGCAAAGCTCCCCAAATATTCAACTAATGCACATGCCGCTTGATCATGAACAGACCTCCGCAGCCTCAAAATGTCTCTGTGTGTGTCAAAGTAGGGGAGCCCCCAAAATGGGTGGTGCCCCTTTTGGTTTCCCCTTAAACCCTTCCAACATGGAGACCCATGGTACCCTCAAACACACAAAACACCTCAGCGGCTCCAACGAGGCCCGTATGCAGGGCCTGGCGGAGCATCTCCACTTCCTCCAGGACCTATGCGTGACCCGTGTCTCAAAACGGACCCTCTTTGGGTGGCCTTAAGGGAAACCGAAAGGAAACCTATCTTGGGATTCTCGTTTGAATGTCGATACCCGACTCATCCAAGGGGTACTAAATACACGTTGTTCGAAAGTTATTCTCTACTAGCACCCAATACTAAGCCAGTACTAGATTGGGGAAACGCCGATCTGACCCCCAAATAGTTTTACCGGTTTTCTCCATTGGAACGAAACAAAGTGCTTGGGGGGGCCCTTTAAGAAATCAGTGACCCACATGGTTGAGAAAACCCGCATCCTACGATACACCAAGCATACACCAAGCTGCAGAAAAAGCTTCCCCAGAAAAGAAGCTTCATGGGTGAGCTCGTTTTAACCTCAATGAGCTCACTATGATTCATGCAAGCTCCTGCCGAAACCAGAAGTAACAACCGTTGGCTTCAGAATGGTGTCGGACGCAATCAAGGCAAGCCCTTCGGACGCCGTGGAGCAATGGAGGTGACTAGTTCAAACTCGAACGAGTGGCTTTGTAGCCTGTCATTGGCTTCCATTGTTGCAAGGGATGAGCATCATTTACAGCCATTGTTTTTGGTACTATATAAAGCCTGTGCTACCCTGAAATTGTTGCGCAAAAGGGTCCCCCCAAAAAACTGGTTGGTCCACATGTGTCTACAAACCGGAGTTTGTTGAGTTGCATGTCAGACACTGTCACTGTGCATCCTGCTATGCATAGAACTATCTCTTGGATCCAGGTTGTGTCGGTCGCCGTGAAGGGTGCCTGTTTGACAGAATCTGGGATTGTCTCTAAATGAGGGCACCCCCAAAATGGTGGTTGTTGTTTTGGCTTTCCTTGAAAGCCAACCAAAAAGGGGTTCCCCTAAAAAGGACACACACCCCATTGATCTACCCAAGCTGCCTGGACGATCAGTTGCTTTCAGATCAATCCTCACCACTACAAACGCACAGTACGAGTTGCTTGCAGTCAGCAAAGTCATTGGTCCAATGCCAAGGAGAGCAAGGCTTCGGTTGCAGCTGGCCATGTCTTTCAATATCGTTCCGGCGTCCAGCAGGCGTGGAAACAAAGCATTGCCCTTGTGCCATAAAACCATGCACAACCATTGCAAAAATTGAAAGCTCAAGTCCCTCCCGCCTTTGAGCAACTGATTCGCCCACTGAAGATCACAGCACCAGTTATGAATCGTTGACCACATTGAATACACTTGAGATAGAGGCAAAGTCAGCCTTGTAGCAGTCTGCTGTGAACATCGGCATGAATACTCCCACACACACACAGTGTTGCTTCATCAGTCAAATTTGTTCAAGCAAACGACCTTCTAGAAGCTCTTGGGACACAGATCTATGCGACTGACAAGCTGTTCCAAGTGTCTGTGCTCCCTTGTGCAAATGGAGGAATCCCCGCTTCTACGGACTCCATGGAAAGCACAGACCTTTTTGGGGACCCCTCCCTGCCCTTCCGAGCTCCGAGAGGCGTCATCTTCCGACCTCTCGCCCCTGGCCACATCCACAACGAAAATCAGCGCCCGCGAGCGGTAGGTGTGGCGCAGGATGCGACGCCCCATCAGCTTGTCCTGTGACCCCCGGCTTTTGGATGAAAACCACCCATTTCTGTTCCCTGCCTAGTTTGATGTGCCAACAAACATAATCATGTAGATCCCTGCTTGATGGTACATGATGGTACCTCTGGAAAATGCTCTCTCACGGCGATCTGAACTCAAATCTAGTGTTCGAAAGGCAGCATGAGCCAGCCAGCCTGTTGCAATGGCATACCAACGTCAGCCAGTGTTCTACTTGCTCTGAAATGCACTTTAGAGGCCAACGGCGCATCTCACTAGGATCAGTCTCCGTTTGCCAACTAACATGAGGCCCTCCTAAATTGTCTTCTGAGAAATATTTGATGCGCTTCGGGTCTTGCCGAGCTGCCTGCCAGCCAACCGCCCAATCAGCGAAACCGTGACAAATCAAGCACGCAGGTAGGCAAGCAAGCAGCATCGGATATACAAGCCCTGCCCAATGCCGTCCTCATGGGCGCCTGCAGAAAGACCCGGCAGATCGCACAAACGGACCTCAAGGCCTTGGTGTCACGCAAGAAAGGCATTGGTGAAGTTTGTTCGAGCTGGTTTGGCGCAGATTTGTCTGATTTGATCTTGCCTGGTTTGGTAATTATAATCTTACCTTGGAGGTGAGAAGTGGCTTGCTGTGACATCTCGTTTTGGTTGGGTTGGTTTGGGCAAGATGATCTCTTCTAGTTGTGACACTTGTGCTTGGTTGGTGGTTAGGTTTGATACTTATTCCATTGAAAGCAGCGCACTTATTGACTACGTGGAGCAGCCAGGGAAGACTTCGAAGAGCCTCTTGTACATTACGAATGCAGTAGGCCTCAGTAGACTCGACTGCATTAGTGAAGACCCTCAGAAGACAAACTTGTGGAGTGTTTCATTCGAAGAACGAATGGAATACGCTATAAGAGCAGGATGAGCGCATCGGTCTCCCCCAAGTGCACAAGCAATGCAAAGGGAGAACATGGAAGGAACAAAAGGAGGCATAACAGCCATAGCAGCCGAATTACAATAAACACATTCTTTTGGATGAGAACAGCATGCTGCAATGTGCCTACCAAACAATACAATACAATCCAAACATGAACACACACACACACACACACAACAGCACAATTTGACACGTGATGATGCACACACGCAAACACAAACAAAGGTGTCATCTTGCCGGCCTCAGGAACGATGCAGCATGATGTTGGGAACAGTCGATTTTCCTGCAAATGTATCAGTCGCAATGAAACCACGCCTGCGTCACCTGGTAGCTTCCACATCTTAGCTGCCTCGCTCCTCAATTACATTGTGCTCCATGAGAATCGCAACTGCTTGACCTCTGTAAAATTCGCTTCGCGGTCAACAAGCAACTGGACACGAATCCCATCCGCCCGGTTCGACCAATTGAGTCGAGCGTCGGTCGCGGAAGCGGAGCACGCCTACGTGTGGCCTTGCCGAAGCTCGTGGAACCGCACGAACGCTCTGGCTTGCATAAACACATATTACGTGCTGCTTGGTTGCGAGGACGACATCTTGCACACTTGGTGGATCTGTGGATAAATGTCGCTACATGGCCTGTCTCGACGTTTATAGGACATGTTCAGTGGCTGGGATCATAGGGCAATGAGGCGGCAGCCAAAAAGACCCGGGCACTAGCATTCTCATCCATAAGTTGGTGCCTGACATTTTTCGCGCGCGCGCCCCGCCCTTCTAAGTTGCTTGCCAGCTGAATCATTGAAACAGTTTTTTGCTCTGGACTTGGTAAAAAGGTGTTCTAACGGCAATTTGTGTATTTCGAATATCCCTTAGAGGGGTGGTTTGAGGGTAACAGCAACCCTGCGACCAAAGAGAGAGAGGGAGAGAGAGCGAGAACATGACAAAAACAGAGAGAGAGAAAGAGAGAGAGAGAGAGGGAGGAGGAGTAACACAGCAAGACAGAGAGAGAGAGAGAGAGTGAGTGAAGTAAACTCGAAGAAGTTGATAGAGATAAAGAAAAAAAGAGAAAGAGAGAAAGAGAGAGGGAGAGAGAGAAGCAGAAGGACAACGAAAACAAAAATCAAACATCAAATGCACACAAAACTAAGGATCCATTATTGGCTGTCATTCACCTTAGGTTGGTTCTTGAGCTGGTGGCTTTCCTTGGTTGACATCTTAGGACGTGCATCTCATGGATTCTTGAATTACAGTAAAAAGGATAATAAGGAAGAGTTCTATCACATGATCATGTCCTTCATGTATTGGCATATAGCTTGAAATGACCAGAATTTGAGAACAAGGTTGAAATATGCAATCCGGAATGACACTATGTTTATTCCTTCTGCATTTTTGATTGGATTTTTGTTTGCAACTCAAGGAACAAACAACAAACAACCAAGCAAACAAGCAAACAAACAGCCGGCCAGCCTGCAGGCAGGCAGGCAGGCAGGCAGGCAGGCAGGCAGGCAGGCAGGCAGGCAGGCAGGCAGGCAGGCAGGCAGGCAGGCAGGCAGGCAGGCAGGCAGGCAGGCAGGCAGGCAAACCAGGAAACGAAACGCATGTTGTATACAAGTGAACCAGCGCGTCAGAACGAGAAAAAACACAGACACACACACACACTCACATACAGAGACAAAACTAATACAAAAACAAACACTGCGAACCCACTCGCGCTTGCACAGGGACATGCCATGCACGAATTAGCCTTATCTACCTGCAGAGGACCAACAGTGTCCCCACAGCCTCGTGTTGCAACATGGCCCCTCCGCTCAAATCGCCTGGTTGTGCTAAACTCCTCGGGGCCGATGCGTGTGTGCGCCCGGCTCATGGCAGCCTGCGGCTCATGCGGCCGAAACCGGCGAAGGCCGTGGCAGGAGCCGTCCGGAGCCCTGCAACTGGACAAGCACCACCCTTTGGATAGTGAAGGCATTGCATGCTTTGGATCTGGCCTAAGAAACACAGCTGAACCACACATTTGGCTAACACAATGCTCAATGTCGCAAAAAGGGGTACAGGACAAATTGGCGCAAATATTGAAGCGCATCCAAGTCTTTTGATGTTCAGCGAAGTGAGTGCACTACTAATGCCAAATGAACGAAGAAATCATCATGGTTCTCGGTAAAGACAAGAAAGAACACTTGCCAAGGAACACACCTGGGGTCTGAAACTTGCCAGCTCCCCTGGAAACAAACGCAAGCCCGGAACAAAAGCAATTCCCCTCTCACACTGTCAATGCAAACACGAATTGCAAAGTCCTTGGCGCCGAGGGCATAGCTCTGGCTCTGAACTTAAGCTCAATTACCATCTGCTTTGAGGCTAACCTGACCTTCATAGTTCACTAATGCAGAATTGCAAAAGGGGAAGAGTGGGCAACAAACTAAACATGCTATCTACGTGCCCATGCCATTGAACTGGATGAAATCACACTTCACAACGGCAACAAAAGGGCAAGGAGGCAAACATCATTCCGGGAAAGGTTCAGTGCCAAAGTTAGGGGATCCAACATGGCTGGCTGATTTCCTTGCGGCTTCCCCTTAATTTGTGGCTGAATTTCGCCCCAGCCGCCAGTAAGGAGGTCTTCCCTGCGTTGGGCTTGCCGATGAAGGTGGCGTCGTTCATGACGCGCAGCTCCAGCTCCAGCCTAGCCCTTGGCTGTTGGAAGTCGCCCAACCGAAGGAGTCCCAGTGACATTTGGCTGTGGGCCAAAACGTACCCCTGGTGTGAACAAAATAGGTGGCACTCCGCCCCATGGCGGCATAGGTTATGACCCGTGGCCTTTTAGCGCCAAGGCCCCTTTTTTGGACCATCATTCTGGCAACCAGCAACCACACAACTGCATGGTAGTTTGTTAAATCAGATCATCAGTCGTTCGGGCAGATGTTTGCTTGCGACACCGAACGATGCTGTTGGAAGCCATTCCCCAAGCAAAACGATTCCTTTGGGCAGGGCTTCAGGCCAACCGTAACTTTCACAACAGAAAGGTGACATTCACTGCCACTAGGATGTAAACATGGTGCTCCAGTGTTTCCCTGGTACCGGCCCGGGGTAGTTCTCGAACGCGTGTGGATCAAGGAGGCATACAAGGCAATGAGCTGCCGCCAGCTCCAATTTATGGGCTATGGATATCAGAATCTGTCGAGCTTCAAGAGCTTAACGGATCTCAATAGCATCTGGCCATTAACATACAAAAGGTCTATGGTCATGACACTCTGATTTAAACACAATTCTTGCTGAGCCTAAGGTGCAGTGCGGTCAATATATTATGCTGGTGGCTTCGCCTTTTGGGATACAAGCAGTCTTCCTCTTTGTGCTGTCATATCATAAGCCATGTAGTGTGAAACACATTTCAATACCGGACAGCAACTTGGTTCCGATGTCACCGCCCATATTTGTCCACGCATTGCGGGCATGATAGCTGCGGCGAACAGTTGCGCTGTCAGACTATCACGCAAAAGTCGCAACTATACTTTAAATATTGGCAACTGCGCTCCCACATTGTCTCTTCCTGCCGGACTTCTTTACATTGTAAACAGTGGCCACCAGCGCCGTCTTTGTCCCAGGCATTGCTCGTGTCAGATGTGTGTTTGCGCAGTTGCTCTTATCGGATGTGCGTGAGAGAGACAAATGTGTCAACATAGGGGACCCCTTAGCCCTTTTTGAACCAGCCCAACAAGGGGTACCCTCAAAAATGCACGCCCATATGGAAGTTCCGCCCGTGCGTTTTTGGGCCCGGGCGCCGGTACCCGTGGGTGCCCCTGCGGCCATCGCCCTTCTTGAAGCTCTTAGGGCCGATGCCCCCGAACCCCCCCTTGGCCACCAGGAAGGTGTCCTTGTCCCGGAGAAACCTGAGCCACCGACCGATAACATATTTGGAATAGACTTACATACCTTCTGTGATGGGGGGTTTTGTTGCAAAGTCGCTTGTGATGGTATTGAAAAAAACCAGGAAAGGACCCTCTCACTAGGCTTCATGGGCATGCCATTTAGGGACAGCAACCAGCGCAAGGGCGCCGAATCCCAAGAAAAGGAACGCACCTTTGTGCAAAGGATTGCCCCCAAACAGGGGTTCGCTCCTTTTCGAAAAACACCCAGCGGTGCCCAGGCGCTCCGTCTCACCATGCATCTGCCTGAAGCCTTGCATCTTGATTGAAAAAAACAGTGAGCTGCCAAGTGAGCTTCACAATGGCACCATAACAAGCGCGCAACCCGCTACATGGCGGAACGTTGATGCGACCAAAACGGTATTAGGGCCATCGCTTCCGGGCTTGCCAAGTTGGCGAAACGTGGCGCTGGACATCAAGGAGCTGCTGGACTGACGAGCAGCTGTTTGCTACTTGCCGGCGGGCCACAGTGCTCGGCTGCCCGCGGTATGTGTGTACATATACAAAAAACATATATCCATGTGCGTGTACATGTGCACATGCATACGCGTGTTTACTGGCAGCGCAAGCGGACCCCGCAACGGAGCCTTCTCTTCTCCAAGACAGTCATTGTTGGGGAAAATGGGACATGAGTTGCTTTCGGAACAAGTGTCGGGCAAATACGGCGGCCACTTGGTCAAAACGGTGTGCGGTGGCTTGGTAAACAAGCGGGATTCCTTCCCTTTTGTTTCAACAAACCTTCGCGCCTCACGCCCTTCACGACACTTTACTTTTCCGCGCGCAACCCTCGATTTGAAGAAGGGCGAAACAGCTAGGCGGCGCCCCCACGCTGGGCGAGAGCCAAGAAAAAGAAGCTCGTGTCAAACAAATGAAGATGGACGGGTGGATGGATGGATGGATGGATGGATGGATGGATGGATGGAGTGGTGGATGGGTGGGGATGAGGGAAGGGATGGAGGGACAAAGACGAAAGACAACAGAGGGAAGGGAAAGAAGAAAAGAGAAAAGAAACAGTTAAAAGAGAAAAAGAAACAGAAAAAAGGCTTGCTGAGGTTTCCTGAAACTGGGAGATCTGCAAGGCCGCGCGTCGCTGCTCCTCCTCCGAACTGGCAGTGTTGTTGGCGCAGCACACCTTCCACTGCTCATTGAGCTGCATGGCCTTGTTGAGGGTCTCCTGAAGCTGGGGGATCTGCAAGGCCGCGCGTCGCCGCTCCTCCTCCACCTTGGCACACCAGGCTCCCACTCCAGGCGAGCGGCGCGAAGGTCCTCGACAAATCAGGCCAGGCTTTTGCAAGAAAACCGCAAGAACCCCCGCCTGCTGCTTCTCTCGCTCCCGACATTCCTCGCCCTCCGCCTTGCGACGCCGCTCGCGATCTGCCTGCGTCACGGGGAAGTTTCACGCCCCGGGGCTTTGCGTAAAAGCTCGCAGCGCTCTCCGGCCACCGCATGACCTTGCAGCAAGGTTAACAAGCGTCACATGGAGAAGGCTTCATGGAAGCTTATATCAGCGCAGGCCGATACCGTACTACACAATAAATTTATCGATGGCCGCCATCGTGTGACGGAAAAGTCAGCTATTTCGATATGAGGATCTTGTTGATTGGACCTTAAGCTGGTGCCAAGGCATTTGGGGCTTTCATTTGTATCTGGTGTTTTCATTTTTTTGCAGTTGGCAGTTGGTCAACTCCCACTGGCAAGAATGCCAACGCATGAAGATCTTTTAGTGGGAAGTGTGAGCCCGTTGGCACAGTGGGTTCACTCTTCCACTGCCGCCAGTGAGACAGATGCATACTGTAGAAGCTGAGCCCCAATGATCAAAATTAATGGGCGGGGTAAAGGGTCATGACTTTTTCAATACCAAGCGCTGGCACACAGGACACCACAGCATTTTCAAAACCAGTGCTTTGATAGGGAGGGTATGTATTTATTCAAGCTTGCAGGCTACATGGACCTTGCGAACTTGTAACTGTCAGATCCCACGTCCACACATGTTGTTGAACTTTCTACCGCTGCTTGGTGCACCCCCGCATTGCCTGAAGGATGGCCCAGAGTGCCAGCATCAGGAGCCGGCCAGCTGCTCACCTTGCATCAAGTTGCTTCAAGCTGCCACCGGCAGATTGCTTTGCAACAGTCAGTTTCACATGTGGCAGTTTCAGACACCAGCAAACCTTTTCCTCCTCACGCATCACATGAAAACATCCTTCTTGAAGATTTGCCACTTGCCAGGAAGCCTTTGCCCTTGGCTGCTTCCTCAGGGCACAGTTTTGAGATTGTAGGCTTGAGAGCACGCTGGGCAATGTTTGTATTGAACAAGTAATGCCCTTGGAGTTCTACTTTTGGATTTACTGAAACCCAGGGGCGCTCCTTTGAGGTACATGGAAAGCCCCTTGGTTTAAAGTCAAGCCCAACAAAGACCAAACCAGACCAAAAGTGGAGCCCTAGAATGCTTTGTTGTTTTTGGACTGGCCTCGCGAGTGCGCTGGCCTGCAGTCTGATTGGCCTCATTGGTTTGCAGCTCCTTCTCCACGCAGTCCTGCTGCTCCTTCTGCTCCTTCTGATTTTTTTCTTCCTTCCTCTGCAGCCTCTTCTGGTTGAACTTGTCCAAGGCTTTCTGCCTCTTCTCCTCCAGTGCCGCTGCGCCATGCTTCAGCGACTTCATCTTTCCACCTTTGCCCTTTTGCAGGGAGCTCTCCTGTTTCTTCACCAGTGTTGTAGCCTTCTTCACCTCCTCGCCTTTCTCTTTTGCAGGGTCTTCTTCTTCTTCTCCGCCAGCTCTTGCACCTCCTCATCTTTGTTATCCTTTCGCAGTCGCTTCTTCACCTCCTTGACTGGCTTCTTCACCTCCTCGCTTTTCATCTTCTTCTGCCAGGTCTTCTTGTTTTCACATGGCTTCACCGGCTTCTCCTTCAGCATCTTCTGCTTCTTCACAGTCATCTCCACAGTCATCCTCCCTTTCCTACACTGCCAAGACCTGTTGCGCATGGATGAGTGACTGCCAGCAGCAGCCTGCCTGCCACTTGCCATCTACTGGCGGCCAGCCAAGGAAACACCTGCAGTTGGCGCGCAGCCAGCCTCTAGCAGCCAGCCTGGAGGAAGAGGCCAAAGCCTCAGAGCGTCGCAACAGGGAGCAAAGGTTCATTCTCAGTCTTCCATTGCCTTTGTGTTCTCAAGCACAGCAGGCAGACCAGCTAGCTGGTCTGGCAGGTATGAGGCCCACTGCTTTTACAATTGTAGTGCCCATTATCGTGCCATGTACCCGTTGCCGAGCCCTGATGCTCCAACGCCACAACCTATTGGGATGCTGGGGGCTTATGCTGCAACTCCAAGGGAGCCCTCTTCCCCGCCACCGTCTCAGCTCCTCCTTCAGTGCGGCGCGGGAGAAGGAGGAAACAGAGGCGAAGAAGCAGAAGGAGCAGAAGCAGGAACCTGTGGAAAAGTGGGCGTAGCCAGTCCCCACAACAGTAGTGTTTCAGGGGAGTCCGCATGCAGCTGGTAAACTGCCATGAAGTAATCTAAGGGGCCTAAAGATCACTTTTTTTGTGCGCTCGTGTTGCTGTCCATGGTCAACATTGTCTGGAAAGCTTACTTCCTGAGATCCTGCAGTAGTTCCACTGTCAATGTCAATCGTCAATCACCTGGCACGCTGCTTCATTGTCAGACATCTACAAATACATATGCACATGTCAATATGGTCACACATTCACA